>VXBT01003881.1:2570-14154 GCA_013400235.1 Oriolus oriolus | reverse complement strand
TTCATTTTTATAATTTTCCTGGAAACATTTTAGTCTGGGGTTTTTTTTTTTTTTTTTTTTTTTGGTGGCTTGGATGCTATCCTGAGTGTTTTTCCTCTGTGCTTTTGTTTAGTGCCATCCAACATCTGTGTTTGTGATGAAGACAGTCTGTGTGAGGAGGGAGGTGTCCAGGTCTGTGCTGAAGTGAGTGGCTCTGCTGCCCGTCGGACCCTGACTGAGTGTGAGGTTGGGCTGCTCAGGTGCCGCGGGGAGACTGTCACCCTTGTCAGCATCAGGCCCTGCGACACAGAGTAAATAAGATATGTTACGCTTTGTTTTGCTTATTGCTGTGGGATATGTCAAAATGTGTCAGCTCTTGGGCAGGACATACTTTGAACCTCGGTCTGCTGAATGTGAGCTCTGCTGTGAAATCCACCGTAGCTGATGAGACTGTGCATCTGGTCAGCTCTGAATCAAGGCTTGAGGCTCTTCGTTAGACAGAGATGCACTTGCCACTACCGCTCACAACAGACCTCTTGCTTAGGCACCAGCCTTACCACTGGCAGATTTGCTTCATATTTCCATCAGAATAAAAAAAATACTGCTGAAGTGCAATTGCCAAAGTAGCTATTACAGTGATGGATTACCATGTCTGACATTGTAAATGTGTTTTTCTTAAAGCCACACAAACATATGCTTGCACTGAGTAGATTTGGATTGGCAAAACACACAGACTAAACTTTACAGGGGAAGAGGTATGATTCTTCTCTTTTAATGAAGCCGTTTCTTTCTACCATGTGCTACTCAGTTGAGCAAACAGTCTGCACAGAGCTGAAGCTGTTGTTCAGCCTGATGCACTTAAAGGTCAAAACAATGTGCATTAATAGTAATGCCGCACTAAAGCGATGAGAATACATCTATGCTTGCAGCTTCTCATACACAGAACCACTTCATGAAAAATCACCATTTTACATTGTCATTATTATTATTATTATTATCATTATCATGAGCTATGCTTGTAAGCACAGGTAACTCAGTTGCATTTGTCACATGCATTTATGTTCATGCCAAGACTGGTTTCCTTAAAGACCATTGCACAAAGAGGGCTTCTGTCTTAGCAAAGTTTTCTCAAAGGCAGCTACTAGGGAAAACACATCTTTCCAGCAGTGAAGACATTCTGCATACAGTCCCCTTGGAGATACCATTGGATAATCCTCAAAGACTATTCCTGGATAAAAGAAGTCTCCTACACTCTTTCCTAACCCAGCTAGGCATTCTCTCTGGCATAGCTGGACAGTGACATTTTTGCTTACATAATCCAAGTCCATTCAGGTAGCCATGCTGGCAGTCCCATCCCTTCTGCCTATTCTTGGATGCAAACAGGGGCAAAGGGCTAGATAGCAAGTGGATGTTCAGCCAAGTGCAGTTCTGTCAGCATGTATGATATGTATGTATGCTTTTAAAGCAACAGATTTTATTTCATACTATCAGTAATATAGTAAGATTAAATATCTCTCTTGATTATCATGTTTCTACCAGTAGCTTCCTTGCATAAACCTTACCCTCAGATAGAAAAGCTTTGCTTTCTGTGATGCAAGCAATAAGGAGTAAGCTAGAACAGGAGTGCCTTTCCTTGGAGAGTCTCTCTTTGGGAGTAGCCATGTTGGAGGGGTAGGTTGCCACACACTAACTGAAAGGACCTCCTGACCTTTATGACCTTTATGCTGTCTGGAAAATAGTATCAGGTGGTGGGTTTGGGGTTTTTTTCCTTTTTGAGCAAATAATAAATTTTTGTGAATAGCATACAGATGAAAACAAGTAGAATAAAATCCAAATAAATTTAATCAGCTATTTTCTCTTTATTATTTGCCCCAGAGTAGCACATAATAGTTTGTAGAGCACCCAGATGTTTGCTTACTTGATTAGTCTCAAGTCTCTTGTCCACAATTTCTAACCTTTTTCTTGTGGCATTTGGCACAACATGTGATTGGACCAGGAGCTCACTGGGTTACAATGGCTTCTATAGCTGCTGAAAGCAAGAAAAAAATCACCTGGAGATAGCACAGAAATAATAGTGACTTGGTGATTTATGTCTTCAAACATAGGGAAATGTGGAAAACCAGCACAGAGCCTCAAGAAACATTGAGAATTCCTGTTCCAAAAAACAATAAAGTTGCCTGATAATCATCTCAATACATCAACAGGAACAGCTCTCCGTGTCCATAAAATAAATTAGTCTGAGATAAGGCAGCCAAAATATTAATGAAGGCTGCATTTCAGATGCTTCACTCAGTCCCTGACATCGCTGTTTATCTGACCCATCTAAATCTTTTCAGGGATCCTTTTTCTCTCCTTTTTCTTTCTAATTACCCACTCCATCTTTTCCCCTCCTACTTCTCAGCCCAGTCAGCTCCTTCTCTGTAGACTCCTCACAGACACATTCCCGCCTCCTGCCTGTGTGCAGGTGTCCAGCAAGGATCTGCTCCCCTTCCTGCTGTGATAGCACACTCCTGAGTACATCTTACAGCATTTTAGAATAGACATTGAGTGGTTGTTTTTGTTTTTGTTTTTGTTTTTGTTTTTGTTTTTGTTTTTGTTTTTGTTTTTGTTTTAACCAACCAGCTGACTGTCTAATGCTGCATGAGAGGAAAGGTAAGGTGAATAGGTAGAAGTTTTCTTCAAAGCAATATGACTATTCATTGAAAGAAAAACAGGTTCATGTAGGATCAGTGTCTGGGATGACACTGTCCAGTCACACAGTCATTCCTGTGGAATGCGTGTCTGATGGCCACACTTTGTCCCTCAGTACAGAAGCATCTCCAGTCACTGTGGTCCAGCACACTGATATGAAACAGACAAGCAAATGCACAACATTTTTTCTTGCTAAGAAATCAAAATCAGATGAATGAGTGTCAGATGAGGGGAACAATAGGGGGACCATCGTTCCATGGAATCAATACGCTTAGCAAAATTACTCGGCAGAGAATGGTAAACCCCTTTGTTTTACCTTCATTAAGTGGTCATATGGTAATATGACCATGTATCAGGATACTTGTGAGGAGTTTGATATTAGAGGACCTGGGTTTGGGCAGCTGTGGCAGATTAAATTTAACTCAGATCAAGGTAAGGTAAACAGATCTAGGTAGGGTAAGCTTGTTAGCCATACTACTGAGATCATCTGAGGCCAGTGACTTGGAAGATACCACAAACTGCTCAGTAAAAAGGCTTGCCTGGTGCAGAGCAGTAGGTAGAACAGAATGAAGGGACCTTTATAAATGCTGAAAAATTCCTCCTAGTTAATGCTATTTGGTAAACACTATCAGCATGTGGGGTGAAATTCAGCCTTTGTTGCTTCCTTCCAAAAAAGTGGTGTGCTGAGCCACCTGATTCAAAACCTGATTTTCTAGGAATTTTTTTTTTGGTGTAGATTCTCAGAGTAATAAGAAGTAAGTCTGCACTGTGTCCTTCCCCTTGGGGCAGATATAGGAGAAATCTTTCTCTCCCCACCTGCCTATTTTCCTGAAGGATAATGAAGAATCCATACCTTTTGGATCTAATCATCCATTACACGTTTCTAAAAGATAGACAACAGGTTTGTATACTACTAAAGGGACAACAAAACTAGACTTCTGCTCAAATAACCCTGTGACAGGCTCTCTTTGTGAAAAATGACAAGCTGGAAAAAAGAGAAGATGCCCTAGAAGTGAAGGTGGGAAGGATACAGCAGGACCATCACAGAGCAGTAGTGCCCCCAGGTTAAGCATAAGATGTGGAATATCTCCAAACAGAACAGCCAAGTAACTAACAGAAACTTAGGAAGGATTAAAACTCTTCTGATGTATTTTTTCCTAATCTAGGAGTAGAAAATTAAGACCTGCAGAGTGATAGAAATTTTGTCTGCTTATACAGTGACATGGGAGAAGCTTCCTAGGTTCCTGCCAGATGGGAGTCCACCTCCATAGAAAAGATTTGGGACCAGTGTATATCTGGAGACTAACCGAAGGACAGCAAGTTGTGTCCACCAACCTGCTGTTGTTAAACTGCTACTAGTAGCACTAGCAGAGTGAGGTATCATTTGCAAATGTCTTTTTCACTGGAGACTATATTTCCCCAGTGTGCTTCTCATGGCTTCTTGAGCCCATCCCCTGACACCCATAGCCATCCTCTGCCTTCCAGGATGAGAGACACATTGAAGCAGGATGGTGTGATTCCCAAAGCACTCCCTGATTTGCAGCCCTGGGCAAGACCCTCCCAAGCGATGACAGATCAGCACTTTAGTGCCCTGCCAGAAGCAAAACATCATTAACTGAAAGAAAAATGTTTTGAAGTAGAACATAACTTGAAAACATTAAAAAGCTGTCAAAAATAACATTTACAAGATATATTCTTTTCTCCACCACTGAGAAGTCCCTTTTCTCCCTGTTTTGTTAACATCTTCTTTAGACAGCTTTGGCCAGAGCACTTCCACTATTCCATCTTTCTTCTTGCAGGGCTTAACTTGCTGTTTCCCCTTGCTTTCCAGACAGAACCTGATAAAACACCCTCACAATTTCTTTACACCTGACGATTTTCCCAGTTGCTTTCAGTCTGAGAGCTGTTGCATCACGTCTTTGTTCATTCTCTCTCCAGCTCAAATAGAATCTTATTCAATAATTTCCTGCCCTGGTTTTGCTACCACCTAAAGCCATTGCATCACCACGTTCATAACACTATTTCAGATCAGCTCCATTTCCACCACACTGTGGCTCTGCCGCATTGCTCACTGTGATGAGCTGCCGCTGTAAGTAACAGCAGAGCCATTACTGTGTATGACAGGGGGCACAGGAATATAAACTGCTATTGATTTCTTTCTCTCTCTGCTGAAAAACACAGAGGAGCTGTTTCTGACCAGCAGAAGGATGCTTCTGGCACACTGGGTCTTCTGGCTTACCTCAGGAGACATGCTAATTGCTCAGAGCTCAGCCCCTGCGACCTGCTCTCCTACATGTGTGCCTTAGGTGGCTGTTTTCACTTCCTGTGGTCAGGGGCCAATGGGCAGAGTTCTATGCCACAGCATGCAAGAGGAAACTATCAACTCACTTTAGCACTTCTCTAAATTGATTTTTATTATACAGCCTCTAAAAACTGTATTAAGTGTGAACATGCAAAATAAACTTTAGCAAGAGATAAGCAGTGGCAGAGAGCTGCCTGCCAGCAGTGCTCTTGGGCGGTGGTAGTTTAACTGGACTAGATCAGTAACTTCTGGTAAAGCAAAACCATGGATTTTATAATTTACTGTTGGCATCAATTACACTGACACTTTGAAAGAGATTGTATTATTCGCTTTCTGAATAATTATGCAATTTATGATAAAACCGAACTTGCTCATGCTACAGGCCTTATTGATCCCAACAGGCAACCAACCAACACAAGCAATGTTCTTTTATTTTAGGAACTATTGCTCAGGTTATCAAATCTTATGATGAGGAGAGCTATGTAAGTACTGGGACATACATAAAGCTGGATATATAGCATTCTACTTATGCTGGAATATAGCATTCTACTTATGCAATTAGTCCAGGCACATGTAGAAGCAAAGGCTGCTGCAAATCCTCTCCAAACAGAAATGAAGACACCAAAGCTGACATTTCTTGAGTGAGAGTGAGTTTATTTAGATCATCTCCCAGGACACATACGTGTTTATATTGACCTGAAAACAGGATTGTCATCTTTATTTCAGTGTATAACATTGCTCCCAGAACACACATACTGGATATAGTCTTTCTCAGTATGTGAAGCTCCCACCAAGATGCAATCAAACTTCCCAGTCCTTTGAACACTGGTTGAAGCAGGAGGAAAAGGTACTGTGTCTCTCAGAGGGAAATTTTGGGAACATTATCTACAGAATAATTGAAGTTTTATTCTTTTTTTCTCTGGACATTGTTTCCTCTACCAGATTTTATGGAAACTCACCAATAAAGTCTCATTCTGAGACAGCTAAATCCCTGTGAATCCCAGAGGTGGTCTTAGGCTATGTATACTGACTCTTCCTGCTCTTTAAGCTGTCTAGACGCAAGATAGCCTGATCTGGAGACCATGTAGCTGCCCTGGGGAAATACGCTGGCTGGCTAATAAACACTGAGGAGGCTGGAATGGATTAGCATGAACACAGGGCAGTGCTTTGAGACTTCAGCCATCTTTAAAGCTGTGAAGAGGTGGCACAAATAAAGAGCTGGGGCCAGCAGTGCCGGCCACAACTGGAAAGACTAACAAGGACTGACTGCTCACGCTGTTTTGCTGCTGCACTCAAGGTTTTTCACAGGTTCTGTTAATTTTAGAAAGACAGGACATATATCATAAGGCTAAAAACTAAGCCGGGACACTAAGACATGTCCTGGTGTTGGCCAGTGCTGAAGCCTTTTCAGTCCCTCCAGTAAATGCATAGTTTTGCACCTGTGTGCAGACACATACCTGCACACAATCCCAGGCACACCCATCAAGCCAGTAATGAATGCAGCCACTACCCAGATGTTTCTTAGCAAGGCCCTGCATGCTGTGTCAGCCAAGAAAAAATTCACATTTACAGGAAAACTCACTGCTGGTCTGACCCTGTTACACAGCAAATAAAAGCATTGCACAACAAATGTTGACACAGTAACTCTCAGAGGAATTTCACAGATGAAACAACAATGTGTTCACAAATGCTAATGCAATAACCCAGAATTTCACATGTATTTATTAAGAAATTATTCGCTAGCAAACAAAACCAAAGATATGAGGTGATCATCATCTGATACCATAAGGTATTTTATCATGCAGGTTTAACTTAAAAGAGCTTGAAGACACACAGGGAATATTCCTTGAGGATTTGGTCAATACTGAGAAGATACCTTGGTTTCTTAAAATTTCCTAGCCCATTTTAGAGGTCTCAGATGACTGAAACACTATGTCAAGTTTCATTTATACTCCAAAAACTGGAACATTTCTCTGGCCCTGAGCTCTGACCCTTTGGACTGTTGTTTGTCCCTAATGGACTGTTGTCCATCCTTAATGCATGCTAGGGAGTTTCATAACAGATATGGGCATGTGGATAAAGTAAATCAAGTTTAGGAATTCCTGGGAAAGAGCAAATAACCAGTGATTGTAACAGTAAATAAAACTAGACAGACCTCATTTTGCAGTCCCAGAGGCAAAGGCGTGTAGGTCAGTTCACATCCAGCCAGCAACCCCCACAAAAACAGTCGTCTTGCTGGAAACAGTCCCTGGCCCATGTGAGTGGTTCAGTTGGACCCAAATGCTCTTTTGGGCGAGAAGCATCCAGTGCAGACCAAAATCACATTAAATAATTCAACAGGAAGGATAAGCATGTGCCCCTTTCTGGAGCCCATGGCCTGATGCTCTTTCATTTTAGCAGCACAGATACAACCAGGCTGCTTGACAGAGGACAGAAATGGCTGCAATGTTATTATGACCCTTCCCTGCTGCTTCTGGGAACATTGAACAAAAATCACTTCTCTCTAAAAGTATCCTGAACTTACACAAGCAATGAAGTCTTAAATGCAACTGCTTTATAAAGTAACTGTTCTGAAATACTTCCAGGAAATTAGCCCATTGCTGAAGTCCAACTCAGAAGTGCTATTTATTTGCTAAATACTTTTTTTTCTCTTGGATGATCACTGGTAATAACAGTAGCTCCCAAAATGATTTCATGAGAGGTACTTATTTGCCAGGCTCATTTCTACCTTTCAGACCTTTGCAAATGAAATCAGCAGGTCATTACATGCAGTACAAAGCTTTGTAACCAGAAATCATAGAACTTTTGTTAATCCAAGGACTGGCCATCAAATTTAGCATTGAAAATGTGGACCTAAATCAAGGCATTTGATAGTTATACAGAATCCTTTTCCCAGTGGTAGCAGGTCTCTGTCCAATCCTCACGAAGACTTTATCTTTTCAATAGCCAATTCATGTCAATGTCACAATTACAGGGACCAAAATGGAGAAAGAGGGGCTGTGGGTCATTGAGACATTTTGAATCAAGTACTGGGCATGTGGCTTCATTCTCTTCTATTCTACAGCTCTGACAAGGACACAAGTGTCTCCAGAGCTCAAAAAAGAAAAAACTTAAATGGAGAAAATCCTTACTCCCCAAACTCGATAGAAGGCCAGCTTACTTTTGCATTTTGAAATCTAAAGAAGGTCTGTTGAATCCGGCAGCGTGGTTGGTGCGTGTCGTGGTTCTTTGTCCCTGTAGTACTTGGACAAGTTGTTTTTTTCACAGATATTCTTCCAGGTAAACCAAGATCACCACCTTTCTGTAATATTATCTGGCTGTGCTGGGGGAAGCATTGATGGGCTTCAGTGAGGTCACAGGGCCTTCCTCAGTCCTGCACCCCCCAGAGTGGCTGGTGGTGTGTTCAGTGGCTCATTTCTGGAAAGAGGCTTTGACAGTGACACATATGCCACCTCCTTAATATAACCTGGATCTTCCTGATTAGATGTGCATCATAAACAACAATTGTGGAAACAGAGAAAAACAAAAAATTAAGTGCTTTCAACCAGTCATGGCTGATTCTGCTATAAGTTTCAATTGCCTCTAGCTGAGCTGATTTCCAGGAACAGATCTCATTTCTGCTTTACTGTTTATTGCAGCTCTCTCTCGGGACTGGTAATATGAAGCTACAGATCAGCTGCTTTACAGTGCTGTGTCAGAAAGCCTTCCTGAGATACACATAAACAGCCAGTGAACTGAGGACACTGCAGATAATCAGCTTTATTTTCTCCCTGAGTGGGTTTTAACACATGGGTCACGTTGACCTTAACACATGGACCTGAAATTCACACTTGGTGCCCAGTTACCCACAATCACTTGTGTGATAATTTTTTGTAGTTGATTTGTCTGAAAAGTAAGATATCACATAAAAGCTAAGGCACTTCTATCAGCTGCACAATTACACTATGCTCACAGAAGAATCTAATAAAAGAGGAAGACTGATTCTATTATTTAGCAAGGTCTCAGCAGCAGAGTACAGTAGAGGGAGAAAATCCCTTGTAACCAGGTTATGTGCCCAGTAAAGAAAATATCTTTATAAGTTTGCACTTGCTGACATGTTTTTGATTTCCAGATAGATATGCACTTCTTTACCTTCCTGCATGCCGTAGGAGCCAGGTCTCCCTAGGGACCCCCAGGGCAGCAGGCAATACCTGGGAGCTCAAAACAACCATAAAATCATAAAATGCTTTGGGTT
Organism: Oriolus oriolus; assembly: GCA_013400235.1. Lineage (NCBI taxonomy): Eukaryota > Metazoa > Chordata > Aves > Passeriformes > Corvidae > Oriolus > Oriolus oriolus. The sequence goes on along the minus strand of VXBT01003881.1, from coordinate 4,948 downwards.
GGAAGGGACTTAAAAGATCTTCTAATCCAATCCCCATTCCATGGTCATAGATACCTTCCACTAGACCAGGCTGCTCAAAGTCCCATCCAGCCTGATGTATCCACAATTTCTCTGGGCAACCTCTTCCAGTGCCCCACCACATTCACAGTAAAGAATTTCTTCCTAATATCTAATCTAAATCTTTCAGTTTGAAGTCATTTCCTCTTGTCCTATCACTATGTGGTCTGGTGAAAAGTCCCTCTCCAGCTCTCTTGTGGGCCCCCTTTAGGTACTGAAAGGTGCTATAAAGTCTCTCAGGAGCTATTCTCCAGGCTGAATAGCCCCAGCTCTCTCAGTTTTTTCTCATAGAAGAGGTGTTCCAGGCCCTGATCATCTTTGTGGCCTCCTCTGGGCTCATTCCAACAGGTCTACTCCTCACCCCACACCTAGAGAGTCAGGCAGCCCTAGCCTTGGGCATCTTCCAGGAGATGGGGACAGGCCAAAGCCAGCCTGGTTTATTGGTCCATGGGCAGGATCCATGACCAGGAGGGGCAGGGCCTGATGGCCTTGAGAAGCTGAAACAGTTTTCTGGGCCGTGGATAAGTGGGGAATTCCCATAAGAAGCTGGTCTGGGCCATAAGTGTGCCTGTACCCCTCATGCCCTGATGCTTGAGATACCATATGTGCTCTGGGTAAATTATTTCCCCAGGTAAGGATGATGCTGGGTGAAGGGCTCTGCTACCCCACAAGTTATGGAAGTAACAGCTTCCAAAGATAAAATGGGAATTTTAGCAGCAAGGCTTAATTTAAAAATGAACAACAGTTGAGTTAATATCAAGTCCTCTCTGTTCTGGGTTTGGTTGTTGCAAGTCCAAGAATATCTGGGCTCTCTGGGTAATAAGCAGGGCATGATGCATGACAGCCACCCATCCCTGTTCTGCTGATGGCTGTGTCTCATACAGACACTCTCATCTCTTCCACCCACATGTGCATAACTCTGGATGTTTTCTGGTTGGCAGAACATGCAATAGGAAGGAGGCACAGGCATCTAGTTTGGTGCTCAGCACCCTTTCAGGAGCCAGCCTGGAGTTATCACAGTGCTGAACCCTACAACAGCTTTGGTCTTTTGTGGATGGAGCCAGTTATTCCTGAAAAGAAGTGGTAATACAAATAGTGCTGATCTGGAAGACAAATCATTTGGTGCTGAAATTAAATGTAAATGAAACTCAAATATCTTAAACCTATTCTTTGTTAAAAAACGGAAGTAGGAAAGTTTAATCCAGCTTTGGATATCTATAGCGTAAATATTTGTATTTGTCCTAGTCACCCCCTGCCTTCCTTCAAAGTCAGCGCAGGAAGACAGGCGCCATCAGGGCACAACTCACCCAGATTGTTTTGAGATGTCTATCTAAGAAGACCGAACTTCTGTCTTTTAAGGGTCTGTTTCTCTCCTTAACTGAGTAAAAGGACAGCCAAAGATGATTATCTTGGGTGCAGCCATTGTGGGGGCATCTCATTTGTGGTAATCAAAGAATGAAGATCAGCTTGCCCACATCTATCTCAGTTGGAAACCTTCATGCCAACCCACATATGAACACACAGCCTTGGGAGCTGTTGAAAGACCCCCTTGTAGCAAAATTGACATCTGTGAGCACACCTTTCATTAACTTAATTAAGTTTTGGGTTTAATAAAGTGTTATTTGTGGCATTTTTATTGCACAACCCTCCATCAGTGAAACTGAGTTGTTTCTGTCACAAATACAGTTGAAACCTCCCTTTTCTGAAAAAAATAGTCAAAGCCTACTGCTCAAGGCTGTCTGGGTGAGGAGAAATGTGATGGACTTCTCCCTCTGAATACACAACTGAATATGTTGAGCTGGAGCTATCATTAAAGCCACAGTTTATACTGCTGCTGGAGATGCTTCCCTGCCCTGTCTGGAGTGCAAACCCAAGAGTGCACTGGACAGCACTGGGCTCTGCCAGAACTTACTGGAAAAACACTGGCAAAGATGGTCTGTTTTGTCACTCACTGGGAAAGTGTTGCTAGCAAAAACACTGGTACCTATTGTTGGGGTTTTAGAAGGTTTTTTTTTGTTGTTTTGTTTTCTTTTTATTCTCTTTGGGAATTTTCCCCCATACATGTTTTGGGAGGGGCAAAATACTTGGAAGAAACAAAAGATCTGGCCACAGGGGGAGGGGTCGAGTAGCTGGCCTCTTTCACCTGGGGCTGTCTCGTGTGTGGGGCAGAGATGCCGCGAGAATTGAACTGCAAAAAGGGGTTGGGTGCCACCCCTTGGGCTCTTGTTCTCTCGGCGCTCGGAGGGGAAGGAGGCTGTGGGGAGAACTCGCCATCGCTGCAGGCTCCTGCCTTCTGCTGCTTTCCTTCCACCGGGGACCCC
>VXBT01003879.1:0-10634 GCA_013400235.1 Oriolus oriolus | reverse complement strand
AAAATAAAATAAAAATAGAGAAAAAGAAAAAAGCACCATAAAAATCACAGAACTGCAGTTTACATATTTGTTATTTATTAGAAATCATTTAAGTGTGTCATATATAAAAAAAAGAGTATTGCTGACTTGTAGAAGAACTACTTACGTGGGTTTTTCCACTGCCTGTTTGTCCATATGCAAAGCAAGTGGCCATTCCCCTTTCAAATATGGTCTCCACTAATGGTCGAGCTGTAAATCTTAAATGCAAAAAAAACTGTACTTAAGAAACTGAAGTACTTTAAGACGCCACTACCACAAGGAAAATTAAAATGTTAAGGCCAGAACTGACAAAATCAATACTTTATATCCCATACTTTGAGAAGTCAAAGGACATTTATACATTACTTTCTGAAGTAAGGAAACTAATAGCTCTAAGGTATTAATATTTCCCAAACCATCAAAGCTATCAGGTTTGTCTCATTTGTTTTACATCAGTATTACTCATCTTTAAACCCCAGAACAATGACTTCCTTGCTTTAATGATCCAACACCCCACAGTTTACTAAACAGAGTCTGGAGCTCCCTAAAGACGCCAGAATAAGATACTGAAGAAGGACAGTGTTGCACATAGGAGTTTGTCAATACTAAAATTCTGCTGTAGGTTTTCTTTTCTCCCCAGATCAGCTTCCAAGGTTAAATTTGAAAGACAAACGGCCGGAACAACATTGCACATCTCAATTTTTGAGAACATGCATACATTAAGAAAGGGCTCAAGATAATGGATACCCAAGCTCTTAAGAACAAAAAAATCTAGTTATCTCTGAGGTAGTATTCGCTGTGTCAAAAATATTATCTGAAGTATTACTTCTTTTTTTAGAGGATTCATTTTTACTTCAAGAAACACAGAGTTATTGTTCCTACTTCAGCTGCTTATCACCATTATTTCACTGTAAACTCCAAAGGCAAAGGGTAAACTAATGGAGAGTTACATATGGAGATGAGTCTCTCTGCAAAACTCTTTCTGAACTTTTTGCAGCTGTTTACACATAAATTACCTATAAGTGACCAATAAAGGAAAAAATTAATTACAGAAACACTGAGATGCTACAACTTTCTTTCATTCCGCTTTCAAACACGAGATCACTTACAAAAATAATATGGGCAAGACCGAGTCATTCAGCAGCATCCCAGGGTTATGTAAAGAATCTACATTAGCTGAATCATGAATTTTCATCAAGAATATACTAGATGATTCATGAACAGCCTTAGTCTTTCCTTGTTTGCTTCTTCTAAGTATATACCTCCTGTCTTCTCAAGAGGGTATTCCCATATTTTGATGTTTGTTCTTTCTATATATAAAAATTTAAAAATTCACAAAATCTATCCATCTTAGAAGCAGATGTAACTCCATTATTTCTCTTTGATTGAATTGGAAACTATTTATTTTGCTGATTTATTAAAAAGAGACTTAAATGTATCTATTTTAAAGTAAGACAAAATACAAATGTATCTAAAAAAGTTTTTATAAAGGATTACACAACTCCAAATGATACTATGTCAAAAGAGTTCAACTTTACTTTTATCAGAACTTTTATTCGTAACCTTAGTCTTTCAGAAATGTAAACTGGTTCTCCTTTAAAACTCATAAGGCATACTCATTCCAACTTGTGAGTGTTTTTTAATATTAACAAAAACTTGCAACTTAGTGTTGTGGCTGACAGATTAAAAATACAGGTTAAGCAAAATAATAACAGTAGTAAAAATGGTAATAATAATGGTAGTAGTAATATTAATAACAGAGTAGTACTTCTCTACCTTGGACTGAACATCATTTTTTCAGTAGAGACATACAGTAAGTTTAGCATATTGGAGAAAACTGGAGCAGCTTGATGCAATATTTTTTTCCTCAGTATGACCCTGAGGCTCTGATGAGAGCACATGATGATACCTATCTTGCTCTTACTTCTGTTATTACTGGAGACCTTAAAGAAGACTGCCCTTCAAGTAAAGATCATTATTGTGCCATTTGAGGGAGAGGGAGAAAGACTAGAGATTCACTGTTTCAGTATGAATACAATAATCTTAGAATATATTATTGTATTGCCATTCATGTATTACATAACTAATAAAAAAGTGGAAAAACTCAGCACAAAAATGCAACACTCTATACCAAAACCACCCCTCACAGTTAAACACTATGTTCACACAGATAAATAAAGGAAGGAGGAGGTTAGAAGAATGGATTGTCAAGCAAGAGAATTATTTCATGCATCATGAACCAGCAAGCTCTCCCACAGCTCTTCAGTATCAAGGAAAGGAAAGATGCTACCAGCAAACAGCAAAGACAGAAATCTCAAGGACACAGCTTTGCTGTTTAGAACTCTTTTGTCAGTGTTAGTTTTATAAGATTTTCCTTTCACCCCTTCACTAATTATAACAAGCATAAGAAAGAAGTTTTTATTTTTACAAACTTTTATAAATTCTTTTACTATGATTTTTTTGTTATCCACTATCAATCAGGTCATGATCCTAACTTTGGCTTCCTAGTTCTGTATTAAAAACAAGAATTAAGATATTTCTCTGTCAATACTCTTTAAGACTATAGGAAGCAGTTCCCAAGCAGAAGGAAAATTATCTTCACCAAATTTCTTTTCAATATCAATATTCGCTGCAAGAAGCTTCACAATATTTAGACGCATACCAAGATTTGACCAAGATTATGTCAGTGTCTAACCTTGCCCATTACCATATGTACTTCATTTAGTTACTTGTTCAAGGGAAATAGTTATTTCTAAGCATGTTTTTAAAAGTGTTGTGTGAATTATTCTGTACCAACAGTGGAAGGGAAACAGAAGAGCAAAGAACGAAATGGAGATCCAAATACCTTGGGCTTAAAAAAAGTGGACATGTCTTGTTGCTGTTGGTTTTTAAATTAGAAAGATTTGGCATTTTCAGCAAGATAACTTAGCTCCATACACTTCCACGTTACATCAGCCAGATTGCTTCCAGAAGATAGGTTAGCTCAGGTAACCTCGGCAATACTGCAATATAAACTCACTCACTTCATTCGTACTCTTTTCTCACCCTCTACTGATTTGTTTCCATCTCTTAATTATCCTGTATTCAAACTGCAAGCTCTTTGATGCTAGGGCTCCCCTTTTCTTCCAGGTTTCCTGATGATCAAAAGCCATGACTTAGGTTTCTCAGGTGCTGCACATACACTAATAGTAAGACAATAACCCAGAAGCAAATGGAGAACTCATTATGTGGCTCAAGTAATCAGTAGCTGAGGAGGCAGGCAATACTTGCTAGAGCCTGGAAAGCAGCAGGGCTTGGAGGAGGACTGGGAGTAGGACTGAGGTCAACAGAGGTGGAGATGACATAACAGGTGAAGAATTAGGGATAAAGAGTTAAAACGAAAGTAAACAGGTAAAAGAATGGAGGTAGCAATATACCATCTGGTAACACAGAGAATAAGAATAAAGTCTATGCCCAAGGTAAGTGTAACAGTTATTAGCATGGAAAAAACATGAGAAAAAAGATTCACCAAAAAAAAGCATATACACATACCTGTAAACCATTTCATTAGGAGCCATGTCATCAAAGGCATAATCAAAACGAAAAGTTTGGTTTTCTAGGTACCTTGTTAAATCTACCTTTTGTTTTGGTTCATGTACCATCACAACATCTTTACTAGGAACTGTTATTACATCAAGGTCTTTCATTAAAGTTTCTATAAAATAAGTGAAATATATATTTAACTAACAACACATCATTATTTTTTACATTATCCCATTGTTTACATTCTTATAACATCTCAGATAACACAGCTCCTCCAAGTAACAACACTGCAATGGATTTGGGCTTCTGATGCCTACATAGTGATCTGCTAAGCAAGAGATTTCATTTTGGAAGTCTAGTCATCCTATCCTACCAATTGCTAGAAATTAAAGGGAGGTACAAAGCTGTTTAGAAAGACTATGATCATTAACTACAGCACTATCACTGTAACTTGTTATGTCTTCTCTAACACTTTTCATGGATTTGAGGTCTTATTCCTTAGCAGTTATAAAGTCTTCTTACAGCTTACTGCCATATCCTTTGAGTTTTTTTAAATATCTTCTCTAGGGGAGAAACTAGATGCTAGCACTATACCACTTCAACTGTCAAAGTTGAAAACATAAAGCAATTAACATCCTTATGATAATATGTTTTATTCTGAAGTTTTATCTTTATATTTTCTTTAAATTTTGCTTTAATTCCTCACAGACATCTTCATTTTTGTATTCCTCTCGGAACCTACAGTACATATCTTTAATATACAATTCCTCTGAAGTAAAATCCTTTCTAAAGATTACCTTGTAAGCAGAAAAAGCTATAAATTATAATGACCCTTCTTATCACTGGGACTTCAACAGTGAGATCCCATATTATAATTACTATACAGCACTGCAATTTACTGCTAATTGTTGTATGGTATATGAGTCAGCAAAACACAGAACCCAGTGATCCATAATATGCACAAAAATAAAGACCCTTTGTGTGTACAGTCGGGATTCACTAATGTGTCCTACTTGCATTTCTATGTAAAATTTCTTAAGGCATGCAATTCAAGAATTTGATGTGACTTTATACAACCAGATAGAAACCTTTTCATGAGTTAACATCCTGATCAAACAGTACAATGGTTACCATTGCATTACATTACACACCAACGGAAACACACATTCCAGTCACAGTATAATCAGTTTTTCAACTGCACTGCAGTAAAATAAAATGCAATTATTCTGCAGTAATCACAGACAAAAAGTAAGGAACAGTGACAAAAAGAAATGTATGATGGACAATTCTTTGCAGCAAAAACTTTAGTTTAAACAGTCAGAAGAGGATTTTCCTTAAAAATTTGTTTGGAATAAGACATTTACTTCCTCCCAGCTATTTGGTAAGAGAACCTGCATTCCTTGCTGATGAAAATTAGAAATAGTCTCTCTGAAACCCACCATACATTTCACAGTTATAAATACATGTTACTGAACTAAAATCTTAAAGTGTCACTGAACACCTACTTCCTTCAAGGTCATTCCGCAGAACAATTGGTGCTGAGAACACCTAATGTTTTTGGTGATAATTCTGCATTTGTGAGATGACAAAACAAATTAATTTAGTTTTTCTATTCAGAGGGTGACAGTCTAGTATCTTTAATTCTTTCATACTTTTCTATGATTTTATGAGAAATATTGTTTTTTATGAACTGACATTGTATCATGTGGGTACTAGATTATAATCCCCTGCATAGATTATTTAGTTAACGCCTTTTTTACTGCAGTTTACTCTTAAAAATGCAGAACGGCTTTAGTATTAACCTCATTTTTACTTAGACATTCATCTTTCTACAAACACCTCTGGATCTACTTTTTTAATAGCTCCCAACCACTAATACCTAACATATGCCACTTTCACAAAATCGAATCCTACTTCTGAATCCCAAGTCATGTTCCACAACAACTTGTTTTCATTTACAGCAATTTCACTTCGTCCACCTTCAGTATAGGTAGAAAGCGACATTTTTTCCAACAGTAAAAGTAAAAATGAAAATAAAATAGAAGCAGCAATGTGAAGGGAAAAAATAAGACAAAACCTAACTAAAGACTGGTATCAACATTTGTATGGGAAAAGGGAAAACATTTCTCCATCTTTCCTCTGGATATGCTTCAGATAATCCTAAATGTGTAATTCTGACAGTACAAAAACAATAAATGGCATCCCAAGTTGCTTCAGCATCAGAGTGATGCTCTTTTTAATCCTTCAGCTGAACAGAATGTAAGAGAAAGAGAAGGAAAGAAACATCTTGCAACACTGGATTCAGACAGGCTGCAATCTAGTAGCCATTTGTGTTCCTAAATTCCACTGAAAGTAAAGAACTTCCTAAAAAGATTGGGATTGAACTGGAGTTGAAAGCTGAACAGGGTTTTTTTGTTCGGTTTTGGGTTTTTTTTGATTACAGACTCCAGTCTGACGAGCAGGCAGTAAGAAAAATAGTTCTAACACTCATCACATTAAAAAAAAGTCCTTGGGAGTTCTTTCAGTACCTAACAGTTTTTTAGTGGCATTTGATATGCTCTGGTAACTTTGCCAGCCCTGAGCAGCAACTCCAGGGTGTACAAGTCTTCTGTTTATCTGTACTCCACTAGCCCTGTGAGGATATCTTGAACATGTTTAGGCACCATGTCATAAGACGCTTCCTTGATGTCTGATTCAAGACCACTTGAAACTACAAAAATATATGTACAAAAACATGTATGAAAGCTTTCACTGTGTAACTCTCTGCTCAGAAGATCACTTGAAGGATACTTTAAAATAACAGTGTAAGAATACTGAAGAAATTACAGTAGAATTCATTTCCAGATCAACCAAATACATCCTAGATGACCTTGGGAAAAAACTGTACTTTCCCTGTGCCTCAGCTCCTAATACATAAAACTGTGGCAGTTAAACTACTTTTCTCCCCATCACTACCCAGGTTATGATGAGTCTATGAATTTTCTAGGTCCATCACAATATTGTCTTTATATATAGAGTTTCAGCTTTGATCAGTATTTCTAGAGTTGTTTAACACAAATAATGTTATTATCAGAAGCAGCTTTTCAGATAAACAAATGAACAAAATCCTCAGTGATCATACCTTTTTTATTGAGTGGTCGTTTTCGTACACAAACACAAATCCTGTGCTCATCAATCTGCAAAGGAAAGCCTTTTAGTGAACTATACCCCGATTCCAGTTACAAAATATTTAACTTCAGTTGATTTCTCTTTTTGAGTTAAATAACCAATCATTTAAACAAAGAGAAATTTCCAAGACAGTAAGCGATGTGAGCATGTAAAAGCCCCTTGTGTCTGCACAGTAGCCAAGAACCCAAAACGGAGAACCAGACATTAACAAAGCTCTCTGCAGAGAGTGACCTAATCCTACAGAGCAACAGGTAGAATTGGACTATTGCAAGCAAATCCAGCTTTAACAGGGTAGGTATGCTACTGACAGAAACTGTCACATTCTCTGATTTCCATAAAATCTGACAGTGTTCACCATTTAAGGATTCTGCTCCTCTGACTTGTCTGCAAACCAGAAGACCACAACACCTTCAAAGCTCAAATATTAGTCATTATGCTGAAAAGGCTTTTTCAAATAATTTTCATGTACATACTGGCATTATTTACCAGTAAAAAGATATTTAAGTAACTTAACAATAGTTTAGTAAACTAGGACTTCCAAAACCTACTCATTTCAATATCAACAAATTACTGAAAAAATAAACTCATGTTATACTGAATACTAATGTATACTAAAATATCTATTTTTCACATTAGTAGACAGAAGTATATTTTTAAAAAGATGAAAACACACATCAAAGGCACAGAAGGATAACAAATTTCCATGTTGCTGGCATACTTACAGGGTCTGCAGTTGTCAGTGGTCTATAATCCAAACTTCCCCTGAAATCTCTTATCATACACATAATTTCATAATTTGGGTTTGTAGCGTCAACATCCTAGGAAAAAGCAGGCAATAAAATTTCTACTATACTTTTTGTTTCCAGAAAAAGTCTAAATTAATTATCTATAAGAAAAATACACATGAACTGAAATCTTATTTTTTCTTCAAAACATCAGAAATGTCTCTTGCTTTCCACTCTGATGCAGCTAATTCACTGACCTTAAAGAAAACAACTATATGCTTCCTATGTCATGTCTTTGGTTGGCATATAATAGAAAATACTTTTTAATTGAAGACTCATTAATAGTCTACTCAAGAAAGAGAAATTACTGCTACCTTGGCCAGAACCTTCACACTAAAGAAACACAGTCAACACTTCTTAATCTCAGATATGGCACTCTGACAGACGCATACATACTCCACAACACAGGTACAACACCATAGAGGACAGTCCAGGAATCCCAGCTGCTCTAAACACAATCCAGCAGGATCCAAGTCAGTTAAAGTAGCTTGGTCCTAACTACTGACCCTGTGTTAATTTATACAGATATTTGGATGCATTGTAAATTCTTCCAAGAGGATTCCAGAAGCAATCTCAAGGATACTGAATAGACTACATCCAGACTGTGAGGGTTTTGGCTGAGGTATAGTTAAAATTCTCCATAGAAGAATGTGGTATGCAGAACTGTTTTGAATTTGTCCTGGAAAGAGGGTTGATAATACATGGATGTTTTAGCTTTTCTTGAGCAGCACTTACACAACAAAGTCTTTTCTTGGTCCTCACCCCACCCCACCAGCAAGGCGGCCAACACAGTCAGGACAGCTGACCCCACAACACAGGCTCAGAAGACAACCCAAGCTTAAACCCGGAGTCATCAGTACCAGAGTGAATGGACATGTACGAGGCCATGCATGGAGCACCACTAAGCTGAGCCTGAGCCTACCCTGTTCTCTGCAGAACTGATTTAACAACTTCCTGTCACTTCTTCCTGCAAATACATGTTTTACAGCACTTCAGGACATGCTGCTGGTGCCAAACACAGCCAGCTCTGGTGCTCAGACCCTACTAAGTTTTGCATGGCTACCTTCACATGATACAAAACTTCTGAATCACAGCTGGCTGTGGACACAGTGTAGGCACTCTCAGAAAGAACTGGATTGGGGTTACTAAGCTGAAAGGGAGCCAGCTCATTCTTTGCACTTATGACACAGCCAATCCTCACCTCAGAAAAAACTATCCTAGTAATGAGAAGCTGACTGTACCTTGATGTCATTCACCCTGACTACACTGAACTAAAAACTGCTGATAGTAAGTCTTCACAAAATGTTTCTTTGTAACCTTCAGAAAAGACATAGCTTATCATGGAGAAAGCATTTACCAAATATTCTTCAAGCCCTGTTTAAAGGTCTTGCATACTAGAAGTCAGTGCTTGGTGAATTATTGCTGCATTTCACAACAACCTCCTCATCCAGAAGTTTAAGACTCAGATGCAAAAGGAGTGTTCACAGGAGCAATAAAAAGAAAATTTTACAACTAACACCACTTTAAAGTATTTTAATATATAAAGCCAAAAATAGTCATCCCTCACACATAAAGACATACTAATGTTTTGTGTAAACGGATGTAAATTATAAAACACAAATTTAACATAGGTGATTTTAGATCAACTTGGAAACATCATTAAACCACGAAAAGTAAATTGTATGAATGATTTACTTGATGGTGGTAATTCTCATGTCAGCAGCAGACTGGTACTATCTCTTTAGAGACTAACACATACACACAGGGCTGCCAACAAGATTACACTCCTAGTTTTGCTAAAGCTTTTACACCACTGTGACAGAAAGTCATTTAATATTAAGAGATTTTTCTCAAAGGATTAGCAACCTCATCTCTTTCACACAAGTTTTTAATAACTGACTGCCAAGCTGCTTGCATGATGAAATTATAAATGTATAGACTAGTTTAAAGAAAGAAACATCAAAAGTCACTGTTAAAACTTGACCCTCAAATAGATCTATAAACCATCAAAGATCATAAAGAATAATTTATCATAATGTTGTATTACCTCCTGTAGAATAATAGAGCTCTCTAAAAGTCAAAAGGTTAATTATTGTCAAAAATATTTTTTCCCTAAGAAATAGCTATCATCAGTAGTTGTTCTCTGAAGAACATGCAGCAAGGCAACAATTAAAAGCAATGATTTCTGTAGGAAGAAAAAGAGGGGGAAAACCATCTAAAGTACTAGTTATGAGAGCAATGCTATCAAACACCAAAATTTTTGTCAAATCTGTATGCAGAATGATAATACCTAATTTCAAGATTATCATAGTTCATAAAAATTATTAAACACTGAAAAAAGGACAATGATTTTGCAAACTTCTCTTGCTGACATGTGATTTCCAGTTGAGCTAAAAATACTAACCTGAGCTCTTTTTTCTCTAAGTTCCTGCTGCTGTAACCTTCTTTTTTCACGCTTCTCTTGCAATTTTTCAACCTCTTTTACACAGTTAGATTTTCTACGTGCTTAAAGAAAAAGATGCAATTTTAAAATATTTTCCATATTTACACTGTAAACTTCAATTTAATTAATGTATAAATAAGTAGAATGCATCAACTATCAACTATATTTTCAAGCAAATCTGTATTAGTATAAAATCGTTATGGCATTTAAATTTCTAAAATGCATAAAATTTATTAGAATAATGTCATGAGAATTGGGACAATAATTACACAAACAAAAATGTATGACCTTGAAAAAATATTTGGACAGATACATGTGATCTCTTGGTTTGAATTACAAGTAAGTCCAGACAAAATAAAAAAAATTTAAAAAAAAAAAAAAAAGATAAACAACACCACCATGGTTGAAAGAAAAAAAAGGANCCATGGTTGAAAGAAAATAAAGGAAAAACAAATTCCAAATACTAGTACAATTATGACGAAAATGAACATTTGTTTAGCCACAGCTTTCTGAAAAAGCTCCTCAAGGAAGCTCACAGACAACTGAGCACGTAGACCACTCGTTATTTATGGATAACAACATAATCCAAGAGAATGTACATGTAATGCCCAGAATGAACAAGTCCTTGATACACGGTTTACATACAAGGGGGTCCAAATTCCTTTTTTGCAGCTTGAACTGGAGATATATCTGAAACA
>VXBT01003875.1:72637-88696 GCA_013400235.1 Oriolus oriolus | reverse complement strand
TTTTTTTTTTTTTTTTTATCAGAGCCTGTAGTAACAGGAGAAGGGACACAGCTTTTAAACTGAGTGTAGATTTATACTGTACATGAGGAAAAAAAAATTTTTTCAGTGAGGGTGGTGAGACACTGGAACAGGTTGCCCAGAGAAATTGTGGATGCTCCATCTGTGAAAGTGTCCAATGCCAACTTGGATGGGACTTAGAACAACCTAGAAAGGTCTCCCTCTTCATGCCAGGGTGTTGGACAAGATAATCTTTTACAGGGCCTGTTCAGCCGAAATCATTCTATGGTTTTTTTTCTATTGCTCCCTTCAAGGCCTGCAGGAGCCCAGGGATATCCCCACTGTCTGTCTCTCGCTCACTGCCTCTGAGGCATGCTGTGTGGATGGGTGGGCGGCATCCCTGCTGCACAGTGCGGCACCATTCAGGCACATCCCTGTTTTTTTCCTAGCACCGTCGTGGCAGCAGTGCGGAGCAGTGTACTTCCGCAGGGCAGGGCCCGGAGGCATGGGCATGGCTCCTCCATGCTGCCTGCAGCTCACCCTGCTGCGGGGACATGAGCCTGAGTGTCCCAGCACAGGCCCCTGCTCCTGGGATCCTGCTCCGCAAGGTCACCGCTTGCTCCTGTGTGCGCTGAGGAGCTCTTCTGTCAAGGTGCTGGTTTAGGAGGAGGACTGGGAAGGGCTGACTTCGTCCGGAGGGACAGGTAGCAGGCAAGGCAGGCAGAAAGGAACAAGTAAAGAGAGACAGAAAGCTCTGGAGATCCAATCACAACATCCAGCTGCCTTTTGCTGAGAGCCCAGAAGAGTCCAGTCAGGAGCAGCACTGTCTCCATGGGAAGAAGTCTCATGAGAGACCAGGCCACAAGCTTTGTCTACAATTTGCAATGATCATTACTTGAAATAAAGACTTGGACAAAGAAACTTGAATCATCTTGCAAACCTGGAAGTCTTTTTGCACAGTTCTGCTGCCAGCAGCGAGCTGTTTTTGTGGAGCAGTTTTGCACAGTGCAGCAATTTGGGAAGGAGAGTGCTGACATAGACCAGCTCCTAATCCTAATCTCCTTGCCTCCTGAATGGTGCTGGCCGGCCCTGTTGTGGACTGAGGGTGTCCCATACTTGTGACAGGAAAGACACGTGACCTTGTACCTCCTTACCCAGCCCTGCCAGGCTTATTCCCCCTTTCCTCTCAGCTGTATCCAGTCCTGTAACATCTGCATCTTTCTAACCACATGGTGCTAAGCTGTGCTCCATGTCTCAGGCCCCATTTCGTGTGCTTGCCTCAGAAGTGACGTGACAATAATCTTCTGCACAAGGCATAGAGTGAGGCCTGCCAGAGCAAAGGGAAGTGCCTGCAAAGCTATGGTTGTGTGTAGGTTGAGGACAACAAGAGGAAAAAATAGCTTCCTCTGCAGAGAAACTCATCAGCAGGCAAGAAGACATGTTCTATACATGCAGCTACATTCATCTAAGTGAAGAGAAACTTCCACCATTTCTTATTTACAGTCTTCGATAGCTTTTGATCTTAAAGTTTTCTTTATCTGTTTGGGGGTTTTTGGTGTCATACACACCTTTTCCTAATCACTAGAATAAAGTTTGATGGGCCTTGCCAAAATCTGGCCAGCTTGGATTTGGTTACTGCTGCACTTTCCCAGTTCCTTGCTCATCTTCTGTTGGTTTGGGTGGCTCCTGCTGTAGTGCCTAAGATACAGCCTGATTATTTGTCACAAAAATTTAATACACAAATCACACAAATCCATTCATTATAAGGGTGCTCAGCCTTTGTGCCTATCTGCAGTGTGTTTCTTCTTTATGCACTGCTTTGCCTCTCTGGACAGACAGCAGCAAGAATAGCATCTGTCCACAGGTGCCAGGACCTGGCTGGACCCTTAAGACAGTGTATTTTCTGGAGCAGAATCTGGGATAGAAGTTATGCTCAAAGGTAGGGTTTGTAGCCGCCGCTGAGCTGATTTTGCCTTAAGGTTCCCGAAGGAGAAACTTTGCATAATATCTGGGTACTCAAGAGTAAGCTGCTTTCAGTACTTCTGGTCCTGCTCTAATCTGCCAGCACACATCTAGGTTATCGCAGTGTCGAGGGAAAAGCAGAGTTTAGTGACTTAACAGAGGGTATCGCTATCTCAATGCAAATGAGATATCTCAGAGGCTACAAAGTTCCGGCTACACCTTTTAAGAGACATGAAAGCAAAGGCTGGGGGAATGTGTTCCAAGAAACACCATGGGTTTCACTGAGGGTGACGGTGCCTTTCTGTTCAGTGCTATTTGTTGTGGCTCCCTCCTGGTGTTAATTCATACACACCCAAGTAGTTAATAGATCATTTGGTAAAAATTACACCTGCACTGTAGGTGGGCTCTGAAGTCAGAAGTAGCAGGCAGGATCAAGGACACACATTTTTGCTCTTAGTGTCTACGTGTAAACTTGCATCTTCCTTCTCTGGCGACTTAACTAATGGGGAAGTGCTGAGCAGTGTGTGTGCCTGCACATTCACTGGATAAACAGAACACTAGAGAGCATTTTGTTCCCTGGTTTTTCTTCATAAGGATAATGCACCTGCAGATGTGTAGGAGAAAGTGGAGACGTGAATGCTAACCAGTGACAATGTGGAAAGGTGGTTAGGCATGACTGGGTGACTCTGCTGCCAAAGATCTATGCAAATGCAGCGTCACAGAACAACATCCCCTCAAAATGCAAGGAGAAAAAGAAAGTCTTCCCTGATTCTCTTACGCTGTGTCCCTTATTACATCAATTCATTCTGGGGTATCTTCAGGGACTTTAGCAATTGGCACACTGGGAAGACCAGGCCTTTCCTGAAAAAGTCAAGGGACCTCCTCCACAAAAACTCACCAAGAGCAGCTGTCACTTTGAAGGGAGAAGCTGGCATATGTGCATTTTTCTCCAGCGTGGTGCTAAATGCAGGGTGATGACAGCATTCAGTCCCACACAAAATGGAATTAGCAACAGTGTTCTCAGAAGTTATAAAAAACTGGGGCCCAGTACAGATTTGTTCATTCAGAAACAAACTCCAGGGAAAAAGACACTGAGAAATCTGAATTTTTTGTGAATTACAGTGGGTGTGGGTTCCCAGATAAAAAGACAGAACATCAGTGTGCTGGGGACAGCATACCTACCGCTGCTGCCAGCATCCGGGTTATCTGTGTCAGCTCAGAGCAGGAGGGGACAGTACCACACCAGCAAGGGAGCTCTGCCTACCCAGCCCAACCACACAGCCTCATCCCATCCCTGGCACCAGCACTGGGGCTTGGTGTGCCTCGTGCCAAGCATTTACTGGGTAAAAAGTAAATCTGTGGTTTTCTGCTGTTTCATCTGCTGCACTCGGGATTTGGTCACCCAGCCCTCAAGCGCGAGCATGTGGGAAAAGGCAGGTCAAGGCCATCCTTAAGCTGTCAAGGAGCTGCAGAGCTTTTGCAGATGCATTTAGAGCGTGTCTGGCAGAACAGAGGTCTGAACAGGCAGAGGTAAACACAAGGGAGACAAGAAGCCGGTGCCCTTGGATCAGGGCAAGTTGCAGCAACTTCTGCCCAGCTACAGCCCTAAGCTGCAGCAGGGGAAGAAGATGTGCAGTGGATACTCCCTCAGGCTGATGCACTTCTGAGGTCCAGTGTTCAGCCTGGCTTGGCAGGAAGCTCTCGTCTTCTCCAGATTGGTGCCCCCTTGGCCCAGACTGCATCTGGTGAGAGTGTCAGCAGGCAGGATTGGTCTGTGTACTCACCGTCTTGTGTTCTCGCAGCTGACAGCGTCACAGGGAAATTCTTCTCTCATAAAAGAAGTAATGAGCACCACTCACTGCCTGACACGCTGCAATATTTATTCACAGTAATAAAAAGGAGGAAGGTGGCCAGAGGTGTGATCTGAATCCAGGAAATCTGGCAAAACTGCTGGGAAGTGGTGATGGCTGGTCCCTGCCCCAGTTACAGAGGGAGATTTCAGGTGTCAGGTTTTGGATCCATAGTATATCCAAAGGCAAACTTCTGGTGGTCACTTGCATTTCTGGTGTTGGTTTTGGTTTCGGTTTTTGGTTTGTTTTGGTGGGTATTTTTCATACAAAGGAGACCAAATTGCTCCTTCTCTCTCTCACTTGTGTGGAGACCTCACAGTGGTCAGAGGAACAGAACAGAGACTGTTATCCTCTCTATAAAAACCTTCTAGATGCAGGGAGCGAGCTAAAAATGAAAATAAACATGGCACTTGCCCTCCTCTTTTTGCCTTGCCCCACTGTGCAGCTGGAGGGTAGATGGTGGGCTCTGGTTTGGGCTGCACAAGCAAGGCAGCGCTCTGCTCTCAGGGTACCACTGTACTTGTGGGATCCCGGCGTCTGCTGGTACGCCAAAGCCCTGGGAGGAGCAGCAGAACAAGAGTTAAAATATCAGTGTGGGTGCAGAATGCGGGAAGGCCGAAAACAGCCATGAAATCCAGGAAAGGCAACAGATAACGGCAAGGAAATGGCAGGTGCTGGGCGGAGTGGTGACGACACCAAGGCCACGCCGCTGATAAGGCCGCCAGGCAGACGTGGGCCAAAAGCAATGTGATGCAATCTGGTCTGGCCAGCTGCCATCTGTGCCCACTCAGCTGGAAAGCCTGCAAAGGGAGCTGCAGTCCCCCAGGAGGGGAGAGGTGCAGTAAGGGCTCACGATGCTATGCGCAATCCTGGGTGAGCGCGTGGACGTGGGCCCGTGGGTGCCGCGAGTGTGGCAGCAAGCACAAAGGCAGGGGCAGCGCTGCGAGGCAGCAGGCTGAGGTTGGTTTCGGAAGTAGAAGTCTCCTTGCTTGTTGCCGCTGTCTCCTCCAGAGTTTATGTGTCTTGCTGGTGGTGAGACTAGGTCTCCAGCTCCTCAGGCAAACCCAGAGCCTTCACATCTGCCCACCCTATGTCTTGAAGCCTTCTACATCACTGTCTTGCTGGTGAAAGTGCAGGGAGAAGATGGCAGAGCCAGCTGGAGCTGCATAGCCAATGTGAGGGAAAGCAGCCACCAGAAAACCTCCTGCCTCACCTGAGGAAAAATTTCCCCACCTCTTTTTCGAGGGGTACAGTAGGCAGGACTTTCATTAGGGTTTGCAAGTTTGTGCTTGGCAGAAAAGCTTGAAAAAACAAAACTAGTTTGCAAGAGGCCATTTACCTTTTCTCATCTCTTAGCATATAATTTTAATTTGCTTTGTGAAGGCAGTGGAATTTGAACACCACTGAGGAATGAGGTGGAGGAAGATCAAGCCTTATATCAGCCAACAGCTTTGCTACAGCACCACTGACCTTGCTGCCTCCAGCACAGAGGGGATGCAGACATTTCCTGCCACCCTCTATCCAAGGAAAGTGATCTGGAGCACACAGTGTGTCCTAGCAGCACAGCCCCAGCCTGTTGCTCCTGCGCTGCTGCTCACATGACCAAAGAACCAGGCCAGGCTTGGAATCAGAGGCACCAGAGGTGGCACCAGAGGCATTACAATCAGCATTTGGTTGTTTTTCTTGGTAGTAAAAGCTTTGAAGAATACTTTAAAGGCCCAAGATAGCCCTTATCTAGAGCCGTGAAATGTGTTGGTGTGTGAGCGGTTTGCAGGAGGGTGCTCTGTGTCGTTCATGTTGTTGAGTGTTGGCTAGGACCAGATTTGCAAGATGTGAATCTAAGGACATATATCCATCTGTGCTGGAGACTGCCAGCTGCTTGTCCCATGGACCCAACCTGCTGGTGGCAGGGCCCTTCAGGGCTCACCCAACAAACCTTGTGCACAGTGGGGCTTGGTCAGGTACGTGTCCTGCCGAGGATGGAGATGTCTCACCTCTCTGCTGGTTTGGGTTGTTCACCCTCTGGGGTAAGGCTTCTTTCCTGACTCCTGGCCTGATCATCTCAAGGCTGCAGTTTGTGACAATTGCTTTTTATTCTGTCATCTGGCACCACCAAAAAGAGATTGGCTCCATCAGCTTCCCTTCCAGCAGTTGTAGGCTGCTATCAGATCCCCCTTGGCCTCCCTTGTACTAGACTAAACAAGACTAACAGGACCCCATGTGCCTTGGGAACAACTGCTAATGCAGTTAAATATTTACTTTAGTTGAGGGATTTCCAAAGTGGAATAATAATGAAAGCCAAAGGTTATTGAACTCTGTAAACTCCGTGAAGAGGGAATATAAAACATGTGCACAGCTGCCTCAGCAGAGCAGAGGAATGATTCTGCAAGGGGAACCTTGAGCTGGTTGTGTTCCCGCTTCCCAAAACCTGGTCTCAGCCCTGCTGAGTTGTGTGGATGGGGCTCCAATAGAAGGAGGTAAGCAGCCTCTTGCAGAGCCCGTACCTCTCTGGCCACAGGGGATGCTCAAGCTGTCCCCTTTTGTCTCACACAGACAGGGCCAGTGTGTACCTTCCTCTGGGGAAGAAACATCCTAAGCACAGTCACAGTCAGGTCCTCAGCAAGTGCAAATGTGTGAACTCCGTGCATCTGGAGCTCTCCCAGCCTGCTGGTGGTTTCTGTAGGGCACCTACCCCCTGCTCACCCCTTGTACACGGGATACATCCCATCTGCTC
Organism: Oriolus oriolus; assembly: GCA_013400235.1. NCBI lineage: Eukaryota > Metazoa > Chordata > Aves > Passeriformes > Corvidae > Oriolus > Oriolus oriolus. Next base: position 82,153 of record VXBT01003875.1, on the reverse strand, counting down.
CCCTGGAGAAGGTGACTCTCTGTCCCTTCTGGCCCACACCTCATTTCAGCAAGTCTGACCCAAAGGAGTTTTTAGCCAGCATTGGTCTTACACTGACTTTATGGCCAGCGGTCCTCTTTCCCATCCTTCACCCTTCACCAACTGATTTTGTTTCACCAAAGGAAAGTGGGCACAGATGTCGAAAACTGAGCTTCTGAGAAGGAGCAGATGAGGATGCTCACAATGATGTCCAGCATCCAGTCTTGCAGGCAAAGCAGCTGGGATATTCTGGGGTCACGATGCTTGTTGAAAATACGGTGTTTCTTACCACTGAAGGTCACCTCCAGCCTCTCTGTCCCCTCCCTGCTCTGTGTGCCACCTCTGTGTATTTAATCTGGGTATCCATGCACACAGACCCCTTCCAACACACTGCATCTTACGATTAAGGTAATTTTGCTCTGTCAATCTCATCTGCAGCCAAGGTGGTGAGTGGATAAGGTATTAAACCACCTCTGACTATGTGGCTCCTCTGAGCATAGGCAGTGACTGCACCTGCAGCTCCCTGCTCCCAGGCAGCTGAATTCTGTACCCTCCAGACCCTCTGCAACCCCCAGCCTGTCCCATCCCACCCAGTGGCTGTGTGGGCTTGCTGCAGCATGGTGACAGGCCTCCTGTTGTCTGGGATCCCGACCAGTGCGTCAGGCAGCTGAGTATCCACCTGGCTAGGTCTCATGGGATAATGCCACAGCGCCACCACCCAAATCAGCCTGGATTTCCTGGCTTTTTTATGTCTAGTCTCACAGCTCAAGTGGAGATACCTGTCACGTATGAAGAACAGCAGCTGCAAAGCTGAAGGGATGGTTTGGGTAGGATATATTCAGAAATAGCTGGCCGGGGTAAGCAGAGAAGAGCAGCACTGCTCAACCCTGATGTGTTGGGTTTTCATGGCCTGGTTTTGGTAGCGGGGGGGCCCAGAGGTTGCTTCCGTGAGAAGTTGCTGGAAGCTTCCACCATGTGTGGCAGAGCCAATCCCGGATGGCTCTGAAGATGGACACGCTGCTGGCCAGAGCTGGGCCAATGAGAGAGGCTGGTAATGCCTGTGTGATAACAGATTTAAGAAGAAAATCAAAATAAAGGTGGGGGCACAGTGTTAATTCCAGCCAGAGAAGAGGAGGAGGTGAGAACATGTGAGGGAAACAACATGGCAGCACCAAGGTCAGTGGAGAAGGAGGGGGAGGAGGTGCTCCAGGCCCCAGAGCCGAGGTTCCCCTGCGGGCCGTGGTGGAGACCATGGTGAAGCAGCTGTGCCCCTGCAGCCCATGGGGATCCACGGGGAATGCAGAGATCCACCCGCAGCCCGTGGGGGAGGTGCCCACGCCGGAGCGGGTGGATGCCTGGAGGAGGCTGTGATCCAGTGGGAGACCCGGTGGAGAGAGAGGGCCCTGCTTCCAGGCTGGAGCAGCCTGTCCTTGGAGGACTGCACCCCCTGGAAGAGTGACCACTCTGCAGCAGTTTTGGCAGGACTGCCCGCTGTTCATGAGATTGGAACCACCCTGGAGAAGTTTTCGGAGAATTGTATCCCGTGGGAGTTACCCCACAGTCTCACAGGGGAAGGACTCCTGTCCCCAGCAGTGGAAGAAGAGCTTGGGTGATGAACTGACCAAACCCCCTGCCCTGTCTCCCTGCACTGTCGGTGGGAAGGAGGGAGAGGTTGGGGGAAGAAAAGGTGTTTTTAAGGGCTTGCTTTACTTTTCATTATCCTTTTCCGATTTTGTTAGTAATAAACTCATTTTGTATCTCTAAGTTGAGCTGGTTTTCCCCTTGGAGTGTTTTCTCCCAGTCCTTATCTCAACTCATGAACCCTTCGTTAAATTTTTCTCTCCTCTGCCCAGCTGTAGCAGGGGAGGGTGAGTGAGCAGCTTTTGTGGGTGCCTGGTGTTTGGCCAGTGTCAAACCATGACACCTGACAACAGTGCAAAGGGAATGTAAAGCAGTCCCCAGTGCTGCCACCTGAAGCTGACAAGTGGGAAGCTTCAGGGGAAGGCTTATCTTATGCCTGAGAGTGCCTAAGGTCCATTTGGGTGTACGGTCCAGCTGCTCCCAGCACGGATCAAAACGCTGCTTTTCCCAGCGTTCTTGATAAGAGATAAGGCTGTGCCCTCTCCTATAAAGGCAGGCACAAGCAGAGCGAGGTGCACAAGCAGGTCTGCCTGAACTGACCATGCCTGTGAGGGAGCTGCTGCTGCTGGTGGCAGCAATGGTGACTGTCGTTGCTGCCGGAGGTAAAACTGCTCTGCTGATGGAGGCTGGATCATCAGCGGTGGGGTGGGAATGACAGACAGACAGTGGGATGGAGGGAAATGCATGATAGGGCAGAAAGACCCAGAAATTCTGGTTTGGAGAGGAGGTGACATGAGGGCAAACAAACAGTGGCAGCATGGTGAGGAAGAAGGACTGGAGCAAACACACTGTGCCCTCCTTATTAGCAGTTTGTGGCAAAGGTAACAGGCTGGTTCATCAAATATATTGTGCTTGGGAGAGGTCTGGGGTAGGGGAGAGTCCACAATGTGAACAGGAACCAGGCCCTGGGAGGACAGCACGTACACTGTGGTGGCAGCTGCTGTAGTTCCTGCCTCCATGAAAACTGGCAAGTGCTTGCAAGAACACTATGTGCTCAGCATATTTTTGTGGGAAGCACCTGTTTGTAGGCACTGGAAAGCCATGGCTACCTACGTGCAGGTAGTGGTGGTCCTGCAGCTGCCTGTGTGTGAGCCTTCATGCTCCCAGGACGTTTGAGCACCACACAGGTGGGCTGTGAACTGTTGCTGCTGCTCTGCTTGCCTGAGAAAAAGGAACCCGCCAAATGCTGATCTCCCTAGAGGGGGCAATTGTCCAGCTGTGCAGTATCACCAGGCCTCATCCCTTTGAGGATACCCCATGCCTCATGCTGCATTGCATGGTTTCCCGTTTCCTGAGATGTGTTGGATGCTCTGTGGAGCTTCTGACCCTGAGGCTGGGAGAGAGGGCTGTTGGGAGAGGGTTTAGGGAGTGGGAGCAGCCATTCACAGCTTTGTCCCAGCCAGCTCAGCTGTGGATGGAAGCTGTGAACTGTGCTGCTGGCAGGGAGGGGGCGGGTGGCATGCAGCAGCAAACTGATCCCCCCTCATGAAACCCACAGAGCTGATTCAGTCCCGGGTGGGCTCTGCACAACACTGCCTTCCCTTTGGTTTGGATGTGATCCTCTGTCAATATCTCGTGCTCCTGCCATCAGGCACAGGTGTGCCACGCTCACGGGTCTCTGCTCTCTTTCAGAGGCAGAGCTGAATGAAGGGAGTAGCCTGAGAAGGGTAAGAGGTTTCTGGTTTTCCTTGTTCATGGCTTGAGATGGGTATGCCTGGTGTGCCTGGGAGGAAGACTGTTCCCAGCAGTCATCCCCAGCCTCTTGGGAACTGGTGTTCCAGCACCAAACCCACACCAAACCCAGGCCACGAGTCCCACTGAGGGATTCAGCAGCCCCTGCTCCTCTGTGGGCATGCCCTGCTCCATCTTAGACAGAGGGAACCAGGCTGCCAGTGGCACTTGCTCCTGCCTGAGTGCTCTGGGGAGAAGAGATGGGTGCTGCTGGCACTGAAATGTGTGCTGTGGTTTCTCCTTTCCAGCCAGCGTGCGAAGACCTGGTTCACCTGCAGGCCTGCCCCCTCCTGTACTTGCCTATCTGTGGGAGCGATGGGAATACCTATGCCAATGAATGCCAGCTCTGTGTGGAAAAAATGTAAGCTCATGCCCTTGGCAGAGACCTCCTGGGTCTAATTTTGGCTGTCTGGTGCTTGTGAAGTATGGTCATTCAGCCCCCCAGAGCCTGAGAAAAGCCATGGCAGGCTGCACTTGCGTGGCAGATAACACCACCCGTGTGCTGGGCTGCAGGAGGGGAGGGATGACCAGCCTGTCAAGCAAAGCTGCAAGGCAGTGCAGTGTTGTAGTGCCTTTTCTCTGCCCCGGCTAGCAGGCTCTGACTTCGGGCACCGGGCACCCTCTGCCTGCTCCAGGGAGGCGGTCAGAGGCAGCTCACAGCTGGATGGCACCGAGGAGATAAAGGAGCGAGAGGGGCCTCTGGCATGGGTTCAGAGGTTTATTGAGGGGATGAACTCCAGAGGCCGAAAGACCCCACACAATGGAGGCATGAGACTTTATAGGGGGGGTAGCCGGGGTCCGAGGCATAATATGAACAGACCAATAGGAAAGGTACAGGGAGGGGCGAGGGTACAGGAGACCAATAAGGTACTGAACAACTTAGAAGCTTCTAAAACAGGACCATACAAGGAAATTCAAAAGGATTACAGCAGGTAGGATGGAGACAAGGGGCTGATAGCTTAACACAAGGCTCTACTAGGAACCAAAAACAGGTTACCACAGTGCAGAGCAGCTGCACCCAGCCAGTCTGAGGAAGGGCATGCCTGGGGACACGCAGCAGCAGCCTGCAGTTGCAGATGGGCTGGAGCCACAGTCTTCTTGGTGCAGGCAATACAACACAGGGCAACAGCCACAAACAGCAGCCCCCGAGGGTGAAAATTTGACACAGGCACCTTGTCAAATGGGTGGTGCACCACGGAGGTGTGAGGGAGGGATCTCCATTCTTGGAGGTGGTGGCTGGGGCTCAGATAGAGCCATGGCCACCATAGCCTCACGCTAGGGACAGCCCTGCTGTGAGCAGGTTGGGCTGCAGACGCACCACCAGTGCCACAGGCCCCAGGAGGGCACATCCACGAGCCAGGATGTTGCAGTCACCTCAGCTTTTTAGACAGGAAAATGAGCAGGTCAATTTTGTAATAGTCAGCTCCATTCCACTTGATGGAATGCAGCCAAAGTATGACCTACAGAGTTGTTTTTTCTCTCTCTTACTCTTTTTCCCTATATTATTCTAGGAAAACCAGGCAAGACATCCGGATTTTGAAAGACGGGGACTGTCAAGATACCTGAGTTTTCTGATAGCTTTCCTGAGCCTAGAAACAGGTGATTAATTGATCCTGTGTGCTCTGTGCTGATTGCACACTTAAGCTATCTATGGTGAATAATAAAATGACATGCACAATCTTGATTTCAACAGCACTTTTTTTTATGCATGGCTGGGAGAAAACAGCATAAGCCAGTTCCCACCAAGGGCTACTAAAAGTGCATAGTCAAAACAGTAATTTCAAATCCACATAACAAACCAGGGTGCTCTGCATAGAGTATTATCTCACCCACACTCCTGTGAGAAAGGCCATGGGAGAGTAGCAAGAAACACATGTACTGGCGAAGAAGACGCTGAACAAGGACACATTTTTCTGTAGGAGGCAGTTTAGTGATGGGAAAATAAAGTTTCTCTGGCATGGGAGAAGATGACTCCCTGGCTCCCTAGAAAACTCCTTCACCGCTTCCAGAGCGGATATAAATTGAAAATAATAACATCTGCATTTCACGTATTAGATGTTATTCTGCTTTTTATCTAAGGGCCTTTCACAGACCAATCAGCTCAGATAACACATGGGAGCATGGAAAGAGCCTGAGTGGAGATGGTAAACACAGGGGATCCCAGATGTCTGCTCCAGCACTTGAAAAAAACCCAAACTGAAGAATTTTCAGGTCTAGGTTGCTCCTGGTGTCAGGGCCATCTTTGAGATTGTAGCAGGGCTCAGTCCCACCAAGGTAACAATGTCAGTGTGCATCAGCAGTCTTTGGGGCTTCCTCTGCTATTTCATCTCCCACTTCTAGCACATGGACACAACTCACCTTTCACAAAATACCTGCAACAAGGCCGTACAACCTGGGCATGCAAGGGGCCCCCTCTGCTCAGAGTGACAGAGATCAGAGGGCACTGGCTGATGCAGGACTTGCCTCCTGAGTTCAGTTCAGTCTCACACCGGATCTTGTATTTGTGTAGAGTTACTGGCTGAGACTTCTGATCAGCTTTGCAGAGTGCTTCAGGGTGAATTGAAACCTTTGAAGGACAGGTCTGTGCTCACCCACAGGAGATCATGGTGCTCTGACTTGCTACTATATTAGTATCCTATAGAGCTCTCATTTGCAGGCATCTGAGTAGGAGTCCAGGGTCCATCGTGTGGTCAAGTGAGATCCCCGAAGTCAGTGACCATCCTCGGAGTCTGGGAGATGTGCCAGTATCATGACTATTGTGCTTGGTCAGCTGGAATTCACCCTCTCACCCAGTTCTGCGCCTTGCTGGAGCCCCCAGGTGGGACATCCATACCACCACAATGCACAACAAAGCCACTGCTGACAGATTTAATGCTGCAGCTGGAAATATTGAGGAGCACAAAACAGCTGTGCTCAGTCAGATGGATTGCATCCACTTTTTCCTGTCCCAGAGGCAGGTGCTGTCATCCAAAGCTTTATTCTCCTTAGAAAGTTCTCTCCCTGGCTGAAAAGTCCTAGCCTGACTAGTTGCTCAGGGTTGTCCAGACCTTTGATTTTCCCTGTTTTCCTTTCCTGGACCCTTTCCACTTCTGCAGAGGAGGGGACACCTTTCCACAGCTGCTGCTATTACACCACCTGCTCACTTGTCCCAGGGCACTGCAAGCCTGTTTGTCCCCTTCCAGTCACCAGACAGCGCGGAAGAGGTGGTCTGGCTGCGTGCTACTCTCTGTGTTGCCAGCTCTTCTCTGCAGACCTTGCTGTCTCCCCTGCCACGCCACAGGGAAGGGCTTTGGTAGGGTTATGAACCCCAAAACACATCCACAGCGAACAACACAAATGTATTGCTCACTTCTGTCCTGAGGTTTTCTGCTCCTGCTGCTGCCAACTCAGCCGCAGGCAGGACTTATTTGGGCAGCTCTATCCCGGTTTTCTGCCACGGCTGAGGTAATGCCCAGCTCAGCACGGTGCATCACTGGGGTGCATCCTCCCGTGGGGTGGGCAAGTGTCACCAGCACCTCAGCCCCATGCCAGGGCTCAAGCTGCACCGGCAGAGTGGCTGCAGCCCGAAAGAGCATGTGTGCCGTGTGTGCCCTGAGAGGCACGACCATTTATGTGCAGAGGCGAGGAAAAAACAACACAGACGATCCAGAAGCTCTTCTGAAGAGGGAAACCACATGCCTCCAGCACGAAGTGGAGTGTTTATTCAGAAACTGCAGAACTGAAGCACAGACTAATAGGCCAGACCTGCAAGGTCAGAGCATGGGCAGCCACAGGACAGGGTCAGTGTTGACTCTACACACAGCAAATTCAGAGATGCTCATCCTCCCCAGGGACTTGTGGATTTGGCTGTTTATTTCACACGGCTCAAAAGTGAGTGGCAGACCAAGGGAAGGGTGAAGGCAGTGACTGAACACCACCACAGACCTCAGGGCCTGTGCAAGAGCAGCCTGGTGCAGAGAGCCTGACTCTGAAGCCCAGCAGATCTGTGTCTGGCAAGGTCAGGTGAGACTCAGGAAGCAGCTGGTGGACAGCAAGATGCCTCCAATGCCCTCATCTGTGCCAGAGAGTATGCACATGAATTTGCACTTTTGCATATGCTATTCCCATTCAATTTATCCATCTGTTGTTCATCTTTTCATGCTTCAGTCAAGGCAGGGGAAGAAAAGGATTGTCTGCTTTCACAGGCACCGTAGTTTGTCACACAGAGCAATGAGCAGTCCTGCTCCCAGAGCAGTGTGTTGCAACCAGGCAAGTTTCCTCAAGTCAGGGAGTGAAGGACAAGCCTTTGAGTTGCTTCTCTGTCATTGTCATGTGAGACAAAACTGGAAGAAGTGCCCTGACACCCTGTAAGAGTGGCGGCAGCGTAGCTCCCCCAGCTGCCCACGTTGGGCAGGGCTGCATCCATGACTGCAGGGAGGGATATGTGGGTCTCTGGATACTGCTTTGCAGTAGCCTTGCCAGATAGGGGGAACAGACACCCCTGAGGATCCCTTTGACTTACACATAGACCCAAAGCCTGGTGTTGTGTCTACAGCAAAAGCAGTCCCACCAATGGCAGGATCCAGCCCTAGGAGTGTTTGTCCCTTGGACAAAACTTTCCTAGGATATTTGTGTGTTAAAGCATGTGGGGGCACGGTGAGATGTACCCAAGGTTGGTGATGTTCCCCTACCAAGCAGCTCCAATGACATTTGAGGAGTCTGTGACGCTGGAGATGCTCAGGGTGCTGAACACTCAGTTGACATCTTCCAGGGCCTCACCTAGGAAACCGGATGCATCAGTGAAAATGTCCCAGGGCTAGCTGAACTTAAATGTGGAGAGAAAGGGGAGGCAAGCAGCACTTGGCACACTGTAAAGTGTCCAGCTACAACAGTTCATGCAGCCAAGACTGGCCAGGAAGTTTAACCTACTTGCACAAATTCCTCTGCAGCAAAGCGGGTGCAGCATCGGCCACATCTGCGGGGGAGCTCTGCTGGAGAAGCAGAGTTTGGTGCATTGCTGGTGCTTGTGGAACACAGCGTCCCTGGCACTGTGGGTGAGACTCTGGCTCTCAGTCCCTCTGCTTCAGAGCACAGACAACTTGAAAGTAGGCGGTGGGGCCTCTAATTTTCACATTGCTAACCATTACCAAAGTTTTCCTGTGGGATACTGAAATCACTTCCTTGGCATTTAAAGTAATTTACACTCAAGAGACAAGTCTCTTACAGACATTTCCTTCCCAAGAGATGCAAGTGCAAGCTCTGTTAGATTTTAAAGTCCATCTATTCCATTAAACACCTCTAAAGAACCTGGGGGCACAGTGACTCTTTCTTTTACAAATGCTCCCTTCAAGGTCAAAGACAGGAAATGGAGAAACATTCACGGTACTGGCTCTGCAGTGTCTCATGGCAATGTTTTGCTGCGTCAAGAGTCACTTATCAGCCCTCACCAGGCTTTGGGGTGACTGAGTAGATGGTAGGTGTGAGAAGCAGAGTTAGCCACAGCCTGAGCATGCACCTGGTTCCTGTGGAGCACTGAAACAGACAGGGATTTCCACCCTTTCTTCCATGTTTCACACCACCTGCAAGCAGCCCGGAATGTAGAATCATAGAATCATTTAGGCTGAAAAGGCCCTTAAGACCATGAAATCCAACCATTAACTGCCATGTCCAACAGGAAACCATGTCCCTGAGCACCATGTCAACACATCTTTTAAATACCTCCAGGAACAGTGACTCCACCACTGCCCTGAGCAGCCTGACATCCAACCTAAACCTACCGCAGAGCAATTTGAGGTCATTTCCTCTTGTCCTATTGCTTATTACTTGGGAAAAGAGATGGACCCCCACCAGTCTACAGTCTACTATCAGGCAGCTGTAGAGAACAATAAGGTGTCCCCTCAGGTTCCTTTTCTTCAAGCTAAACACCCTCAGCTCCCTCAGTCACTCCTCATAGGACTTGTTTTCTAGACGCTGTGCCAGCTTCTTTGCTCTTCTTTGAACACGCTCTAAGCACCTCAGTTTCTCCACCTGGGATGGGACAACCCTGAATGTGTGTAAAGACTGCGGAGTGAGAGCCTGGAGAGCAGCGGAAAAGGACCTGGGAGTCCTGGTCAGCGGCAAGTTGAACATGAGCCAGCAGTGCCCTGG
>VXBT01003875.1:53726-72294 GCA_013400235.1 Oriolus oriolus | reverse complement strand
ATGGTTGGGCACTGGAACAGGCTCCCCAGGGAAGTGGTCACAGCACCAAGTATGTCAGAGTTCAAGAAGCATTTGGACAATGCTCTCAGGCATATGGTGTGATTTTGTGGTGTTCTGTGCAGGGACGGGAGTTGTACTCGTGATCCTGCTGTGTCCTTTCCAGCTCAGCGTGCCATGTGGTTCTGTGATAATGTGTTTTCTGCAATGAGGGACACAAAAACCAAAACAGTGTTCAAGGTCTGATATGTTTTCCTCCCTCCACAAGCAATGCCTTTGCACAGTAAAGTATCCTGCCTGGATACAGTTTTCAGATAGCTGCATGACCAGGGTGTCTCTAGGGCTGTGCAGAATCACACAGTGCTGGAACACGGACACCCTCACCAGCTTGGGACACCTTGCCTTCATTTGTGACTGAGCTACAAGAAACTATTCTGTGAATGGCTTGGTAGCCACACATCTCTTTATGCCATCCATGCTCCTGGCCCACCCTCCCATATCAGAACCTTCCCATATCTGCTCTGCTGCCACCACCCTGTTGCTCCTTTTGGGGCTGTTAGCCCTACCCCACCTCTCTGGAGGTACCACGTAATCTGCAGTGGACACGGGGCAGGAGCCCCAGAGCAAAGTGGTAACTCAGGGGATAAGAAGAGTGGCAGCAGAGATGACCACGGACCTCCAAGGTTACATCTCAAGAAATCCACATGCATGAAGTTTCAAGGTCTGGACCTTCCAAGGACCTAATGAGAGATCCTGTGGAGAGCAAAGGATGTATAGTAAAAATAAAAAAGACTGGCAAAGATTGGAGGCAGCCAGATCTGCTCATCCCTGAGGAGCTGCTCTGCCTCAGACTGCTCAAGGAGCGGGGATCATCCCTGCCATGAAAGGCAGTCGGGTCCCAGAGGACCTGGGGGTAGACACACTGTCAATTTCTACCAACCTTTGAACCACTTTTGAATTCATGGGAGGCAGGGAGGGAAGGGATTAGGGCCACTAGCACCTCACCAGTGCATAAGTAGCTGAGTGTCTCATGGAGAAAAGTGCTGGTAGCAGCTGAGGGCTAAAGAGATGTCTCCGGTCCATCAGAGTTGTTACACACAGTATAAGCCTGAGCTTTTCTGTGCTATCCTGGCATAAGAAACTATGAAGGCAGTTTTCAGGAGAGGCCAAGATTACCCCCTCATCCCACATGCACTGATCTGAGGGCCTGGCCATTCCCACAGAGCAAGGAACAGGCTCTTGGGATCTAAGCCATTGTACCAAGCAGCAGCTTCCCCTTTGCAGCGAGAGCGGCCCCGCAGAGGGTCCTGCAGAGGCTGCACAAGCCTGCAGGCTGGGCAGGGCTGGGGCTGCAAGGGGCCACCAGCAGCTAGGAACAGCCACTAAAGGAAATCATCCTATGGGAGCAACAGAACAGCTGGGTCTTCCCACTGGTTTTACTGGGGCTGCCCACTGCCATCCTGCTTCATGAGTGAAGTGCTTTGTTCATAGTCCTGATCCACCAGGAACTGGACCAAAGAATCACTGGGAAGTCCTCAGCATGCACAGACAGGCTGGCTTAGATTTATTATTCTGTTGGGGTCCCAGGAAGGTGGTGCGGCTCTTGGACAGGTAACATGACTTTGTCAGTCTTCATCCTTAGGGGTTTCCAAAGAATATGACAACACAGCAGCCAGTCCTGCCATGAGGGGAGCTGGAGGATGTCCCTTCCCACCAGCACTGCTAGGATCCTATGCAAACACCTTCAGAGAGCATATGTCCCATTTCAGACCTCTCAGGGGGTCCTTAAGGACTAACAACACGTCCCTGCATCTCACTCTGGAAAGCAGCAGTGAGGCACAGTCGAATCCTGCCCTGCCATGCAGCTTCTGTCCACTGCAAAGGAGAGCTTTTGAGTCACAGTTTAGCAGCTGTGAGTGTAAATTTCCTATCTGAAGTGGAATTATTTGCAGTATAAAAGCACTAACATGTTTTGCAATCCACACAGTAGATCCTGGACAGAGACTCGTACACCTTTGCACTCTGATAAGGAGAATATTATTACCCTCCTAGTGGCCTGGCCAGATAAGAGGTTTGGGGCGGGCAGTCTGCATTTTTTTAAAGCTCTCATTATGCTGCACCAGTATCTCCAGATGCTGTTTCCAGGGAACTAAGCTGCTTTCTAATTAAAACTGCAAAGAGCAATGGAGAGTTTAGGCAAAGACCGTGCTTCTTCGGACTCTTCCCAGCCACACTCTTCAGGCCGTGAGCAGTATGCTGTGCCAGGTAATGATGAGAACATTCCTAACTTGAGTTTTCGGAGAGAGGAGAGAATGATTTTTGTTACTCGTGTTTCTAAAAAAGGAGTTAATAATTACTAGTTTCTATTTGGGGGTGGAGGATGCACATTTAACTGCGAATACATGTGTCTTTTTACATGTTATATTTCAGATCACAAAGGCAGAAGCACATATAAAGGCTTTTCAACTAAAGTCCTTCAGAGAGCATCAGCAGATTGTCTGTTTGCAGAGTGGCAGTACTGTCTCACTGTTTTTATAATTTGATTTTTTTTTGCTTTGCATTTCATTTCTGTTCCTTTGTGTCCTCTAGTAAATATTTTTTCATCAGGATGCATATGTTTTACTGTGATCTTTGCTGTTTAGTGCTGGCAGGTGACAGACAGCTTTGGAGCTGTTGTGGGAGTGCTTTCTTGGACAAGTTAGAAGAGAATGAGGGGTGTTTTCTTAGAATGGACTGGGAAGGAGACTGATTGCAAGCAGCTAAAATTGCTTTTACAGCTCACAAGGCATTTTGAAAGGAAAACAAAATTACCTTGGCTGCAAACAGGATGTGCAAGGGATTATGTATTTCGGTAGCTGAACTGAAGCCCTTTGCAGATCCTGCTACTGCAACTCGTAACCTCGTCTTCCCAGGGAGTTCACTGCCTTTCTCTGAGTGGATGGCAGAGTCATCTCCTGCTGGCTGAGCTCTACTGTCTCTGTTACAGCTTCATGTCAGGGAACAACCTCCCATTCGTCCTGGAGTTATTCTCAACTTCCCTGGACAGGGTCCTGGGCAGTCTGATGTAATTTTAAAGTTGATTCTGCTTTGATGAGGACATTGGAACATAGGCCAACATAAATGCTTTCCAAGCTAAATTTCTGTAAGATTATTATTAATTATCAGAAGTGTCTTGTGTAAAAGTCTTCTTCGGGTAGAGACTGGCTCCTGCTGCCAGTTTTGCATTGTCCTGTCCTGGACTACAGTTTTTCTTGCACTTAATAAACACAGGGGATAAAAGAGCTGTAATCCCAGCTCAGCCTCAGAAGTTTTTCTCACCTTGACACCCCTCCCATCTGATCAAGGGTATGACAAAATGACAGTTTTTCAGGAGCTGGATCTGATTACATCTGGAAGGAGCAGGTCATAGTTTTGCTTTTCTATTGTGTGGGTTTTGTTGAAACTATGAAAATCAGTTCTTTTGTGATCTCTTCAGTGTACATTTGGGAAGAATCCCTCTCCCTCAAGGCCTCAGGGCAGTAGAGTTGCTCCTGAACAATACCCTTTGTCTCGCAGGACTAGGTCTCATGCTGCTTGATTTGAGACAAGTTTTTATTATCACAGCTTAGAGTCTGAGCTAGAAATCATCAGGGATTGCTGTCTTTTAGGACAAAGACATGGAGAAGTGAAGTTCAGACCATTTGCCAGGCTGGTCTTTGCCTCAGGAAGCCGTCTGGGGCCCTTTGCAACCAGTGAAATGGGCACTGCTTAACCTGGCCAAGGAAGGCATGTCAGAGGGTGACTGGGATCTGGAGAGTGCTCCTCTCTGCTGGTGGCTGTAGGCAACCTGCACATCCTGCCCAAGTAATAAAGCTAGCGTTGGAGCTTTCTCACATCAGTTAGTCTTTCTTCAGCCCTGCCACAGTCTTCCTCACAGCTGCAGACCAGGTGGGGCTGTTTGTGTGGTGTTTGGGAGCAATCTTCTCATCCGCAGCAGTGTGTACTAGCCCTGTCTTGGTCTCTGGTTGGATCACCATCCCCCCACAAAGTCTCAGCCTAATGCATGTGAGCATGTGTGTAGGGTAAGGCTCTGCCCTCTGGCTCATCCCTGCCCCTACAGAGCTGTTCCTTTTTTGAAGGACTGTCTGTTCTGGGGGGTCAAGGCTTTCTTGTTGGTTGTTAGATAAACATCTTAATTTTAGCAGTGGCCAGTTCCAGCTATCTGGGAAAAAGGGTAACAACGGAGCAAACACGAATAATTATCTTGCAGTCTGTACTGATGTCTGACCAAAGGCACCAGGCCTCAGGCCCCTACAGTAGGTTGGACATGGGTCCCTCCCAGGAATTGCAAGTGAAAATTTAGAGTAATTGTCAGGCTAGGAGCCTGGGAGGTTTGGGTGCTGTGTGATCAAATCCTACCCACTGAGGCTGTGCTGCAAGTACAGCGCTCAAGTACTTTCATATCAAGACCCCCTTTGTGACAAAAAAAAAAAAGCATGGCCTCCTGCATCAGTGCTCTAGTACCAGGCAGGGAGGGATCAGATTGTCCCTTGACCAGAATCTCATGTTTGCACTCGCTTTATCCTTGTAGATGTCATCATAACCCAACGCCTGAGAGACCGGGACTTGCTCAGGAAAAGAAAGGCGGAAGCCCTGGTGAAAGATTCAGCTCAGTGGGTTCTGAGGTAAATCTTGCTTTTTCTGTCAAATTGCTTTAGTGGTGCGCTTAACCTGAGCCCAGGCACGGCCCAGCCCCTCTGTCTTTCACCCAAGGACAGAGCCATCAGTCTTCAGTGGGGAAAGGTGACCTGCAGCCTGTAGCTGCTCAAGGTCTGTGCAGGCACTGGGAGGCAGAGAGGGATGGGGGTGGCAAGCAAACCTCAACCATACTGTGGGGCTGAGGAAAAATTTGTTGCCCAAGCTCCTGCGCACTGGAGCAGCCACAGAAGGCTGTTGTGCAGGGCTCAGGAGCGGGGCTTCAGAATTGCAGCTTCTGCCAGCATGAACTGGGTCACAATCACAACAGGAGACCCGGCAAAGCAGCCTTAGGGCAGAAGGGAAAGTCCTTTGTCTTATTCCCAAGTCATCATCCCTGTGAAATCCCCTGGCAGAAACTATGAGAGCCAACAGCAAAAGAGAGGGAGAAGAGGCAGAAGAGGACGGCGCCGTCAGACAGTGGTCAAGCCTATCCGGGAGTCAGAGCCAGCAGTGGATCTCCAGCCTGACCCACAGGAGAAGGCTGAGCCGGTGCCCTCTGAGCCGGCACTGCCTGAACCGCTGCATCAACAGCAGCCACCTGCGCTGACCATCCCGAACACGGTCAGTGGGATGCAAGCGGTGGCAATGGATGGGGAGCTGCCATCCAGGAGCTTGGACCCTGCTGGTGAGTTGCCACAGAGCTGCTGGCCCCGTGGTGGCGCGGGGGGCAGTGCCGTGCTGCCTCTCGAGGACTGTCAGCCAGGGGTGCCCACCTCATCAACAGTGATCCCACAGCATCTCCATGGCATGGGTCCCTGCCCCACAAAACCTGGGAAGCTGAGAAAGGGTGGGGGGATGGTGGGACCGTGGGGACAGACAGCCCTCTCCAAGTCAAGGGGAGTGATAACAAGTCCACTGTGGTCAGCACAGCCATTGGGATGGGGTTGTGAAGCTGGTCCTTAATAACCCCTTGTCCTAAGAACGCTTCTGTGGCTCTGCCAAGAGCCATGTTAGTGCAGAGGGATATCTCTGTGAGAGATCTCTTCTCTGAGGAGAGAAGATGCAGCTTTTTGAGGTCAGAGCTGGTTGGGGGAGCCAAAGTCCAGACGTGCTCTGTCCAAAGTCCATCCAATTTCAGGACTGACACTGGGTTGGTGGGAGAGCAAAGCGGGCACTGGGGCAAGGGGTGGTGTCTGCAGGCAACTACACCTTTGAAACCTGCCAGGACTGAGGCATGGAGGGCACTAAGCTGGTCTGAATGGCAGGCTGGTGTCTGGGCTCAGAAAATCCATTTACAGCTACCGCAGCAGCAGCTGCTCCCAGATCTGGTGTGGGAAGAGTAGACCACATTCACTTTAGCAGTCAGTGGGTCAAGCATGCAGGTTGCTTCTAAAACAGGAAAACTTGAGATTTGCTTCAGAGGAGGTGAGAATCTTCTGACCCTCAGCTACTGCATTTCCAGCAATGTCTGTGCAGTGGGGAAGAAAAGGCCTGCTGCTGCAAGCCAGGTAGTGCCCTCGTGCCATGGAAAACAGCTATTCCGTGTCCTGGGCTCTGGGGCTGACTGGGGCACATCACACCAGTCCAGCTTCCAGCCCTGAGGTCTTGAAATGGGCAGCCACCAGGGTTGTGGTTACTGCCTCTGGCTTTAAACCCACCAGTGCTTTGCCTTCTCCAACACCTCTCCACAACTGGAACTGCCCTTGAAAAGCAGGCAATCCACTCAGGGCTGCCCAACAGCTTCTCCAGGCAATTGCAGGAGACTGGCCATGGGGGGCTTTAACACGGGACAGAGGGGCAACGCATGAGAGCCCCCCAGTACGAAATGATCTGTCTCTTACATGCCTTACAGGTGAAGAGGATGTGCTGAAACCAGCAGGAGCAGATATACTAGAAGAGCTGAATACTCCTCTGGAAAATGAACACCAGGATAACGAATTCAACGCACATTTTCTGTATTAACTTTCTGATTGTTTGGGGATATATTTTTTTTGACTCCTGCTTTACAAACTTGATAAGTACAGCACAGTAGTTTTGAGTAGCTGCTTTCTGGGGAGTCACAAAGCCTATACTCTCCTTGTCACTCTGCTTTTTATGCTTCTTCCAGGTTAGGGAGGCAGCGCCTAGGGAGGTGCCTCTGGCTTCTGAGTTCCCTGCTCTGCAAACAGGCTGTTTTTATTGGGTCCATGGAAGGCTTCACGGTGCTCTGCCACACGACAGTTCAAGCGTACAGTCCAGCATCCATCTGTGTTTCTGAAAGTCATGTCTTATTTGTATAAATGTGAGTGGCATTGCAAAGCTGACACCCACCATGATTTTTAGCCAGCTGCAGCAGCCCAGCTTGGGCTTTTTTTCACTTTTTGCTATGTGCTCCAACACCCTTTGCGCTATTGTTTTTAGTCTGATAGCTTTTCTCACAGCCTGTTTTCCTCTGCAATAAACATCTTGCTTCCCTAAAGCTGGAGATATCTTTTAGTTTTGGTTTCTGGGCCGCTTCACTCTGACCTTGAAAGACAAACAAAACATGGTTGAAAACAACTGAGTGCATTGGGCTGAAACTTGGCAGAATTATACACTTTTGTCAGGCAAATGCCATTTGGAGCAAAACCAGGAGACACTCTGCACTGTCATTGTGCTCCTCGCTCCCCAGTCTTCACACAGGATTTCTCCTGAAGCCAGGAAGTAATGGGGCACCCTATCTCTGTCTCCCCATGTTTTGGGCCTTGTGGTCCTTGTTCCTGTGCGTAGCAAGGGAAGTGGCTCTCTTACATTCCTGTAATATCCTGATACAGAGGATCCTCTTGAGGAGGAGTGGAGGTCATATTGCCATTATCTGACTTCCCAAGGGCCTGTCTCCCAGAGCACAAGGCTGGCTGGGCCCTGAGGGCACCCTTGATTTGGGGGATTTTTTTATGGCTCTGGACATGTTGCTGCTGCTGTCCCAGAGCCCCCCAGGCTCTGTGTCACAGCATGAGTGACATCTAACCGGTGACACCAGTAAGTCTCTCCAGTGACAGGATGGACACCCTTGAAATCCCACCACCCTGCATAAGGGCTGGGCTGTGGCTGCTGCCAGCCAGGCTGGGAGACCCTTCCACCTGGTGGAGCCCCACATGTGCCATGGCAGAGACCAGCAAGAGCCAGTGGCCCTTCCCAGCACTCCAATCCTCTGCAGCGCTGACAGCGAGCGGGAATCAGCCATGCTGTCCACTCCACATCTGCACACATTTACACTCGCCTGGCTTCCCGAGCCCTTTAGATTTTGGGGAGAAGAAACTTCGGAGGGGCTTTAGACTCATCTTACAGCTCACATCCATCACAGGGGGAACAAAACAACCGCATTCCACCTTTCCCAGTGTGAAGTGGAGCTGTAGGAGGTGGTGAAGGCCTGGCAGAGTGAGGTGTCCATGAACACGGGGCAACACTCACTCTTGAAACACACATGGGCAGCAGTGCTGATCCTTGCACTGGAAGGGCTGGGGGAGCTCTCTGTGGGCAGCGGTGTGCAGGAACCAGAGCGAGCAGCTCTGTCCACCTCTGTGGAGATGCCTTCGGTGGCTAGGAAGCCCTGGAGTCATCCCAGGTACTGCACACTCTCTCTGAGAGCTGCTCTTACTCCAAGTGTCTTCTTTGGCAGACAGTAAAAAAAGGCATGTCTGCAAACAACAAATCTTATCACAAACTAAACAAGGGAAAGATAAAGCCCTCCTAAGCAACACTAACTCGCCATGCACTACTTCTCTCTGTTGAGAGGACAGATAACAGAGCTCTTGCTTATACAGATGGGGTTCAGGTGTGAAGCTCGATGTGTGGTGGTACATGTGTATCCCTGAGGTAGGTTCTGCTGCCTGAATGGAGCTGGAGACAGGCTGGCAAGGGCAGCTGCATCTAGGATAGGGAGGCTGCTGGTTTGCAGGTGCAACAAATCACCTTCTCCCCCTCTCTTCCTTCCTTCCTGAGTCCAAGACAGATGTCTTTCCCCGGGCTATTGACAGAGAGTCCAATAAAGTAAATTTTCACCCTGTTAGATGACAACCATGGTCTGGGTCTGACATGAAGGGGAAGTCTGGGAGAGGCCAGAGACCTTTAACTGACTGCAGCCTTCTTACTGGCAAAGAAAAGGATATGGGTGCAGGGAAATGGCTTCTGAGCTATGGGGCCAGCACAGGGAGCCAGGTAAGTGCCTGACACAGTGATCCCTGCTGTGCTGTGAGGTGACAAGGCTGCCTGAGGCTCCTCCAGGATGCTCTGAGCTGCTCCCTGAGGCATGCAGACCAAGGCATGTTGTGGTACACAGTGGACACGACCACTGTGGTTGTCCCCTCACTAGTGAGATTCAGCGGGATATTGGTTAATGTCAGCTGAGCTGGACTGAACATCCTCCTGTGAACTTTTCTCAGGGCCTCAAGTCCTGTCCCCCCATCCTGCAGAGCATGGGAAGCCATCCTGAGTGCTGACAGCCACAACATGAGAGCTAAGGAGAGGAAACCTAATATCATATCCTGGAGAACCAGGCTCTCTGCTGTCCATGCCAATTACCTTTCAATATCCTTTCAGGAAACATGCATCCAGCTCTATGGGAGAAGGGAAGTTGTTTGGTTTGTGCACCCTGGCTTCCAACTTCTCAAATTGCTCTTATTGTACAGGGTCCCCCACATTTGCTGAAAGTCAGGGGTGATCTGTGGCGGGCTGTCGCTCATGGGTGATGTTTGGAACCAGAAAGATCTTCCTGTCCTTAGCAGATGTGAAGTGGTAGCTAAGCCTCAGCAGAAAGAAGTGGGCAAGCAACTTAGAGCCAGAGGCCATCGCAGGTCACCGAAAGCCATTCCACCCCATAAGCGCCTGGTCTTGCAGAGATAAGAAAAATTTGCTGATTAATTTACTAATATTGACTTTAAGCAGTAAATCCTGGAGACAGCAAATACCCACTCCCTCTTTGGCCACCACTTCCTGCTCAGAGCTTGTTAGCTCTGCTCCTTCCTATCCTGTGTTCACCATTTAAATAAATACCTCTCTAATGCTGCCAGGGCTGCCACAGACTGGAGCTGTGTGTCCAGCTGGGATCATAAGTGCTCCACCACCTGGCCTGACTCTCCTGTTTCACCAGAAATCATATAACTGTAGAAAAAAGTGAGGCAAGATTACTGGAGACCTTGAATCCATCCCCTGCTCAGAGCATGGCTAAGTCTGACCAGACTGCTTTGGGCTTTCTCCAGTCAAGTGCTGACCCTCTGCAAGACACGAGATCGTCCCTCTCTTGTCCCCAACCCAGGGCTGCCTCACTTTTAAGGAAAGAATGTTTTTCCTTTACGTCCCACCAGTCTTTCCCTCAGCACAGCTTTAGTTCCTTGCCTCTTTCTCGGTCTTGGTGCACTTCAGAGAAGACCCCAGCTCCTACAGATCTTCTCTGCAAGTCAGACTCCATGCTCACCTGCTCTCCATGAGAACAGCCCTGATTGCTTCAGCCTGTCCTATCCTATGCACCAGCTCCCTGCCTTGACATCTCAGCTGAGCTCCAGTACAAGAATTACTTTCTTGCTCTAGGTTACCCTAACTGGATCCAGTATTCCCGGTGTGGGCTCACATAAGGCAGGGGGAATGGCCACTGGCTGAAATTCAGTCCATCCAGATGGGCTTGGGGTGTTGAGCATGAACTGCGCCTGTCTCCCTCGGGGCAGCCTGAGGTTTTCACCGACAGGACACAGAGAACAGAAGGAAACCAGGACAGAGCTTGCGTGGTAAACAGCAATCAGCTCTGATCTGAGCTTTGCAGCCCTAATAATGACGCTTGTATCAACTCTCTCCTCTACAGACCCTGGGAACTCACCAAAGCACTAAAACGGAGCTTGGGTGCAGCACCGATCACACGCCCCTGGACACGGGGGCTTGCTTGTCCAAACTCGGGTCGCGGGCTGCAGGCGCAGCTCTCGTGTGCGCCTCTGGAGCTCAGCGCCGCTCTGTGAAAGGACGAGCCCCCGTCCGTCCGTCCGTCCGTCAGTCCGTCCGTCGGCCCGCAGGGACCGATTTACGCGGCCAGCGGCGCTGCTCGCTCCGTCCCGCCCGGCGCGGCCGGCGCTGCTCCCTAGCGGCAGCCCCGAGCAGCTCGGGCTGGAAAGGACCTTCACCTCTTTTTTTCCCTAGACCAGGTTGTTCGGAGACCCGTCCAGCCCGGCTTTGGACGCTTCCAGGGATGGCGCATCCAAAGCTTCTCTGGGCAGCCTGTGCCTGTGCCTCACCACCCTCACAGGAATTTCTTCCAAATACCTGATCTAAATCAATCTTCCTTCACTTTGAAGCCATTGCCCTTCATCCTAGCGCATGGCTTCTTGTCAAAAGTCCCTCTCCAGTTTTCCTGTAGGCCTCCTTTAGATAGTGAAAGGTCGCTATGAGGTCTCCCCAACTGCTTAAGGTCATCCTGGATTTAAGTTTAGCTCCCATTGTGGCAGAGAGGTGCTACATCTTATATTCACTTAAGTGGGAAGGCATGAAACCATTTCCCCTGGTTGCTTCAAAAGGGCTTTTCTTTTGCCTTTTCTCTAGAAGGGAAGGGTGGAGAAAACCTCCATGGATACAAAATACAAAAGAAATGACCCAAGAAGGAAAACATTTTTTTTTACAATAAATGTTTCCTGCAGAAAGGCTGAAGCCCTGAATCATCCTCTGCTTCCTCCTTGAAAAAGCCACCAACATCAGCAATAACACCCAGGCACAGCCTCTCACACCATGACAAGGTGGCACTTGTCACTTCGGCATTTATTTGGTGTGGCTTGAACTGTCTATAACGCCAGGGTCCAACTCTATTGCAGTGGTCAGTCACTCATTGATGCAGAAATAGAAGCCCATGTTATTCAAGCAAAGGCAATTTTAGAGAAAACAAGGAGAGCAAAAAAACAAACCAAAAAACTCCCAAACCACCAAAACAATTTGGGAACCACTGAAAAAGAATATACAAACAGAAATAAACTCAAGCGTACCCAAAGACGCAGAAGAAATCAACACCATCAGTATCACGTGCCTCCTGATGAAGAGAAGGAAACCTCCTCTGCCTGCTGAAGACATCACAATGCTGGTACCCTGTAAGTCTTCCTCCCCCACTATTCTTGCAGCCATAAACCTGAGGACACACAAAGCATCGCCAGGGAGCCACTATTTAATTGGCCAGTTCTAGGGCCGGCACTCCAGAGCCTGACGGCAGGCTATGTGCTAAAATGTATGGCTGTAGAAGTGATATGAGGCCTAGGACTTCGTTTGTTAACCTCAGAAGGTGACAGCCTGGATTCATGAGCACCTTTTCCCAAGTGGAAGAGGTCAACATGAGATGCAGATGGTCTCCTTGCAAGAACCAGCCACAGGGATAATTGACTCAGAGCGGTTCAGGCACCAAGCAAGCTGTGTCTCAGTGATCAGACTAAGAGCTCTGGTGCTGGCACTGAACAAAAAGGGTCACAAGCTGTTCCTTAATCAATTAGGATCTCTTTGTATAGTTCACATCCAGACAACAGCTTTGCAAATTCTTAAATGGCTACTGAATCTTAGCTTCCTGGCATCAGAGAAGAGAGAGCAGCGAGCTCAGTAAGGTCCTCTGAGCCAGCCCACAGTAATTATTCCTGCTTCCTCCATGGCCATTTTCAGCCAGACATATGGCCCTGCGTGTACAATGGCCCTATGGACTTCCTGTCATCAGAAGACGCTAGGATACAGCCTCTTTTCCTCTTAGCCCAAGCAGTGTGGCCAGGGTACTTCACGGTGGCCAGCAGCACCTTGTGTTCAAATGCTGCAGGAGTGGTGGGAGTTCAGTCTGGCAGCCCTGAGTTGGGCCTCCTTCCCCCTAAGTCTGCCCACACAAAGAGGGGCTAGATGACTCTACCACATCCAAAAGTAACTCCCAAAAATAACACCAGCTTCCAGATATAGCAGATGCCACCATCTCCCTTCTTGGCTTCTTGACCTTGGACATGGAGAAGATATCAATTCCAACTGGACCAAGCTAAGAAATTAGCTCTGCTGTCTAGAGAGGGCTTCCAGCGAATCAGGGCTTTAGGATTACACCAAGACAAGTGTGTAAAGCTGTTCTTTGTGCCAACATGGGCCACTGTATTCTCATACACCACACTCTGTAAAGTCAGACCCCCATCAGCCTTCCTGTGCTCACGGTAGTTCACATCCAGGTGCTGCATGAGCGGGATGCCCTCTCTGGTCACTGACACTGCACCTCTAGGTAACTAATGCAGCTAAAGCCCAGCTCCAGCTACGTAGACTGCTCTCCAATTACAACTCACAAAGCTCTGGACTCCATCCAAGGTACTCCCTTCTGGCCAAATGACAGCTGACTCCCCCACCTACTCTTTCTCATAGATTTGATCCCCTTCTTGTCACTTTCAAAGGCAGATAAATCATACTTGGGAGTCCCAAAGCTATTGAAGAAGACTTTCCTATCTGCTCTTTGGTAATTTGGCAGATTAAACTACCTGTTCCCATCTCATTCATAGCCCTCCAGGCAGCTTGGGCTGTTGACAGGGCAGCAGCTGCAGAATTCATTATCCCCCAAGCACCCTCAGGAAGCCAGTCACCACCCTCTCAGCAGGAGAAGGGGCAACATCGGCCATCATCTTACCCACATGCAAGCCAGTTCATCATACTGAGGGGAGGAGTTGCCCCTGAAGGCCTGTTACACCCCCCATTAGCTATGGTTATTGCTTGATGAATTGTTCCCACAGATGTTGCTGTTAGCATAAGGTGAACGCAGTGTCAGCCTGAGGCTGCGGGAACTCCATCTCTGCAGCCAAAAAAACTAACTGGCCTGGGGTGCAGGAGGCAAGACCAAGCATTTCTGGTGCTGCTGCCACAGGACAGGCAACATAATGTTTCCAGGGGTAACACCTCCTCTGGCTGGCCCAGCTCCATGCTGGAGCAGTCAGGGAGTAATTAATGCCAAACACGGTCCCCTTGCCCATCCCTGAGCTTCTGTTCCTCTCACAGGTAGTAGTCTTCCCTATGTGTCCCTTTTTCTGGCAGAGACACGAGGCTGGGATGGAGCTTCGTGCACTGGTGTCTGGGGCGTGCTTATGGCCTGACAGGAGACCCTCAAAGCAGACTGGTGACTCAAGGGGGTGCAGAAGTTTGATATGCCACCTGTGGCCTGGCCTTGCCGACCCATCCCTCCTCCTTCCCTCTGATGTCTTCAGCAACCCAGCAGACCAAAAAAAAGCCAAGGTAAGACAGATAGGGTGAAAAGCGATGAGCAGCACACGTCATGCATGTTGCTCTGTATCTCTCCCAGTCTCAGGAGTACAGGGAAGGCTTGAAAGAATAAACTCAGAGACACTTCATTACAAACAAGACAAAGATTTATTTCCATTTCAAGTGAACTAGAAGAGTAAATACAAAAAAATCTCCAATACAGAATATAATATTCTCCTAGGCTGTACAGGCCACTTCTTTCTCAAAGTCTGCTCAGGGCCTGATTATACCAGAACTCAGGCAGAACGGGAACCGAGAGGCTCCATCCTTTGAGGAATGAGCACTTTCAAGGCCCCTCTCTCTTCTCATCAGTGCTTACAGTTAAAAGAGTTTCCTACAGGTTTACAATCCAGATTTATTGGACTTTTCTCACAGAAATCAAAAGATTAGTATGAAACTTAGACTAACTTTGCCAGAAGGAAGGCTCTCAGATATTTATAACAAAACTTACAGAAATCAAATTTTTTTCTTATTCTTGGTGGCGCCTGAGAATTACAAGCAACGTGCCAGCCAAAAATACAGTGAGATCCACATGTTTAACATATCCCCATGGCACAAGCATACATTGAGATCCAATTGTCTAACATATCCCCTCGGCATATCCCCATATCCTCACAGAGAGACCCAACCCCATGGCTCCCCAAGGACACAGCAAGTGTATCCCCCTCCGTCAGCAGTCAGGCAGTCCCACGTCACACGTGGGCAGGCACAGAGGCAGCACAGCCTGGACAGAACCGCCGTGTTCAGCGCGCCCTTGGCGCCTGAGCCGACACGACAGCTCAGAGAGGCTGGAAGAGCCAAAACCACAGCAGTGCTGGTAGGAAGGGATGGCCAGAGCCTTCAGGCCTGCTGCAAGCGGGAGGTTGGAGCACTGCCAGTGCTAGCAAAGGGCAGGTATAGCTTTGTCTGGTTTTGCCTCAAAAACCTCGAAGCGCAGACTCCACACAGACCTAGAGTCCCTTGAATGGTCACAGTAGCTCTTCACAGTTCTGCCCAGGGTTTCCAGCTGTTTGTGACAGAAGTTTAAGCAGTTTTTGACCATGTCTCAGGTTCTTGATGCAGCAAGCTCATCACTGTACCTGCTGCAAAAATTTACCTTCTAGATATGCCCAGTTTCTCTAGTTTGTAGGTATAAAAGCTCTGGAGAGAAACAAGAACAAGCATCTAGACCTTCTCTGCAAACAACACGCAACTGAACCTACCCAATCTGCGCATTCTGAGTCACCAGCATCTATCAGGCGTGTCCTCCAGACACTGAGTTTTGCACCCTGAACTGCCTACAGATGCTGCCTGAGCTCAGAAGCATCTTCCACAAAACCTGTATCATCCCTGGCAACCTGTTTTTAGACTGAACCCTAGACTAGCACGAGGGCTGAAGCAGAGAACAAAACCAGAGGAACAAGGGCCAGAGGACATCTAGGCTCTTCACTCTCATGACCAGTGCCAAGATTCGTGGAGGCATGAAGGGAGGTTTAGGTTGGATATCACCCAGAGGGTGGCTGAGCACTGGAAAAGGCTCCCCAGGGAGTAAGCACCAAGCCTGACAGAGTTCAAGAAGCATTTGGACAACACTCTCAGGCACGTGGTGTGATTCTTGGGGTGTCCTGTGCAGGGACAGGAGCCGGGCTGGATGATCCTGATGACTCTCTTCCAACTCAGCATATTCTATGATTCAGTGAAAATTATCTGGTCCACACTGACAACTGCTTCTACAGGAAGGAAAGAAAGCATTAAAAGGCAGGACAAGTCTTCTCCCAGCTACCCCCAAACGAGCAAGAGGGTGGCATGGCTTGCTGTCAAAGTGACACAGTCCAGTCCTTGCAGGCAATGAAAGCAGAGCCAGCAGCTATCAAAAATACTAGGAGCTGGCACAGCTAGGTGTACAGATCCTCTTCCAGATGGTGAAAGGAGAGCTGGGAGAGGTGCTAGCACAGCTGCTGAGCAGATCTGCCCCTGGCTCAGACAGCCAGGCTGCAGACAGGACTCTGCTCTCTCCAGGATGGTAGCAGCTTTCTGGACATGCCAGGACCAGGAAGAACAAGGCAGATAAAACACAGCTCTTCAGAAAGGATAGGAGAGGGAAAATCTGACCGACCTCAGCACGCTGGAGCACTGAGTGGTGCTTACACTTGCTGTCTGTGCCTGCCCCCCACTGGTGGCAGCGCAGCCTCCCCAGCTCTGTACGGACAGCAGCTTCCTGCGGTGCCACAGACAGGTCCACACGGACACGGGGCACTGCTGTCAGGTCAGCCTCAGCCTCCTAGCCCGGGAGGTGGCTCACCACATGCCCTCCCACGCACTCTGAACCCCTGAATCCAACCCTCACCTCCTACCTCACAGCCCCGGGGAAGGCACATGTACAGCTTCTCCTGCCCACCTGCTGCAGGAGGGCTTCACTCTTCTCCACACCAAGCTGTGCTGTGAGGACACCCAGCCACCTTCCTGCTCCACTCCATCTCCTCTCTCATGTCCCACCTGGATATGTGGACCGTGGCACCCAGATAAAGCAAGGAAGCTGCCTCTACACAAATTTCATCCTGCTGAGAACCTCGTCTGAAAAATGCTCTGTGGAGCGGAAGGTACTGGTGTCTTCATGGGATCAAAAACTCTTTGCAGCAAAGCACAGCAGTAGGACAAGAGACAGTAGACATGAAATGAGAGTAGAGAAGTGCTAAATGGAGGGTACAAGGAGAAACACCTCCCCCACGAGGACAGCCAGGTTGCCCAAAGAGACTGTGCTGTCTCCATTCTTGGAGGTGATGAAGACTCAACTACACAGGGCTGAGCCTACTGGTCTGAGTCACAGCTGACCCTGATTTGGGTACCACATTGGAGCAGAAACTTCCCAAGATCTTTTCCAACCTGAGTTATACTATGATCTACACCCCTCTCCAGTGAGAGAGACTCTGGTCTGTGTGCGCCCTGTCTGTTCTTCCAAAGCTCCTGTTGAGGCTCTGGCTGCACTTTCTCCCTCCCTCTCCCCACCCAAGGCCCCACCACACTGCAGGATCTTCTCACCAACCTCCTCCTAGCCCTAGATACACAGGTTCCCCACCTCCACAGGAAAAAGGAGCTGTATAAGAAGACCTGGGAGCAGGGCTATGTTGGCTCTCTCTACACCCACAGCCCCAAGGAGAGCCCTGGGTATCCATTACTGCTCCAGGCCCTTTCCAGGGTGGTGGGATCTGTTGGGACGGGTATGCTTGAGTTTCCCCATGGATCTAGTTTCAAGGCTTCGCCTCTCACAGACATTCCTAATAGTTGTTCCCTCTCCATACCTTTCTCTAGTCTCTTTTCCACCCTAGGAAAGCTTGAAAGTGGAGCAATTGAAGATGAAGAGGCACCATGTGCCTCTTGTGTTCCAGAAAATAAAGTTTTCCCCTATATAAGCCAGTTTCTCTAGGCTACAGACAAAGCTGGGCTGACCTTAGGATCAAAGCAATTTAGGCTGTAAGTACCTCCACAGACCTCAAGATCAGGTCTCCACTCAAAACAGGTTCAAATTCAATGTTGGCTACAATTTCAGAGGCAGATCAGGCTCCGTCCAATCAAGTTGGAAAGACCTCCAAGGGCAGAGGTCGTCCCACAGCCTCCCTGTGTCTCTCTTCCAGGGGCTGGGCATGCTCGGGGTAGAAGTTTTTGTAGTTCCAATCCCACCACGGTGCCCACCCCTGCAGCACAGAGCACAACACCTGGAAGGATGTGACTTGATGCGTTTTTCTGCAGCCCCGGCATCCAAACCTTCTCCAGCCTTGGCCACACTGCTGATGTGAAGCCTGGGGCTAAAGCAATAGCCATCAGGGACATGCCACCACATTAGTGCCACGCATTCTGCTTTAACTGCTTTGCCTGCACGAGGCCAGGGAATGCTTCCTCCTGCCTCCCTCCTTCACCTCACCAACAAACATTTAATTCTCTTAAAAAAAAAATAAATCGTCAACAGCAGACGGATTTTAAACGTGAAACCTTCCTGGGTAGACCAGAAGGGGCCCAGTTGGGTGTGCTGGGAAGGTGGGAGCCTGGCAGGAAGCTCTGGGCACCTGCCCCAGGAAAGGCTGTAGAAGAGGAATAGACTGTTTGCCCCATGCAGGCACATGGGAGTCCCTAGGACTTTTTTGCTGAGAGCAGACAGGGCTGGGTAGGACACCCTAGGTCCCCAGGGCTGACTGCGACACTCCTCGCCAAGACGCCCAGATGGCAGAATACGGAGGTGCAGCCCAAGGTTCTTCAGCATCTTCCCGGGCGGCCTCGGGAACAGCGGTGCCGGGCGACCTCCGCAGTCCGCCCTCTCCCGGGCTCCGGTCCGCGCTGCCGGGCCTCTCCGGGATGGGTCAGAGCGCCGGGACGAACCTGTCGGGGCCTCCAGGGTAGGTGCCGTGCCGCGGTGCGGGCTCGGCGGAGCCCAGCTGCCCTCCGGCGCCGTAGGCGTGGGGCAGCGGTGGATAGGGCGCGGGGGAGCGGCGGCCGTAGAGCGCAGCGGGGCCGGGCGAGGAGGCAGGCAGCACGATGCGCCCCGACGGCGCGTACAGCGGCCCGTGGCCCGCGGGCGCGTAGGGCCCGGGGGCGGTGGGCAGCGGGGCGTAGGCGTGGGGCAGGGCGGCGGAGGCGCAGCCCTGCGCGGGGAAGGCGGCGGCGAAGGCGCAGGAGGCGGCGG
>VXBT01003875.1:38205-53006 GCA_013400235.1 Oriolus oriolus | reverse complement strand
CGGGCACCGGGCGGAGCGGGGGCATCTCCGAGCTCCCAGTGCGGGCGTCCGGGCACGGACGTTTAACGCGCCTCCCCGCAGGGCTCGGCGCCGTCGAGGCCGGTTGTGCTGGCGGCCGCGGGCAGAGGTGGAACGATGAGCGGCCGCCGCTGTCGGAGGGGACGCTGCTGGTCCGCGCGGGACAGTCTGCCCCGGGCAACGTTGCCCAGGGAGCCCCACGCTCCTCTGCGGAAATCAAGCTGTCGAAACAAATTAGGCTGGAAAAAATCACCCCGTGACAGATCTGCGTGGGGAGCGATAGTAAGTGTGGGCTTAGGCTGTGCTGTTTGCATGCAGAGCTGCTATGTAGAATGCACTGAGGCTGGGGCCCTCATCGCTGGTCCCCAGCAAAGATTTGGCACAGGGCTAGGCTCCCGTGCTGCTGCTTTACCCCTGAGCTGACCTGCTTGTCCCTGATCCTTATGCCACAGGACCCTAGAGGTCCATGATCCAAACAGGAAGGATGCCAGGCTCTCTACAGGCTAATGCCGGGACATACCTGCCAGCTCCCTCATGTTTGCTCATATACTTGGGGCTGAGGGCCAGACCCCAGATGAGTGTGCCAGCTGGTGAGGAATGCTTGCCCAGGACTTGACCCCTGTAACACACACCCACAGGCCTGGGGACAGCACAGCCTCCTCACCTGCTGGCATGATACTCCTTGCAAGCCAGAATATCAAGGAGATGTCAGGAGGTCCTAGAGGTGAGATGGAAAGGGTGTGCAGGTGTGCACAGGCACGTGTGTGCATGGGAGGGTACATGGGTGTGTGAGGACACTGGTGTGGGGGCGAGGAGGTGAGTGAGAGTTGGTGGGTGTGCACTGACAGGCGAGCGTGCATACAAAGAAATGCCAGCACACCCAGGTGTGTGGCTGGAGCCAACGCTTGCATGTGGGCACACAGGCAAGAAACAGATGTGGACAGATGTGTGTGCAGAGAGGTGGATGTGCACAGGTGTGCAGGTGCTGTGCGTGGCCGTACACCTCATCCTGCCCATGTCTTGGTGTCTCCTGCCAGTTCTTCCAGAACTCAAGTCACCAGTGCACTGCTGAGTCTGTCTTTGTAGGAGAAGCTTTCACAAAGCCCTCTTGGGCACTGCACAAATGATTTTTAAGGGCGCAAAGGGAGGTAAGAGCTGTTTATCCTAGTGAAACACAGCTCCCTTGGAGGTGTCCAACAGACTTGTTTACCTGCTTGGAGAAAAATCCATATGTTGCGTGCGTGCATGTGTGCACACGCGCGCGTGTGTGTGTGTGTGTGTGAGGATCCATTTCCATGCAGCAAACAAACCCCAGCCCTGCTTTCTAGCTAAATAAGGAACCCAGGAGTCACTGGCCACCTGCTTATTTGTGCAGCTTCGCAGCAATCTGGGAGATAGCAAAAAATCCTATGGAGCTAGCAGAATGAACCATGAAGTAGCACTTGCTGAAGACCCACATGTGCGTGTACCGTGTCCAGTAGCTGGATGCAGGTGCTGGGCAGTATTTCAAATCACATGCTGCAGAGTTTGTGTCAAGAGAAGAAATCAGCCTCCCGTACCAACACCCTCGTTCTTGAAGCGCACAGCAGACTAGGGTAGTATTACCCTGTATGAACCAAAACCCCAACTCCTTCAGTATGAAGCTGCCTCACCAGTAATGCTCTGCCTTCTGACCCGTGGGAAGTGGCAGCTGGGAATGGATTTTCCTGCCAGATGTTCCAAAAGGCAGTGCCGTAGTTCAGTCACCTCTGGGGCTGTGTCTCTCTGTGCCATGCCAATTCCATGCCTCCAGAGGGCAAAGTCAGATCGTGCTTCGCTTTGCACTTGTAGAGGATGGGGAATGAGAGAGGTGTGTGCTGAGGAGGGATGGTGTGCTGAACAGCTGCTTTTGCCCTCCCTGCTGGTGATGAAAATCCTTTCCCAAGTAAGCACTTTCCTTGGCAGAGCCCAAAGCAGAGTGAAATGGATACCCAAACAGCATGTGCTGGCTCTTGTCCCTTCTCCCTTCCACATCACACAGCTTAAACTGTGGTGCCAGTATTTGTGAGTGAAGTGGGAGTTGTATACCATGGTGCCCTGGAGACTATCCTCAATCTGACATTATCAGAAACCTATTTAAAACACTTTTAACTCTCTACTTGGGGAGCAGGAGTACGTCCCATTTTAAGCATTGGTGTCTCTTTTGAGTACCAGTTCCCATGGGGAGGGAACTATGGAGAACATGAAATTCCAACTCACCCAGGTGGATCTTAGACTGCAGATCTCCTCCATCTGTAAGTCAAGTGGTGCCTGTTGCTGGAGCAGAACAGTTGGTGCTTCTCGTGTTTGTGAAGCATTGTTTTCTCTTTTGATTCAGTCACGCTGGAGGAGGGACAAGGGTAAGTAACATGGAAAACACCATGCACTGATTAAACCTTTGGAGTTCATAATGCAATCAAAAATGTATGGTATCTACATAGTATTACACATACAAAGTCTATCACTTGAACTTTCTTTTGGTCTTTGGGACAAAGTTTAGAGCTAGCATTTGTTCTGTCTAAATTTCTCCGCTCAGATCCGGCTGACGCTGAGGTGTGCAGCCTTCACCTGGGCAAAGTGGTCATTGATTGTAAGACCACTGCGCTGCTGAGTGTACCCTGCACAAGGGCACTGTGCCTTGGCCTCTCAAGAATGGAGTTTGTTAGACTGGCAGGTGCTAGAGAATTAGCCCAATGAAAATCCCATCTGCTTTGACCTCCAAGAGCGATTACCACCCATGGAAAAAAAATCCACTTCACTCCCCACTCAGTTGCCATGTTACAAACCCTGAGATCCCTCAAGGGTAGACTGCTGGGACACCCTGCTCTTCCTTAGTCCTCTGACCTGAGCTGCTTCTTCCACTTCAACCAAGAAAGGGGAAGTGGACATTAAATGTGTGGACAGTCCCTTTATGTGCAGCATGTTCACAGTTTTGGTTCCACATCACAATTCCTCTCCTCTCTGAGGTGAGGAAAAGTTTTGCCTCTGTGTCCTAGGAACAGCAGGGCTGTAATTAACGTGCTCCAAGTTGAGGGTCTGGCAGAGTCAAAATCCCAGACCAATGCAAATCAAGTCAGAGCACATATCCATGGCGCGGCCACCACCCCAAGCTCAGCTGCATCTGTGATGGAATGGCAAGTTTGGGGTTTTTATTGGCTGTTTGGTGCCAGGACTTTGCTGTTAAAAGTGTGGAGAGCATCACAGCCAGACACTTCACCACACTTTGTGACTAAGAGCTTAACCCTACCTGCAGCTTGTGGTAAAGATCTGAGAGGGGACCATAGGCCTGAGCCTGTTGGAATAAGACAGGTGATGGCATGACATCATTCATGCCTTCCAGAGCACATTCCACAAAGAAGTGTCCAAAGTGACTGAGCTTAAGATGTTTTGCACCTAACTGGAGTTAGTGGGAGGCAAGAGCAGGGAGGTGATTGCATGGATTTTGGAAACACTTTGGGGCTAGACTGTGGTATGGGGACTAAGGTGAAGCCTTTGAGCGAGAACTGATGTGCAGCTGAACATGGAGTGTGACCACATGGCAGAAGAGAGGCTGGAAAGCAACATACTACAAGGATATTGTGTATTTTCACCAGCTGTTCACTTGCCTTGTCTAGTGGCAGCAAGGTTTCACTCTCCATCAGTGGCCTGGTTGTTTAGTGTCAGTGCTGTTTTTCCTAATTACTGCAGCTTCTCATCCCTTGGTTGAGTTTTCTGTAGGAACTTGGGGCTGCAGGGGAGAAAGAACTGCTTGCTGAGAGAATCACATAGATGTAGCCAGGTTCATGTGGGAGGCTTGAGTTAGCTGTTGTGGTCATTCTTCTGTAGAAAAGAACCAAAACATCACGGTGGCTTTAAAATAGGCCATGTCTCAGGCCAGAAATTGGGGCAAGAGCCACAGGGCAGTCTTAGCCTCCATTCACCTGGGCAGGGCACCTAGCGTTCTTGCCAGGCAGCCCAGAGCTCCCCAGGACTTGCAACAGGGGCAGGTGCAGGTGGGCAGTGCAGGCTCTCTGCAAGCAGAGCACCACCTCTGACCATTCCCTTGGGACCCTGCTCCCTGGGAATTCGGTA
Organism: Oriolus oriolus; assembly: GCA_013400235.1. Lineage (NCBI taxonomy): Eukaryota > Metazoa > Chordata > Aves > Passeriformes > Corvidae > Oriolus > Oriolus oriolus. The sequence goes on along the minus strand of VXBT01003875.1, from coordinate 48,899 downwards.
TGAGTGTAATGGGAGGAGGACTGACCGTACAGCACGGGAGATGTGCAGAGCTGGTGCTCTGGGGTGAGGGTAGTGCTGAGCTGGAGGGAGTGGCTGACACAGGAAGAGGCAGGGAACACAGGAAGAGCGGCCGCCACAAACGGGAGCAGGGAAACCTTTTCCACTGCTGGAAGGTTCGGGAAGCCCAGCAAAGGAGAGATGCGAGTGGTGCCCTGGGGCGGCGGTGCCCTGTGTGCCAGTCCCAGCTGGGGCCCTGCTGCAGAGGCTCCGGGGAACGCCGTGCATGAGGCTGGGCACGGGCCAGCAGCGACTCTTGCAGCAGATGAGGTACGCTCCGTACTGGGTTTCCTGAGGAGCAGCACAGCTTGTCAGGCAAGCCGAGGTCTGTGCCAGCACTCCTAAACAGTTAAACATGGAAACTTGCTGTGTGCACTGGCAGCGAGAGCCTCATTTAGCTAAGACACGGAGCCACAAAACGAAGCAATAGAAAACACCACATGTGATGTGGGCAGCAAGGAGCAGGCACCTTCTCTGTGGAAGATGTGTGGATGCAGCCTGAGCTGGATGGGCCATGACACATTCATTTGTTCTCCTACCGAAGCAGATTTTAGAGTTGGTTTCCAAGAGAATAAGCTGCCCATTTTTGCCTTTGCACCACCAAGATATCACTGGGAGTAGTGCAGATCTGTCAGATGCTTCAAAAAGGAGGAGCTGGCTTTTTCTGGAAACATGCAAAGCAGAGTCAGGCTCTCTCCTATAAGCTGAAAATCACTTACTATGCTTTTTGGGGTTTTCTTTTTTCTTTTTTTCTTTTTTTCTTTTTTTCTTTCTTTTTTTTTTTTTATTGTGTGCAGGTGTTAGGAAATTTGCATGGCTCTTGCTCCCCTGAAGCCTGTGAATTTCAGCACCTCATGAAAATCTTCCGGATGGGTATCTTTGAATAGCCGTCAGACACTGTTGGCATGGAAATAAGTTCTTTCTGTTTTGCCTATCAAATGCCCTATTTGGGCAGTCATTCAACAGTTTTGAGAGGTTTAATCTCTGGCAGGGTGAACATCTACTCAGTATTTCCCAGGTGCCCTGCTGGGACCTGTCTGCTCTCCTGGCTCTCAACAGGTGTCACTGGCATCTGACAGAAGCTCCTACAAAGGGCCTACGGGGTCAGAAAGACCCTCAGGCTTGTGGACAGGGAGTGTCACCTGGTGACAAATTTTTTTAAGACACATTAGTATTTGCCAGAGTAGTTATTCAGCCCTCTTCGCAGCTACTAGTGAAACCTGAGGCTTGATAGAAAATGATAGAATAGAGCAGTTTAGAGGGAATTATTTATTGCTTGCTTTGGAAGCTAGGAATTTTATTTAAGTATAATTATTTAATTAATTGCCATATTGTGGACAAAATATATTTGCAAATATCCTTCTTTACTTCAATAAGCTATGTGGAAAGAAGCATTATTTGTTTTCTTTTTTCTTTGTTGCAGACAGAACCACATTGTCTTGGACACTGGCTTTTTCTAACTCACACTTAAGCATGGGATGGAGAGGGGACAGGTCATTTTGGCCAAACTGTAGAGTTAAGAGGTAAATTTCCCAGTGCAGGTGAGAGAAAATTCTTTGTGTTTTTTGTTGACAGTGTTCTTCATGTTGTTTCACCGAAATACGGATATTTAAAACTCTTAACAAATTGCAGTGGAGTTGTCCTATAATTTACTAACCAGTTTCCTGTCCTGAGACATGCTCTGCACTGTGGATTGCAGAGCGCTTTCCCCGTGGTCACAGACAGTACATCAGCCAAGGAGGGAGATAAAGGGGAGCAAAGGTGTTGGGATCCAGTAGATGGGAGCAGTGGGGTAAGACTGGGAACACGTGACGGAGGGGAAAGAGAAAAGCAAGGAATGTGGAGAGGAAGGGTTGGGGGTGGAGCTGGGGGAATATGAACAGCCTTTGCTGGAACACTAGTTGGGAGGTTTGTTTTGCACAGAGAGTCGTGTACGGGTAGACAGAAAAAAAGCTCACCTAAGTTTCTTCTCTGGGTCTTGGTCTGGAATCAAAGACTCTCAGCATCACTTTGGTACAAGCAAAGAAAAACATGAAAAGTAATGTCACAGCTTTCTAGGACTGGTCTACACAGACCACGAAAAGGTGCTTTTCGTCCTTATTTTTCTTCTTTAAACCACGGAAAATCACTGATTAAACTGTGTTAGTGAGCATTATTAAACAAAACACTTGTTGCCCTTCCCTGGAAACTACAGCTTTTAGCACACTTTGCGTGACTCTACTTGATTAACAAAAATAAGCTGTTTCAGTAGGTAGATTCTGGCACCCAGCCCTTTTGTGTGCCAAGTTTCTGACGGTTCTCCGGGGTTTTCTGGGGAAGCCCTTAGCGACAAAGCAGGTCAGAGGCCGAGCTGGGGAGAAAAGACATCGGGTCAGAGCCTGCGTCGGATTGCAGGGAGAGACAAAGGCACAACCACAGCGTGGCCCTGCGGCTGGAGGCAAAACCCCCAGCTTCAAAATAGCTCCCAGTTAAAGCTGAGGAGCCTCTCGGGGCTCTTTCCTGGCCTTCGGCGCAGCCAGGTGGATGCGCAGGCTGGGGAGTGTGTGTCAAGCACTGATCGAGGAAAGGAAAACTGTACTTAAAGAGGTACAAACAGTGCAGTGTTGTGTGTGTGTGCGCGTGTGCCTGAGCAGCGCAGAGCGCACCGCTGGATGTTAAACCACGCCGGGCAGCAGGGTGAGCTGTGAGCACCGCTGCCGCGGATGCATTCAGCTGTCGGGCTGATGCCGATGGGGGCTCGGTAGGACCCAGCGCTGCCCTGCTGTAATTCCATGCCTGAGGGATGTAAATAGTCTTTATTTGAAAAACAAAGTGTAAAGTGGGGATAGTTCGAGCTTATTGGCACTGGCAGACAAAATCTGAATACTTTTACAAAGAGCTCCTGTTTTTTTTCCCTAGGCCTCTTTGTTCTCATTGCCTCTCTCTGACCCTTTAGCAATCACCATGGTAATTACCAAGTAATGCCCTATTTACAAGTACCTTCCGAGATCTGCTGGAGTTTTGCTTGAGCCTGTAGCAAAAATGTCTCTCCCCAGATGAGAAAATGGGCTATTTCTCAAATTCTAAGCTTTTTTAACAAGACTGAAAAGGCAGTGAATAGCTGGCATCCTGCTGAAGTTAACAGATCTGTGGGGATTTACACTAGATAAGCATCTGCCCAGCGTTTGCCTGAGGCAATACCTCTAACCAAAAGTGTGTGGTAATCTGGAGAGAAAGACGTGTTTTTAAGTTTTGTGCTGCTAATAAAAATAGGCACTGCACTGCATGTATTTCCCGGGACAGCAAAAAGTTTCAGAAATCTTTCTGATTTTGGACAGTCTGGTCTTACTTGTTCTGTGACCAGTCTGTATTTCTCTCATAAAGCCTGTGCCATGGGACAAAGAGATGGTGGCATCTCTGTCTGTCGGGCTTTTTAAAATTTGACTGGTCGTGGCCCTGAGCAAGCTGATCTAACTTGGGGTATAACCATGCTTAAGTTTTTGCTGGAGCAGAAACCTTGTGATTTCTACAGTTCTCTCTGTTCCTGTGGCAGAAACGTGGTTTCTAGGAGTTTCTGTCAAACCAGCTCAAGTCCTGCCAATGATACAGGAAAGTGATCTGAGAACACAAGCAAGAGGACTTCTCAAAATGCCAGGTGCTCAGATTTTCTTTCTTCCATCTGGCTCTGATAGATTTGCTTATGCAGTTTGGGTATTCATATGCAAATCACAGATTTGCCGGCCATGCTGGACCATTATCAGAAAACAGAACTTCCAAGTGATTTAACAATCACTTCCAGGATCACTTCATGTTTTGGGTCTGGAAAGGGAAGGAGAGTGGCACCATTTTGAGACCTTTGAGATTGCCTCCCTTTTAGTCTGCTGTGAGACAAGGCAGTATTTGCTATGTGAGAGTGGCCTGGTTTTGGCTGGGATCCAGTTAATTTTTTCAGTGGTGGCTAGTATGGGGCTGTGTTTTGGATTTGTGCTGAAATAAGTGTTGGTAACACAGGAATGTTTTTGTTGCTGCTGAGCAGGGCTTATGCAGAGCCAAAGCCTTTTCTGTTTCTCAGCCACCGGACCCCAGAGAGGGGGCTGGGGATGCACACGGAGTTGGGAGGGGACACGGCCTGGATATCTGATCCCAACTGACCCAAGGGATATCCCACAGCATATGGTGTCATGCTCAGCGTAAAAAGCTGGGGGAAGAAGGAGGAGGTGGGGGGAGGTTCCGAGTGATGGCGTTTGTCTGCCCAAGTCACCGTGAGGCGAGATGGGGCCCTGCTGTCCTGGAGATGGCTGAACACCTGCCTGCCCCTGGGAAGTGGTGAATGAATTCCTTGTTTTGCTTTGCCTGTGTGTGTGTGGCTTTGCTTTACCTATTAAACCATCTCTATCCAAATTTTCTTGTTTTTGCTCTTCCAGTCCTCCCCCCTATCCCACCGGGGGGAGTGAGTGAGCAGCTGCGGGGGACTCCGTTGCTGGCTGGGGTTAAACCACAACAGAGAGTGTCTTTATTACTTTAAAAAACAGAGAACAAGGGAGAGGTGGAAAATTAAATGTGAAAATAATTTTTCAAAGTACAGTTTCTTCCTGTAAGAAGTGCTTATTTAGATGTGAACTTAAGAAAAGGTCTGAGGGCACGGACAGGCTAAGATCTGCTTCAAATAAGTGAGCAGGAGACTCTCTGGTCTGGACAAGGTGCTAAACACAGGAGATGCAGGACTGACCTCTGCAGTCAGCAGAAAGAGGGGGCCTCCAGAAGGTACCTCCGCCCTAAAGGCAGGAGATCAGAGCTGGGCTCAATGCAGCCCCCCCAATGCTCAGAGAGCAAAACCAGGGCAGTGCACCCCATGGGCAGCACATGGTGCCCCGTTCCTTCCTGGGGGCCCTTGTAGGTCATCCTCGGGACACCCTATCTGGGGTGTGGAGCAAACCAAAATCCCTGTGTGGACCACAGCGGCGAGGGGGAATAACCCCAAGGAGGGGGGCACCACCGGTGCATCCCCTTGGCTGGAGCTGCCAGCCAAGTGCTGCCAGTGACGCTGTGCCGTGCTGAGGGCTCGGCTGTGGTGGAGAGATGGGGTGGTTCTTGCTGGTTCAGTGCAAATAGCTGAGCACCGACGGTAATTTCTTTCATTCAGTTCTTACACATGCTGAATGGGGCGTGTCAGTTTTTTCTCCTCAGAACTAGTCTGGGCAACTCTGAGAGAGGAGTTGAAAAATCAGAGCTAATCCTGCAGGAATGACTCATTTTGGCACAGGATTTGCAGAGCAAGATGAGAAGTTCAGGTAAAACAAAGGGAAATGGAGGCTGTAGTAAAACTCTGTGGTTTGGAGCACGACAGTTAAACTGCTACGAAGTCAAAGCTGGAAACCCCCTCCCAACAAATTGGTGTACTCAAAACCTTGGCAATGTCTAGAGCAAGTCAATATTCAAGCACACTGGTTGCAGAAACAGAGGCTCTTTCCCATGGGAGCTGTATGTTGGATTGCTAATTACCATGGGTCTGGAAAACAATTACTATTACTTCATTATTATTTTTAATTAAACACAAGTAAAGCAATGGCTGTCCCTTTAAAGGTGGACTTTGAAATGTTTTCTGCATTTTTTTAGCCGAGCTTACACTGGCCAAGTCCAAACAGAGAAGCACTGGGATTTTGACAAAAGTTTAAGGTAATTTTCAACCTGCTTTCTCTAGCAAAGACAATAGAGTAGTTGAGGTGAAAGCACAAGCCCAGCCTAAATATCTGGGCCCAGGAAAGGAAGGTTGGATTTCTTGAAGGTGTGGTAGACATAGAAATCATTTTCCCCTGCATCCTTTCACAAGTCTTTTAACTGCTTTAGCTTGCTTTCTTCACTTGGTATCTTTGCAGGCACGTACACCCGACTGCAGACCAGTAGCTCAAGAGAGCTCACCTCCGGAGTGTGAGTTAGAGAACGTAATTTTTGCGTTATTATTTAAAACATTTCACCTTGTAAAATAAAGATGTTGGTGTGGTGACAGCAAACAGCTAAAGCATCAGGGAGTCACAGAGAAGAGGACACTTTTCCATACCAGCCTCTCCCACTCTTGTTAGTAGGCATGTGACACTTGCAGGAAAGTTGTACTTAGGTGAGGATAGAGACTAAGTTTTAAAGGAAGATGTTTCTGAAACGCCCAGAACATTGGCAGAAGTGCTGCAGCCTTTCAGTAGATGTGGGTCCTGCTCTACAAGCCAGGATGGGAGAAAACCAGCTGACCTCTATGGACAGACCAGCTGAGACCTGCTAGACCTCTTGGTGCTTGTGCCTGGCAGGCAGTGAAATGCTGGAGTCCCTCTGGCAGGGCTTTGGCAGCGACAGTTTATGTCTTGCTGCTCTTTAAACTTTGCTGTGGGCAGACCTGAGCTGCAGAAGGGTCTCCTCTTGCAGTGGCGAACAGGACAAGGCTTGCTGGAGCTGCAAGCCCAGTGGGGCTGGGGCCAGGCGAGGCTGGCGCGGGCTCAGCTGCGCCTCTGGCCAGGCTGGTGCAGCTTGGGGCTGCTGTGCATGCCGGCGCATTCTCCCGAGGATTAGCCTTGTAAGGAATGTGGTGCCGGAGGAATGTCCTCCTGGCGCAACCTGAAACCCTCGGTCTGCTACAGCCTGAAAAACAGGGTGGGCTGTGGCAGCTCTGACAGCGCCGCGACCCCTGAGTCCGAGGCTGGGGGTCATGGGGGATGGTTCTGGTGCTTGCACTCCAGGAAACCCAGACCAGAGCAGTGGCTTTCCATGCTGTGTGTCTGGGGTGGAAGCAGCATCCCCCAGGAGCAAAGGACCTCAGGTGAGGGCGCTGTTGGCAGGCTTGGACTCGTCTCCTGGTGCGTTCTGCCGGTTTCTGTGGCACCAAGGTTCACTGCTGCTACAGAGCGAGCTGGACAGTGGTTATAGAGCAATGGGTTTTCACTTCAACACTCTGGGGCTTGAGGGTTCTCTCCCCTCCCTCTTACACACAGCTGCTTGGCACAGCTGTCACTGTAGATGCTGACCTGGCTCTGGAACCACTAGTGCCCTTATCAGTGTGGCATCAGGAGGTGTGTGCTGCTGTGTGCCCTTTCCTACAATACCCCTTGGGCAAAAAGGGTGTGACTGTGGCCAGGAAAGCCATGTTAGTTCATGTTGCTGTTTTGAGGCCAGCTGGCAAGTCCAAAATAAAACTCGGTCCACATATGATGCTCATCCCAGTTGATTCCATCACAAGAGTTCAGCCTCTCCCCACGGTGCTTTCTTCAGAGACTGACCACAGCTGTCTTTCTCGTCCCAAGCCTTCCTCTAGCACCAGGTATCACGCAGCTTGCACGGCAGTCAGATGGTGCTGCCTCAGCTCTCCGCTGAGTGAGGGGTGTTTCACACTGCATGGGCCTCCGGGGCCAGGGCTGGGTGTGGAGGGAAGCGTATCTCGTGCGGCTGCTGTGCACAAAGCTGTTCTCCAATGAGCTCATGGCGGGGTCAGCGCCAGCAGGAGGGCAAACGGAGCGTAAAGAGGGTGTGCGCCTGCACGCTGGCCCCATGCAACCTGTATTTGGTAACTGGGACTTAACTCCTGATCAAATTCCTGCCAGGTTATTGCTCAACCTCCTTGTAGGGGCAGGAGCTGTGTGCACTAGGTGAAGGCATTTGTCCTCGTGCCTCCTACAAGGCAATATCTTTTCTGGCAGCTGCTGCTTTGGGGTTTTTTTTCCCTTCTCCTTGTCTGGAGGGGCTTCCAGACCCCATGGTGATGACTGGGGATCCTCTCCCCTTACGGGCAGTTCAGCACGTTCCTGGCAGCACCCAGCTTTGCCTGTGGCTAAGCCAGCAGATAGCTTGTCCTGTGGCATGAAGCAGAGACTTCGGAGCTAGTCCAGCATTAAAAATGCTGGGACCCTGAAGCTCAGAGCTTCCTTGTATTCCTGCATGATGTAGCCATATGAGATCTCTCAGCTGCCCAGCTCCTGTCTGGGCAGCTAAACATCAAGGCAAAGTCCCAGCTAATAGTTTAGAGACCCTGTGAGATGGAAAGCTGCACGTTTGGCTCATGATTTGTGTGAACCCACCTGCAGTCCTTTTGCACTAGAAAGACCTGGGGGCAGGTGAGCCTGCAGAAGGAGGTGCGAAGGGAAAGAAGGAAAGAAGCTCTGAGGGCACCACAGAAGAGCCACAGCAGACTCAGGGAGTGCCATTTCTGTCATGGGTAGATAGAAGAAACAGAGTGTGGTTCCCCTTTCCTTGAAACACAGACAGTCATTGCACATGGCCACGTGCTCCGGGATGACCCTGCCCCTTGAGCAGGGAGCTTGGACCGTCCGACCCACTGTGGTCCCTTCCAACCTGACCCATTCTGTGATCCAGTGAATTTGGGGTGCCAGCCAGCACAGGCGGCCCTGGGACCTGCCGGTGGCAGGAGCAGCTGGACTGAGCTGCCTCTTACATACCTGTGGCCCCAGGCACGCCAAGCACTGCCAAAGAGAAGCCAGGCTGACTCACACTTAGGAGCAGAACAAAGCCTGATAGGGCTGGGGGCACAGCCACAGAGAGGCTGAAGCAGTGGAACAGGATGGCCCCCACAGGCCTCAGACAGGTCTTCCAGGGCAGATTACTGTTCTTTTGCTCTGCCCTCATTCCTGTACCGTTAAGAAAAAGTTCTGCATTGAAAGCATGGCATCACCTTCCGTTTTCACCCTGTCTTCCCTCCCCTGCAAACCAACAAAGCAGCAATGGCTATGGGACTGTGATGAACAGTTTTCCATCTCCTGCCTCTTACATCCCCAAGGAGCCTGAAACCTGTAGGTTTTCACCCAAGCCCCTCAGCCAATTCCTGGCATTATCCTGAGCACATACTCCTTCTGCTCAGCTCCTGTTTCCTTTCTGTGAACCAGAGATAATGGTTTCCCTTGTCCTTCCCCAAGAAGGTCTGGCACATTGGGCAGGTACTAGGTAGGAAACATGTGAATCCAAACCTCAGCACTGACTCATTACCACTCAGACCCTTAAAATGTTCCTGCACTGCGGACTTTTCTCCCAGAACCTTTCCCAGCCTCCTAGGCATTAAGCATAGGTGGCACAGTGCCGGAGGAAGACACAGTACTTTCCTAAATGGTGCCTGAGGTTCTTCTCCATTTTTTTGGTTTTCATCATATTCCATTTCTTTGATTTTTTTTTTTTCCCCTTTGTTTGTTTGTTTTGGAAGCCTAGAGGGCTTTCAGGAGAGGTCACTTAGGGAGAGAGGCAGCAGAAAGACAGACATTTCTTTCTGGTTTTATTCTGAGTCAGAGTAGGAGGTTTAGTGCAGAGGTTTAAGAAGGGACTTGGGATATATGTCTGCTGCTCAAGTAACTCTTGTGGTCCTACAAGCACCTGGAGCTCGTAGGCATGTCACTTCTCCCAGGCAGCTGTGCCCTGTATTATGGTGCAGGGCAGCTCTTGGGCAGATAGCACATTAGCACTACTTGAAGTCCTGGAGCTGAGGTGGGAAAGACCACCTGCTCCCAGTGCTCTGAGCAAGTTCACTGGGGGTGCCTGGCACCTGCAGCCCACTGGCCTCTCCCCCTGCACCTGCAGGAGCAAGGACAGGAAGACACTTGGGCTGCCAAGGCTTCTGGCCTTGTGGGTGGCTGGGATTGATGGCAGATCCTGTGGCCCCTGGGGTCCACGTGGACCCAGGGCACAGGGGGGTGACCAGATCAGCAGCAGCAGCACCATGGAATGCACACCCCTATGCATAAGGATGAGCACAGCAACAGTTCAGCTCTTGCCATTTGGCAGGCATGGGGGCAGCGGGTAGCACTGCTCTGTGTACTCACATACCACAATGGCAATGGTGGCAGGTGCCCAGCCCCTCAAGTGGCTGGAGGAGTACAGGAGTGCCTCTTCTGGGCTGGCCAGCATCATCCTCCTGACCAGGCAGGGCTAGTGTCCACTGCAGAGGAGCCAGATCATCCCGCCATGGGCTGTGCTGTGTGCTGCTCTGGGCCTGGAGGAGCTGCTGCTTCTTTCTGGCAGGACCTCCAGTCACAGTCGAAATAGCACAGGGCTCTGAGGGGGTCACCTGGCAGTCACAGCTGCCCCTGCCAGAAGAGATCCATTGTGCCTGTCCTGCTCCAAGGACTTCTGGAGTTCTGTAAATGAAACCGCCAGTGCATGAAATATGTAAATACTCCTCTGAGCAGTGATGCTGACCCTTGGTCCCCCTTTCTGGCCCACTGATCTTTAAATAGCTTAGCCTTAATGGAAAGGGGTCTGACACCACCTCCTTATGCCCTCCCACTAAGAGGGCAACATGTAGCCTGGAGGAGCAGGAATTGCTCTGTGAAGGGGGCAAAGGTGGGAAAGCCCAGGGCTGTCCATGGGCAGAGAAGGGGTTGGCATGGGGGGCCCAGTGCACGGGGTTTAGGGAGGAGAGCGCTCTTTGTTTCGGAGGCAGAGCAGGAGTGCCCCGGGGGAGAGGGTTGGTGTCCGTGTGACAGGGTGCAGGTTTCCACTGCAGACATGTTCCTGCAGTTCTCCACTGCCCAGCAGAAGCTGGGCCCGCACGTCTGCTCACACCAAGAGTACCTCAGGCAGCATGTGCCCCAGCAGCTGCAGGGGAAAAGGCCTGGTTTGGGGCTGGGCTGGGCTTTGACAGGGAAATGTGTGCACAGATCAACGCCTGAGTTTCA
>VXBT01003875.1:20431-38062 GCA_013400235.1 Oriolus oriolus | reverse complement strand
CAGATCAACGCCTGAGTTTCATCCGTCCGCTGTGCTCAGGCTACATTACCAGCAAGCTGCTGAGTAACTTCTGGGTAGCATGAAACAATATTTCCCAAACCAGCCCTGCCGTGATTCATCAGAAGAACTCTTATCTTCGTCTTTCAAAGGCTTTTGTCATTTTAATGAAGAAACAACTTCCTGCTGGCTGGATGGGCGATTACCCAACACAAACTGCAGATATTCAAAGGGAAGGGCCTGTGATCCATTAGTTGGCTAAGGGCTATTCTTCAGCCCAAGCGCCAGGATAATCCTAGGTGGGAACATCCACAAAGGGGTCAGCTGTTAAAGGAATTTAAGTGCCTTTACATTGGCATCTAGAGCCCTGCTGGGAAGCTGAACCCTATGGAAGACCTCCCGTGACCTTTTTCACAAGTCTTGGGGGAAGGCTTCTAAATCACTGAGGCACGTCTGAAGGCTTCGCTCCCTGTTTTCTCCATCACTGGGCTTTCAAACAATTGCATCCTTGTCACACATTTGTCAAAGAGAAAGGGGGAGATGAAGAAAGAAATTTCAATAGTCTCAGGGCTTTGCTTACGGCTGTGTTAATGCTGAATAGCACGCGGAGGTGGAAGGGATATCCTGAACAATGTCTAGTCTCCAGGCAGAATCCGTTTCCCATGACAGTGCCTTTCTGAAGCAGGAATGCCAGCATGAAGCAAAACTTGTTAAAGTAGTAAAAAAAGAGGTCTCTATTGTGTCCTGTGTGACAGAATAATCCTCCCTCAAGAGCAGACTGCTGTCTTTTTCCCTCCCATCTGTGAATTTTGGCTTCAGTCAACTTCGTGATTTTCACAAGGTATAAAATTAAAGTCCTACCCCTTAAAAGCAACCAGCCAACCTTGCAGGATCTTCCCACAGACATGCCCACAACTGTGAACGTAGTTTTCCTGTACAGACTCTAAAATGTCTGACTGCATTAACCTGAAATAAGGTTTCCTGTTAGGAATTACATTTGATAAGAAGAAACAGTTTCAATATCTTCATCCATTCCACTGGTTAAACATAATTTCCCTTTCTCAATGCTTTATTCACAGGTTATCACTGTGCTCCTCAATTTTCTCCTTAATTTTCTCCTAAATTTTCTCTTTAAAGCTTTCCTTTCTGAAGTACCTGTGAAAACCAGCAGACAATTATTTAGACTTACCAAATGAGCAAAGCTGTCTTGCTCCTGTCTTTCCAGCTCCTTGTGCCCTGTGCTTGTTCCACCTTTCGCTTCTGTGTTTGTACTCTGGACAGAGGTGTCTCATCTCACAGCTGAGACTCTTAAGGGTTGTATTAATAATTAATCACAAGCATCATCAGTATTGTCAAAGTATCCATATAGAAGCTGAATATACCAAATTAAAAGTGAAACAAGGCCTTAGCAGGGAAACAGGGCTGTTCCTTCCCCCTGTTTTATTTCAAAAAGCTACTGATTGTCATGTCCTTTCCACTTACCTTCTGTTTTAATTCCAGCAATACTCATTGGAGGCTGTTCATAATACGCCTGTGATTCTGCCATCAACAGAAAATTTTTTGTTTGGGTTTTTTTCTGGGGATGGAGAAAATTTTAGTAATGAGTCTGGTACTGATGTTAAACAGTCTTCACTGGAACAGAGCATCTCTCCAGGTCCCCGACCACAAAGGAAATTATGCAAGTAGGGGATGCCCAGCTATTGGAATCCATGCTCTCAGCTCAGCAGACTTCATAAAGGATCCTGGAGACAGAGATTTTTAACTTCATGTGCCCATGGTGAGCGCAAGCCTTGGACACCACCACAGAAAAAGGGGTGTCAGAATCAGCCCTGGGACCTGGCTGGGCTCATGTGCAGTCCCTGCCCAGGATGCACTGGGCAGGTGTGGTGCATGCTTCTGGTGTCCTCACATTCCTGTCTTGTGAGATCAGGTGGGGGATCTGTAGCCTGGCATATCTGGAGGGAAGTTACTGTGTCAAACACCAGTGCCAGTGTTGGTGGGACCTTCACTTTGCTGGTAAGTGCTACCCAGATTTGGCTCTGGCACTTAAGTGACTTGTTACAGCCTTTGCACACAAGCAAAACAATTCCTCCTGACTTTCAAAGCTACACATCTCCAAATCTGATGACAGCTCTGCACTGTTTACTTAGGGATTTCTTACATTTTTGAAACAGAAGTCTGTCAGCAAGCACTCAGACTATGGATCTTGGTTACTAGCTCATCAGTAATTTAATTGTGTAGCCTAAGTTTCAGATTGCCTCTTTGTGAAAGGTCTGGTCTAGCTGAAGCAGGTGGGTTTGGTAAAGATAACCCTGTACCACAGTCAAAACTGGTCCATTTAGCTTCACACATAGTGATGCTCATGAACAATGCCCTCACTGCACACAGGAGCACCATGATGCCAGACAAGCAGGGTCCACACCACAGCTGGAGTTTCCAGATGCACCCTTCGGACTGTAAAGGTGTGCTTTGGTGGCAAACTAAATTATTTCTTGAATTTGATCCAAACTGATGAACAGCTTTAATTGAAAAGAGGGAAGTAAAAGTTCCTGAAAGTGGAAACAACACATTTTGACATTTTCCAAAGGAATTCCTTTGCTTTCTTGTTTCCTGAGAAGCTTTCAGTGTGAAACTGACCCTGAACTGTTTACTTCTTTTCTTTTTTCTTCTTTTTTTCTTTTCTTCTTCTTTTTTTTTCTTTTTTTTTCTTTTTTTTTCTTTTTTTTCTTTTTTTTTTAATTAACGTAAAAAAAAACCCCCACAACCCTCTGAAGAGAAGAAAGAGGAAGGTTTCCTTTTGGTCCAGGCGAAGTGGAATAAATACTCCGGCTCACCTGCTGCCATGCAGAGTCAGAAACTTTCTCTCCCTGGGCATTTGCATGCTGAGATTAAGTGTTCTCTTCAGAAGGAGAAGAGAGTTCAGGAGAAGCAGGGTGAGATGGGTGCACCACCTCTCAGGCAAGGTGTTGTAAAAATTGTTCTTTAAAAACTCTCCAGCTGCCGGTTTCTTCAAAGTGTGGAGGGATGCAGTTTCTGTTCATAACCCCACCGCCACTGTACTGTTGTTGCAAGTGGGCTGGTCTATCTGTAATGAAGAGCCTATCCATGATACTCTCTTAATTTAGGGCTGCTCAGAGAGGAGCACCCACTCCCATGGCTCGCCTGTGGGCTGAAGTAGTTTCACTGAATCCTTCTTACGCATTTCAGTGAGTACCCACTCTCCAAAAATTGCTGACAGTAGTGCATCCTCTGTGTGTGGGAAGTGTGGCACAACACGGTGTGTTTGCGTAGGTACCAGTCCACTTGTGCTTCCATCAGCTGCAAACTTCACAAGAAACAGCATCTTCTCCTACCTAGATCTTTGGCTGCTTTACTTTGGAGCAGTGCACCAAGAACAGATGTCTGCTGGATCTGTGTCAGGAATAGTCAGAAAAAGAACTCGCCACGGAGTTATTTTTTATCAGTTGCTTGCTTTTTAATCCATGTGACAAGTAGATCACAGATCTTCAAGGGATACTAATTAGGCATCTAAAATGAGATTAAGTGGACTGGCAAAGCCATTTGGCTGCTATAGTTATCATCCTCCTATTTAACACTGCGCCTTTAGCTGAAGTTTGGGCAGGACGGATGAGAAACCGGGATCACTCATGGGTGTTAGTGTTAGTCATATTTCCCCTATTTCTGCATGGCTGCTGCAGATTTCAGATGGGAGCCAAGCGGAAGGGAGGTGAAGCTTAGTGGTGCTTCCTCCAGCCCAGGCTCTCTTACGCAGTCCAGACGTTTCAGCACTTTTGGGGTGGTCCATATGTCACTGGGGTTGTTGTAGGTGTTCATGTGTGATCTCCTGCACCTTCACTGCACTATGAAATCTGCGGTTCCTGCAGTTTCTTTTCAAAGGGTGGGGAGCCCATTCACCTCTGAGGAGCATGCTGTGGGAATACACTCAGATTGCAGTTGCTTGGCTCAGTTTATGTGAGTAAAATGCCATGCATTGTGATGGAAGAAATATCAAATAGAATCTTCTTAACAGCGTTAACCCACTTTGACAACAACGTCACGTGATGAGAAGTGCGGTACTGAAACTTGGTTATAGTTTACAATTTCTTTCGTGCTAAGACACAGTTTTGTTTGAAAGGAGATTGGGTTGCAGTGCATGGGCACAGTCCCGATTCTGCCATCCTAAGGGTGAACAGTAATGGGAGTTCAGTTCAGGAGGCAGTTCCTAAAATCAGTGGCCTTACGGCACTTAGGAGAACGGCACAAGACTGTTGCCAAGCTTCGCTTTGTTAGCCCTGGATTGAATAGATAGATACAAGAGTCCTCAAAATTTGTCCAGAAAAGTTTGCATTTGGAAACGAAGGCCTTGACTGGAAAAACTGAGATGTCTGACAGAGAGTATGTCAGCAAGCAGAAGGGATGACTGCACATGCATGGGGGTGTGTGCATAGATTTTCCATTTACATAAGGATGGTTGGCAAAGGCTCTCTGGGCTCTGGAAGGAGAGAGGCCCAAAAGCTCAGATGACATTTGCTGGAGAGAAGAGAAAGGAGCTTGTGGGCAGGCCTCAAATACATGCAGTGTATTTATCTTGTCATCATCATTTCTGGTGCATTTTGGTTGTGAGGGGAGAAATCCTGGGGAATGGAAGGCAGCTTGTGTTTGTGATACCAGACAAAACTGAAAGACAGGTAGTGTACTGAAGTACGTGTGAGTGGGTCATCACCCTAAATTTGCTTTGGGTGCAAACTCCCTAAATTCAAAAAACAAAAGAAGTGGAGCAATCTGTTTGATACAGACTTTGTAGCAGCAAGGATTACTCTGTGTCTGTGTGTGCCACTGTGCCGGGAGAGCTGACAAAGAGAAACTGGCAGCAAATCCGCGACGACCAGCCAGAGAAGCAGCCTGGGATAAAACAGCATCCAGCCTCGAGGACTCCAGGAAAACAGGTGAGGAGAGCTTGGAGTTACTCCACTTCAGGAGAGGACTTGTTACTCATTGTGTCCTGTCTCTCTGTTGTCCACTTCCTTTGTCTCTTCTGGGACATGGCACCATAACGACTTCTGAGTTTAATTTCCTTGAGACTGAAGTGAGCATAACATCAACAGTCCTAAAATCTGATTTTTGTCGGTGTTGTTGCAAGCAAGAGATGCTAGCTGCTGGGTGCTCCACACACCCAAGCAAGGCACTGGACCAGGACAGACTCTGCTGCAAGAGAGCTGTGGTAAGCCTCCCTGGTAAGGTCTTCAGATGCCCATTCCCCTCCAGTGTTGTATCACCTACGTCTGCTGCCCCCAGGGAACCGCAAAATGATCCTCAAACTCCTTTCCTCCAGTTTCTATCTCATGAGGCTGAGATTAGGACATGTTTCAGCTTAACATCCTGCAACTCTGCCTGGCTTCCCTCCCAAGGACAAGGGGTGGAACAGACATTCAGAGAGGTCTAGGAAAGGCTCAGGCAGAGGGGGAGCAATCCATCACTTTGTTGAGAGGGGAGTTCCTCTCAAAAATGGCAAATCCCTTGTTAAAAAGTGATGAATTTCAGGTGTGGGGCTTTTTTTGTTAAAAACAGTTGAGAAGTTTTGTGCAGAATTTGATAAAAACCATTTACAGTTGAAAAAAAAATTTTTAAGGACTAATTAAAAAAAAAAAAAAAAGGAGGTCTTCCAGTGAAGCTCGAATTCGGTCTTACACACTCCTGGAGAGCCACTTCCCAGTGGACTGAGCTAGCTCCAACTAGGTAGTGCCAGATGCCACCCCAGTGGTGCTGTGCTCTGCAGTTTCACAGGGATGGCTCACACACAATTCTGCGTGGGGGGATCCCTGCCTGAGCTGTTCCTCCAGCTTGCTAGTGACTCACAGGCATGAAAGACAAAATTGAGAAATACGCTGCCAGTGACAGCCCTCATTACCTCTAGACCATCTCCATAAGCCTCCAGAGCCTACCTGTGTCATCCCAGCCATGCTTGATCTCTCACTTGTCTGTTTGCCTCCATCCTTCCAGAGGTGTGCGGCAATGCCATCGCTGGCCAATCTGCTGCTAAAGCCTAATCTTTTTCCCATCTGGGTTTCTCTCCCAGGAAAAAGGATTGCTACCTTCTTGAGGAGGCAGGGAAAGCCAGGCCCCTCTGCCAGTGCCTCTCACACCACATAAGCCCAGGAGGAGGCCATCTCTGCTCTGAAGCAGTCTGTGGGCTCAAGGCCTTATTAAATAGTAGAGAAGCAGAAGGACACGCGTACCACAAGGTTTCATATTCAGCCAGTTAGCTTGGGTGACAGCTTCTACCTGTGCTCTCTGCAGCAGAGACAAAACCTGCCTAGGTTTCCTGATTTTCGTTCCCTATGCAGCCCGTAGTGCAGCATCCTGCTGCAAGCTCAGCGGATCATTTCCAAGTCAATGGAAACTTCCAGCTGAGCCGTGCTCAGCAACTTCACTGCTGCCTTTCCTGCTCTACAGAGCCCTTGTTTCTCTGTGTTCTTCATGCCTCTTCTCACCGGCACGGAGCATGGAGAAATCACTAGCAGCTGAGATCTAAGGCTGTTTTGTCTGCCACGTCATGGCTGTTCCTTCAGCGATCAGTGCTGTGACAGGCTTTGCTATACAGAAATCAAACACCATTAGCATGCGTGACATCTTTTTATTACATATGGCCATTAGGCACCTGTGGTGACAGATTTAGCTTTGGTTTCTGAGGCCTTCTAACAGTCATCAGGGGTTGATGGGAAGGAAAGCGAAGGAGGAGTGTGTGGCACTTCCCTTCTCAGCAGGAGGCATGTGCACATCCTGGATGACAGCAGCTTGGTACCCGCTTGACCTTCTCCTCTTCAGGCTGAACAAGCCCAGCACCCTTCTCTTCTGCCCCTTACTGTTTATTAAGCTGTGCATACCCGCTCAGACATCAAAGTGTTTCCTTTTCTTTTTTTCCTTGTGTAGTTATCTCCTAAACACCTCTCCCATCATGGGTCACTCAAGTGCAAAAGGATTCCTTCTGACCACTTTCAACAAGAAAGTGAACCACCCTGAAGAAACAGCCCAGAGACCCAGCCAACATCCCACCATCCAGATGCATGGAAATGTGCTGCAGAGAAGTGGTAATCCCAAGAAAAAGCCCACTTAAACTCCCTGTAAATCTCTTTGGTCTTTTTTTTCTGTCCTGCTCAAACTCCTCTTGCTGGTGCTTAGCTCCGAAGAGATGCACTGCTCTCAGGGCAGCGGGCTGCATTACCATCCTAAGAACACTCTGTCTCCAGCAGATCCTCTTTGCAGTCTCCACTTGCATGAGCTGTTGAGTGGTTGAGTGTGGATTCAAGCCTCCTTGTCACAGCCGGCTAGGCAGGCATTTCACTGGCGACACCGGGTGCATCCTGCTGGAGAGGTGAAGGCCCTTGAGCCGACTGGAGTGGGGGAACACGCAGACCTCAGGGACTTCTCTCTGCCACTGTGCTTGACTACAGAATGTGCTGCGGCCTTAATCACACACAGCTTGTGTCTGTGACACAGTGGGATACAGTATGAGACACAGCCTTTCCTGAGCCACAGAACAATGGTTAAGACTGTTTATCTGCAGCTACTTCTCCAGGATGAACCACAAAATATAACCTAGTTAGTGAATGGGAGTATTTAGCTGGTTTCGGTGCTGGGAGCAACTAGTTTCTGCTGAAATCTTTGAAAACCCCTGCTGCCACATGGATCAGGCATCCAAAGGCCATGGTTCTCCATGGTAAGATGCTCTAACAAACTACCCTGATGCATCCTAGCAGCCTAGGTACCAGGCCACTAAAAACTGCATGCTAAAAAGTTCCAGGTACTTGCTGATGCCAGTCTCATGTCCAGAAGCTGCTAGGCGAATCAGTAGAAAAACCTGAGAAAGACATTTTCATGTAAAAATCTTGCCTTTCTCATCACTTTTTTATGCAGGCCACGTTTTGCGTTGCTTGGTTGTCCAAGGAAAGAAAAGCGCTGAACATTCAGTGAGTAGATCCAATGCGAAAAATGGGATTTGGGGGATGCTTGAATAAAATTGAATAGGGAGGTGGACATGCTCTGCACCCTGTTGAGGATGTCAGAGGCTGCAGGTTTCTTGCACATGCTGCAGAGAAGGTGATGCTGGACTACAATGCACTACAGAGGGACACAGCTTTTCTGACTTCTCTGTTTCGTAGGCTCTGTCCTCTTTTCTGTGTTCTTTTGTTTTGTGACTGCAGGAAAGACACTTTCTTTGAGAAGGTCTTGAAAACTCAGAAACATGGATCCTTCTAAACTTTCCAGTTAAATATTTACTGTGCCAGACAGAAAACGCTTCATTCATCAATTGTCTGAATGCCCCCACCTGGAAAAGAGTTACAGAGCCTCAGAGATCTTTCAGCAAACAAATTCCTTCTCATTACTGACTCCGTGGGCATGACGGTTCTCAGAAAACTTGAAAGTCGAGCTGCTCAGGAGTGCTGCCCATACATGTTTACCTTGTACTCCAGCTTCCCTCTTCAGACTAAAGCAGGTACTTTTTGTCTGGTTTGCCTAAACAAGTACAGCTGAGGAACGAATGCTGGAGCATTCCTGGGGGTTCAGCCAGGCTAGCCCCAGGTTTCTGACACTCATTTCTGTGTGATTCCTGTAAACTCCAGGTTAACCAGCAACACCTGCATGCTCCTCAGCACCACACAGAGATATCAGAAATGCTTGTATATTTTTTATGTGTACTTGACCTTACTCCTACACCTTGCTTCAGGCTTGTTCTTTCACATGAAGTACAGCTGACATCTGCAAAAAGCTAGTTTTTAACCCAAGGTCAGACTGTGGGCTGCCCTGCCTGTGGAAGCAGGCATTTTAGGCCTTGAACTTGAGCTGCCTGTCTCTGAGAGGCCATGGGGCTAAGCTGGAAGTTGCAAAGGTGGCCATGAAGGGCAAACCACCTCTTCTGCAGCCTGGACCGGTCCTGTCAGAGCTTCACAGGAAGGAGCACAACCCCACAGTGTTCCACAGCAGTCTGGTCGCCATCCCCCTGAGCACAACAGGCTGAAAGATGCCACGTTCAGCAGGAGTAAATAACTTTGCAGTGTGCTGGGTGGAGGACATGACTGCAGTGTGATGAGAATATTTAAAATATTGAATGCAAGAGCTGAAATCAGTGCCATAGGCTAAAACCACCCACACCTCAGCTAGTGAACTTGTGAGCAGTGAGTGTGCTGCATGTTAACAGTGTCAGTAAAATGTCAAAAACTCGTACCAAATGCTTTTCTCTCCCAGAAATTCAGTGTATTTCATTCCTCAGATATTAAGTATTGACATATTTCAGAGCATCACAGAGAGAGCCTGTGTATACTTCTGCTCAAATGATAATGTGAATTCATATCTGATATGATTACTGTGCTGTTGGCTGGTTGGAGTAGCCCTTGGGAAAGATCTGCCCTACAGATTTTGCAGCATTGCTCAAGAGTTATTGTCTGGAGCATGTACCTATACTGGAAGGCAAATGGCAATACTGCAAGCAAATACTCATTTGCCTAAGCCAGACAGGTTTCTCTGCAGCTGAAGAGAAAGAGCCAGAGCATCATGACTCCAGTGATCAATGCTTATTAAAGAAATGTATGCAAGAGCATTTTGTCAGTAAAAAGAAAATAAAGGGGGGAAAAAAAAGAGAGAAAAAGCCAAAATAATAAAGGAGAGAGCGGGACGGAGAAGTAGCATGCTTTATTTACACATTTGTTCAGTACTGACATGGAAAGGCATCAGACGAAGGTGCTGCCAAATGCCAGAATGAAATCCTCCCTCTAAGTATCATTCTCTAACCTGTCCGGAGTCCAGACGTCCATCACCAGCTGACCACAAGGTCCTGCGCTGCCCACACTCCTGCTCCTTAATGCCTTGCATGGCAAGCAGCACCTCTTTCCCGTGTGGGCTCCCAGGGCTTTACCTCTGTCAGTCTCATACGGGAGAGGACATGAGCCATCGCTGCAGGCAGCAGTTCTAGTCTGTGTGAACAGACTGGTGCATACAGCCATAGAAGCATTAGAGTATCATCAGAAGGAAATTTGTATTCCAAGGGTGGCCACAATTCCTGTGTACACATCAGGGGTGGAAGCAGACATCATTTGTTGGCAGATTGAAGAGTGATCAGTGCAAGGCCACGGAGATGGTGGGTGGGTCTGGTGCACCTGATGGAGAGAGGAGAGATGGAGGGAATCAGGCTTTGTTAGCATGGAGAAGGGATGTCTCAGGGAAGCCCTAACTGCAGATGTCTGCTGACTTACAGACAGCTACCAACCTTCTCTCAGAAGTTCACAGGGATGTCTTGTTTTAAAAAGTCTTGTTTTTACCCATGTCATAAGGGACACATTGCAGCATGGGAGATTCTGTTTGCATATAAGGAATAAAACAGCAGTGGTGCAGCCCTGGGACAGGGCCAAAAGAGGTGGTAGGATGTCCGCTGCTGGACACGTTCAAAATTTAGCTGGTCAGGGCCCTGACCAAGCTGACCTTGCTTTGAAGGCAGTTGAGCTTGAAAAGGAGGGAACAAAGACCTTCAGGTATGCCTCCCCACATGAATGTTTCCATGATTCTGTGCACACAGCCTGCAGCTCCCAGTCATGTGTTTATCATGCCTTAAAAAATAATTTCTGAGTAATCCTGAGGATTATTTACGTGACCCTGAGGCTCACTCATGTGAGTACCAAGTGTAGGGCTTGCTCTTAATTGAAGAGCTAAATATAAATCAGCAGCCCAGCGGGATTACTCAGTCTGCAGCAGTGTCTGTCAAATGGGTAGGTGTGCTTTCCATTCATTCCTTTCAGATGTTGCTCTGATATAGCATTTTCTGCAACATTGTGTAGCTACAAAGAATGACTGAAAGAGGCAATTTTCCATGTGTTCCTGGTAGGAAGGAAGGCCAGGTCTACTTTCAGTGTGTGATTCAGGTTTGTTTCATGTCCGGTTAGAGAAGTGCTACAAATCAAGTTTTACATCATTGACGTCCTGTTGATCTCTATTATCAAAATGTTTGGATGCGCACAGAGGAATGCCTAATTCACCTTTACTGGTGCTTTGTGATTTCTTGGGAGTGGGTCTTCTCAGCACCTCTGCAACCAGTTCATCTGCCTCAGCTCTTATGGACCAAGAAAGCCATTTTAATTTTAAGCAAGCTGGTTTTACTCACTCTTGTTCATTCACAGATTTTCCCCTACCCACGCTCACATGTGTGTTCACAGGCACAGAGAGGTCTGCACTGAAGTGCTCTGGTCAGGATCACTTGGGATGGCACAGTGGATGAGGGACACCACGTATCATGTTTTTCATTGAGTCTCCTGCAGCCCCTGTTGGGGGTACCTCTTGGTAAGTTGGTTTTTGGGCAGGTCTTGTGTACTGTCTTGGATACAGGTGTTGCTACAGGGGGTTGGTTTGCCTCAGTACTCTGCTTCTTTCAGCATCGTTTCTCCTTGGTTTGGGTTTTGTGAGAGGTAAGACAAAAGTGTGTTCTGGGCCCTGGTTGCCATCCTCCTGTTGTCAGGGGATATGGTCTCTTGTTTGTGAGTCACCACCTAATCTCAGCACAGGCCTCCTGGGCACGGCACAAGAAACTGCATTCAGTCCAAACAAATTCTCCAGCTTTAGGCTTGCTACAAGAGTCCTGTGAAATGCAATTAAAGGAGCTCATAAAGATTCAGATTGGAAGGCATCTTCAGAGGTCCCTGTTCCAACAATCTTCTCCAAGCATGGCTGACCACAAAGCCAGATCGGGTTATCTCCAATGATAGAGATCCCACCATCTCTCTGGACCACATCCAAGGACTGCACCATGCTTGTGTGATGATTTAATCTCTGTTTTCCCAGAAATTCTCTTGGACTGAACTTAATTTGGGATGCTGCCTGATCAGTGCCATTAAACAGTGGGGAAGCACTTCCCTCCACTGGCTTTCAAGGACCATCCAGGCCCTGGTCAGCCACCAAGGTCACAGCTGACCTTCCTTGCTGTTCACCAGGATTGCAGGCCTTCTGTCTACACCAAGGGCCTCATTCACTGCTGGGCTCCTTGCAGCCAGGGGCAGGACACATCCTTTACTCAGGCTGTGCTCCAGGAGGTTCATGGCACCCCATTTCTGCAGCCTGTGGGTTGCAGAACTCTGAAAGGTTGTGTTCCCCTCCAGCTGCTCCCCCAGTGTGGAACAATTCCCAGTGCCCTACATCCCCTCTTCTATGTTGTTGATAAAGATGTTAAAAATACTGGCCTGGTATTAACTCCTGAGAAATGGCACATTTAGCTGTCTGCCAGTTACTCTTTGACTGATGGACCTCTATCCTTGAACCTGACAGCCCATCCAGTTTTCCACTCACTTAACAGTTCACCTGTGAAATCCATAATTCCATCAGTTTAGCTGCAAAAGAAATGATCAAAACCTCCAAAATAACTCTTGCAAAAATACCTCCCTTCCTAAAACATCATCATTTGCAGACAGAAACTTTGTTTTTGTCAGTTTGATCCTTTGGTGTTGGCCCAGCCCAGGAATCAGCACGTCGGTTTTGTGCCTGCTGTCTGAACAGCCTGTTATTGTAACAAACTACACCCACTCGTCATTTAATACTGGCACCAGCAAAAGGGGTTTGTCATATGTGAAAACTAGCAGGGAAATCCATCTTTTGTAAACTCCTGGAGTTAGAAAGTTCATGTATTGTTGATCAGACAATAAAACAGGTTATCATGAAGGAAAGGGACTGACAGTGCCTTGTAAACATAGTTTTACTAATTAGGAAAAAAAAAGTAGTATTGATGCTTTTATTATCTTGGGACAAAAAGTGAGCTACTGGAACGAGTTAGAGGCAGCAAAGAAACATGGCTTTATCTGCAGATTGGGTGTGCTTTAATCTGACATCCTGACAATGCTGTATGGTGAGTAATACCTAGAGTATGTCTGCCAAAGCTCTAGAGCCAAAGCACAGAGCCTACCTGTCACTCCAAAAAGGCCCAAATGAATAGCAGGACGCTAATCCCTCGGGCACCACATAGCCTGATGCTTCTGTCTGCTGCAGGAGGGAGGAGATGATGCTTCCTTTCAGATTACTACAGGTGTGGAGCTCCCACACACAGAGAAAAATGCACCGCTGCTAAAGCTTTCTGGTAATGGAAAGTAACATGCTTGAACTCCTAGGGCACTTGCAATTCACTGTTTCAGAACTAAAACTTACTCACCTTTCTCAGGATGACCCCATACCTCCATGCATTTCAAGGTTTGCTTTGCTATGATGAAGTATTTAGGTGAAAAGTTTAGACATTGTTTCTCTGCACGCTTCCCTAAAACCTTACCTATTTTTTTTTTTTTAGAAAAAAGCATTTAAGTGACAAATCCATGAATTGCTCATATAACTAGTGAACACTGTAAGTTATTAGATCTGAACCAATAAACGCCTTTTCCAAATGATATATATGAAAAATTTGATTTTTACTTTACAGGAAATGTATCTGAAATTGTTTTTACACCACAATAAAAGTTAAGAGAAGATGTTGCCTCTGTATTTGGTCTTTTCTGTAAGTCGTAATTGTGTTCATACTGGTGCTTACTGAGCAGGAAGTGATACTTACCCTCTCAATCAGTATTTCAAAGAATCCTTTACAGAAGTTCCTGAAAACACCCAGCATCACCTTCCTCCTGAAAGGGTCCTTCAGCTGGGCTTTTTCTATCAGTTTCTCACTTCACTCACCTTTATTTTCTTAACTAGCTGTGAGCACTGCATGATCTACCTGAATAGCTTGCAATCTCTGCTAGTAGCTAAAGGCTGTGGATTTCACCTATTTTAAAAAGACAAACACATCTGACTGTATCTAGAATGAGTCCATTGCAAACTAAACAACAAAAATAAGCACTTGTCTGTGAGAGCTTTCTTAGGTACATCACCTTAGACTTAGTATTGTCCTATCAGTTTTGCAGCTGAGAAAAGAAGCACATTTTTGGAAAAGTGTTCACAGATGAGTAAAATGAAACAATTGGCTCAGTCACTGCATGGGTACAATAGATTTCAAACCCATCAGATAGCAACAGGGAAGTTTTTCTGCAATTGTTCTCAGAAAAAAAAAAGTAATTTTAGTGCAGAGTCAACTTTTGATCTCTGCTTCTGCCACTGCCTGGAATGGCAGGACCTGGGTTTGTTTGGATCATTTCCTTACTGTCTTGTATAAGAGAGATGGAAAGAGGTGCCTTTCTGGAGTATTCAGGCACATATTTTAAACTGAGTCCTTTTTTGCTACCAAATAAATTAAATGTCTATGCTATCACAGTGCAAAACATTTCAGTGAAAAGGATGAGGCAGGAACATTGCACCTGCCATCAGGATGAGCTCCCTGACTTGCTTTCCTCTTTAGCGAACCCCAGATCTCAGGAGTACAAAAATTTTGAATCCTGCTTTTGGGGTCACAGATTTGAGCTCTGCTGGTTCAGATGCAAGAGGTGTGAGAGGTGCAAAGCTGAGGGTCATCGGCAGACCTTGAGTGGCTTACCCCTACTAAACCAAAAGATCTCTCTGTTGAATACTTAGTAGATACAGAGAAAACAGGGTACAAAGGCTTTACTAGTCAGAAGCCACCTTTCGAACTCCACCCTGAAACCAGAAGCATGCCGTGCAGTCATGTGCATGCAGAAAATACCCAGCTTAGCACGGAGCTGCCATATCCTGCCCCAGCTTCAGCTTTCAGAATGATTTAAGGTGGAGCTCATGTGGAGTGACTGTGATGTTCCATCTCCAGGTGATAACTGCCCTGCTGATGAAATGCAGTGTCAGCACCTAAAAGCTGTGGTGGCAGTCTGTTGGGCAGTAGGAAGAAATAAAGAATCACTGCTACTCAATGCTACTCAGCCCTCCAGGAACAAGAAATCCAGCTCCTTTGCCTGGAGAGAGCTGCAGCTGCAAATGCAGACACCCCTCAGCTACAAAGCAGATCTGCTTTATCCCTCTCTTCCAGGAACCAGCCAACATCCCATGTATCATAGCTGGATTAAGCTTTGACTTGTTTCTCTCTTCTGGCCCCCGAGCTCATCCCTGTGCCTGTGTTTGGCAGCTGCAGCAGAGCTTGGCACTGCTGGCAAGTGAGACAGTGCTGAGCCATGCAGAGAGAGAAGTGGGAGGGTAAGGGGGAAGAGGCGGTGGCTGCCCGTGTCTGCTTCACCGTAACTCCCTGCGCTAGCAAGCTCCCTCTAACAGGGATGCCATCAGCTCCCCTGGCCAAGGAGGGATGTGACAACTAGTTCACCTACTGGCCCCTCCCAGATCGGTGTCTGTGCTTGGACTGTGATAACGTTTGGCGTTACATTGAACTTATCACATGCAACAGGTTTAATTGTTGCACTGGAAATATGTCTTCTGCTTATCTCTGGAAGCATTCCTCCTCCCCTCACCCCACCCTCCCTGCATTTTGAAGACTTAAGTTTCAAGTTCACATCTATCAGTACAAAAAATAGCAGGACATGCCCTGTCATGTCCTGGACACTCTAAGCCAAAAAATGAGGGAGCTGCACCCTTTTCCCCTCATTTAGATTCTATCTTTTACATGCACTTAAAATGTTCACATAAAGCTTTATCACGCCCAAACCATTTCCGAAGCAATGAGCAGTCACATTTACTATTAGAATTTTGAAGGACTGTAATTCCAGAGTAATTTTACCACTCCCTCTGACAGTCTTTTGTATTTCTGGTACTATATGTGTCTCATAAACAAACAGCCCAGAACATATCAATCACATTATCAGCACAGAGAGGATTACTTAGAAAGGCACTTAGAATTTGCTCTGCACTCTTTGCGAGTCCAAAATAGCAGGTAGCCCATCTTACTCTGTAATAGGATTAACACTCATGGAAAAAGTGTTAGTACCTTTCTGGTGTTCACATAACCCAATCCTCCTGTGAAGTTAGAGATCCATAAAATAACAGATACTTTAGCTGGGTATGTATTTTAAAAACCTCACAACATTACCTTGGAGTACCTAAACGTACCCATTCTTTCTGTAAACTTCAAAGTTCGAGCTGAAATGGTATTTTCCCTTGAGCAGTCTTCAGGACAGTGTGCCAGGCTGGTTTGTGAGCCCAGAAGTTTTACTATTCCATGTTTTCTTCCACCAGAGAAATGTTTTGATTTGGTGTATTATGGACCATTGCTTAAAACGGCTTCATAGCTTTGAGGCTCAGCACTTCTAGAAAGCCTGCTCTGGGTACATACACCCTGAGAATCTCAAACACCAGGGAGTTCAGTCCTTTCTCAATTTTGTAACCACAGTGCAAAACAGCCAGTTGAGCTTTAAGTCCAGGAGCTGAATAGTTGTAACCAAACAGGTGGAATTTAGTTTTTGCCTGCCTAGTTATCTCCTGAGGCACATAAATGTGAGCACTTTCACAACAATGAAATTAGGCTGAGACACAAAAAGTCATAAAGACCTTGTGATTATGGAATAGTTAAAGTCAGGATAAAAGCATTACCTTCCTCTTTATATACAGGCAAAATTTAATTCAAAATCCATGGGGAGTATTTTCTTAGAACATACCCACAATATTGCTAGACGCAAGTCATACCCCAGAGACAGAGGCACGTTGCTGGATTGGGAAGTCATCTTCAGGTCCTGACGAGCCCACAAGATCCATCTAATTATCATCAGGTTATTATCATCAGACAACTATGGCAAAAAGGCATGACAAAAGATATTTCCTGACTGTTTAGCTGACATAATCTTCAGGAGAAAGCCTTATGGATTTTTGACGTTGATCTGGAAAGTCCAATCCAAACAGCAGCAAGGTTTTCCTTGATGTGCAGAATCCAACATGCAAAAGTCAGAGCAAGAAGTATCAAAAGGCAGGTTCATGATTCCTTTCTCAGTAAGAGATCAGGGTTGCAGGTCAGCCTCTTACTGCTGAACACCTGTGAACCTTGTGCACTGGGTCATCATCAGTGCATTTCCACTCCCTCCCCAGCGGGATTTCTGTACCTCGGGAAGGACAGGGATGACCTTGATGGTTACACCTTGAGCCTGACTGCAGGCAGGACCACTTGCAAATCATGTCTTCTGTCACCCTGTGTGCTGCTGCCACAAGCTCTGACGGATTTCTTGGAGTCTTACACTGCTCTACACTTTTCTAAAAGCCGTGCTTCCATGGACATAGGAGTACGTATTTCAGCTTTCAACTAGTGGTAGGGAAAACATGACATTTGAAACAAAATATTTGGAGGAAAAAGAATTTAAACTTCAAGTCCTGTCTTGAGTGCCTAGTGGCATTCCATGATAGAGTGACTCCATCAGTAGACAAGGGAAGTGCTACAGATAACATTTATCAGGACTTCTATAAAACCTTTGACATGGTTCCCCACAACATCCTTCTCTAAACTGGAGAGAGATGGATTGATGGGTGGACTGCTAGACACTTAAGAAAGTGGTTGGACTGTCACATCCAGAGAGTAGTGTGGCCAAGAGCTCAGAGTCCCAGTGAACATCAGTGACAAGTGGTGTCCCTCAAGGGTCTGTATTGGGACCAGTGTTATTTAATACCTTCATTAATGACATAGACAAAGGGATCAAGTGCACCCTCGTCACATTTGCAGATGACACCAAGCTGAGTGGTGCTGCTGACACTCCTGAGAGACAGGATGCCAACCAGAAGCACCAGGACAAG
>VXBT01003875.1:0-19982 GCA_013400235.1 Oriolus oriolus | reverse complement strand
TGGATGCCCCATCCCTAGAAGTGTTCAAGGCCCGGTTGGGTGGAGCTCTGGGCAACTTGTTTTAGTGGAAGGTGTTCTTGACCATGACAGGGGGATTAGAACTACATGATCTTTAAGGTCCCTTCCAACCCAAACCATTCTATGATTCTGTGATTATTCATTAAAAATTCACTGTTACAAGACAACACCTTGCCTTTCAGTTTGCTGCTGCTGCTTCACAGAAGGGAATATGGGGCATAATGTCACAATCAGATGTGGCTGTGCATGTATTACATTACAAAGCAAAGACACACATCCAGTTTAACTACAAGCAATTACGTGTAAGTGCCCACTCTTCTGGGAAGATGCATTTATGTGGAGTTCACCCTAGATGCCTTTGCTGCTTATTTGGGAAGCCTGCTTATACAGGAATGAACTATCCCAAACACACAAACATAGTCTTCGGGGCATCTGATCTGTTCCTGGCATTCAGAGATACAAGGCACTGCCAAAGAACAAGGAAGCAAGAGAATCAACTTGTTACATATTCTCAGTAGATAAGTCCTGGGATTTCAGCCATTCCTGAAAATCTGTTTAATGACAACGGATGAGTGATCTGCTATTCTGACTACTCAAAACCTTGAAAATAACCAAGAAGTCATTGATTTCCAAAAGGCAAAATAAAGCTGCTCTAAACTCTACCTCCTCGGTGCAATCCTGAAAAAAACTTGGATGCAAGAAAATATGCATCAACTTTAATACTAGAGAACTCAGCAAGATCACTTCCAATCACCTCTGGTGAAATGCAAACTTGCTTTGCAGTGTACAGAATTCAGTCAGCTAGCAGCTTACCAGGAGCACCTTCTGGTTTTGGAGTGATTAGTCAAATCTCTTAGTTATTTCTGTTAGAAAAGAAATTATTTTCTGCATTTTAAAAAAATTTTACGGTAGATGGAGGGGAGCAAGGGGGCTGTACAAGAGACTTGATCCTTTTTGGGTTTTTTTTTTTGCTTTTGCTCATGGTAAGAAGATCTCACTTCTCAGAGACAGATGAATCTTCTGGAACCTTGTCTCTTCCTTGCCTTGTACTGCTGCATAAACAGGAGACAGTGAACTGAAAGCTGTATGAGAAGGCAAGTGTCCCATTCGAAGGCTGTTTTAATGTCTTCCAACAACCCGGCTGCCACAACGGAATGAAGCAGAAAGACCATCTTTCCTACACACAAGTTGAAGAGGCACCTATGCCCATGTAAAACCTGTGCTATAAACAAAATCCCTGACTCTGGTACAGCACTTGTTGTTTCAACAGAGGGCTGACTACACCACTGCTCCTGCTGCTTCTCAAGCTGTATTCCTCCAAGGAAGACCAACTGAAAGCTGGGAGCAGGCTCTGGTGTGCTGTGCCACTGTGCCTATTACGAGTTGGTCAAACTTAACTGCATACACAGAATATTGTATCCCATACTACAGCAACTAAAACCAGTGGGAAACAGAAAAATGTAGGTGCAGCTGTTTCTTCCCCACAACCTTTCCTAATTAGGTCTTAAAATGTCTGTAAGGCAAGCCCTGCCCCATCTTTCTGAAACCAGTCACTACATGTGCTTGTCAAAAGTACTTGCATCCTGTTCTGTAAATAAATGCCAGTTAGAAAATGCAAAAACATAGAGTGAAACAATGTAAATTTCAAATAATACAAAGCCTTTAAGAAATGCTTCTAAACAGAGGGAAAGTGGCAGTGTGTCAGGCATATTGTAATTGCACAGAGGATTTCTGAAAAGCAGTATTAGTTCATGAATGAGTGTAAGACAGAACATATGAATTGGGCAAGGAATATAGCCCTGTGCAACTAGAGGTTTGTAGAGAACTCTCAAAGTTCATACAGCAAACAAGAGCTCTGAGCCAGTGTCCTGTCGCTGTATAGGAGCATACTCCACTGTTCTGTGTGGCCTAGACAGCTTTCAGGAGCAGAAGGCACACACTGTGAAGATGTGCCATCACTTTCCTTTCCACACAGCTGCCCGACCCAGCAACAAAAGATAATGTCAGCACACATTTAGTGACTGTCTAGCACAAAGCACACCCAAACCCTGCAGAGAGTGGCCATGCCTCTCTGCTCAGCACATGTGGAATTTTAAAGGCAAGTTTTGGGTTCCCCAAGAGATGAGAGATACTGATAAACTGAGGAGTTCAAACACAGGATCACAAAGATGTCCTAGAGATGGGAGTGCAAGACATTATGGGAAACTGATCTTCAGCCCGAGGAGAAGACTGCAGTAGGATCAATTTGCAGTCAGCCATTGCCTGCTTGAGCAAGGGGCACCTCTTCTCTGAGGCGCATGAGGAAATGGTGAGACAACAGGCATGAGCTGCAACAGGGGAAATTCTAGTTGGATATAAGAAAAAAATTCTTTCCATCATTGGTGCAGACAAGGCCCAGATAAGAGGTGATGGGACCTCTGTACTGGGAGATATTCCAGAGTTAACAGGACAAGGCAACCTGACCTAGCTTTAGTGAGTCATACTTTGAGCAGGGGGTGGGACTGGGGGCCTCATTATGTTCCTCTTCTAATCTAAATTTTCCATGCTTTTTATGACCCTCAGGTGTGGATTTTACAGTTGTTTGATTTGGGGACAAAGCATTTCTGAGCTCCATAGCCTTTGGAGTAATTGAAATAGGGCCTATTTTGCATGTGTGTGAACTCAGCAGGGGTCTGAGCATCCATCCTCTCACTCAGCCACTACCACTGTTTGCTGTGAGGCTTTCAGGGCCAGAACTTAATGAGATGTTGGACATGAGATACAAGTGTAAAAGACCCCAGCCCACTTTTTCCACTGACAGCACTAAAAAACCAAAGTTGTTTGCCCTCTGCTGTTCTTTTGCTAGCTCCAGTCCCTACTTTCTGTCGTGGCCCTTCGCATCTTGGCCTGCCACCTCACCCAGAAGAGCCTGCCCTGCACCTCCTTGGCAGCAGGGTCAGCCAAGACAGGGATGCACACCCTGGTGCTGCTGGGACAGTGCCCCCTGTCCCAGACGTTCAGTAGTAGGGCAGGACAGAGGTGTACCATGGTGGGGTGGGGCAGTGCCATTCCCCCCTGGCCCCTCTACTGTTCCCTCACTGCGAGGTGGCCACTAATGAACCTGGCCTTTGGAGCCACTTCAGGCTGCCCAGGGTGTCCAGGAGAGGAAAGTTACTGCTGGAGAGGCCTTCTCTCTCCTAGTCTTCGTGGTCCATGCCTTCACCCAGGCCTTACTCTTTCCCTTCCCTCAACCTCACTCACATATTTCTGTGCCCTGCTGCAGCTGAGGCACCTGTTTGTGCTTTTTTCAAAAAGAAGAAGCCACTCATCTTTTGGTTTCTTACATGTGTTAACCCACTTAACAGCACTGCTGGAAGGGGACAAAAAATGAAAGCCTGGAAGGGAAATACCTCTTCCACTCATTTCTAACTCAGTTTCTTCAACCAACATATCAGGCAAGTGCTAGTCTCACTCTTCCTTGTTTAACACAAAGCAAAGAGTTGGAATAAGCTGGTAGGACGCAGTGCAGGAAGCTTGTGGGCAGAGCCACTGGCCAGAAGGATTTGGTTTCATAGGTGTGTTTCTTTTACTTGAAACATTATTATTATACTGTAAACGGGTTGACAAGGCAAACAAGCACAATTGCTTCGTAGGCAGTCAGCATGGATGCTGAAAGCAGAGTCCCTTTGCCCATCCCTTCCACACACAGCTACTGCCTTCCCACAATACTCTCAGTACAGAGCCTGTCTAACATGTTATTTTGTATGAAGAGTTCAGCCAAATGAACCATGAAGCAATGAGACAGGCAAAAATGAAACAAGTACAAACCATGCCCACAGCAGCAATCAGACAGGTTGAGAACTGTCTGCTCCTCCTTCACGGATGCTGTGATGAAGACCTGGCTGCACCAGCGTGGCAGAAGGACTCTCACTAATGTTTTTCTCACCAGGAGTAAAGAGCAGAATATAAAAGAAATAAATACCCTCCTTTGCCCTTTTTCTTCCTTGCTGGCCCAAATTCCCTCTCTCTTTAGTTTCCAGCTCCATTCTCTTTGCTGGACACAGCGAAAGAGCATCTGTGCCTTCCCAAGCAGCCAGCCAGCACTCACCATGGGCCAGTCCTGCACAGTGTCATTCCTGATATCTAAAGGGTTGTTTGGGCCACCAGTAGACTGCCAGTATAGACAAGCCTGTTTTCACTATCAATAACTTATCCTCAGGCTTCCTGCATATTCCCAAGAGCTGGGCTACACGGCAGAAGAGCTGAAGCTGTCTAGGAACTGGATCATTTGCGTGGCAACTCTTAACATCTACAGAAGCCACCACAGCTGTCCTTACCTGGGCAAGGGCATGAAACCTCCAGACTTCTTTCCCTTTGGTGGCTAAAGCCCCTGAGATGCACAGCAGATTGGGAGGTAGCAGGGACAGAGACTCTCAGCCAGCTCCAGGGTACAGCTCTGGAGGATGCACCCCAGCAGGCCACGCTGTTCCAGTGTTACCAACACACTGGTGTAGGTCTGTTCCCCACAGCCCTGGCAGGAATGTGTCCTAGCTCCTGCGTGATGCTGGTTTCAGGGTACCCCTCTAAATAACCTCTCACCTAAATACGTATAGACACTCACAACATCTGTTTTGACAGCATTGCTGCTTAGGGACAGGCTTCAGACAGTGGAAGGAAGGGCAGTGCCCAAGGACTAGAAATTCAGGTAGTCTGGTGGGTCACCTGTGTGAGTGGGACCTTATGTGTGATTGAAATGGGTCTGACTTTGAAGGGATGTATGTGAGGGTTGTTACAGGAGTTTCCCAAAGGTGCTCCCAGGCCTGGGTATTGTTTGGGAGTGTCTGAGCCAAAGCAGTGGCAAACACAGTGAAGGACACCACACAGAAGCAATGGTGGTGGTATAGTCAGGCCAGAATCCAGGTCCTGCCATGCTGTAAAACACCCATACCCTGAAAAGTGGGGCTGATTCTCCCTTCCTCCACCCCAGCAATCTCCACGGACTGAAAACGGTGGTGGAACCGCTACCACACTTGGTCAGATAGACACCCACACAGTTGCAGAGGTTGTATGAACGGTATCTCCCTGCACCAGTCAGCTTTCCTCCAGCCCTGGGAGTCTGGATGCCACCTACCCCAGTGTTTCATCTCATGGTATGTGTTTCAGTTGTTGCCAGGAGAGGCAGCTTTGTCCTGCCAGGACTTTGAAAGAAGGCTAATCTCCAATGACTCCCTGATCAAGAAAACAACTTGATTCCCCCACTGGACATGCATTTGCTGCAAGGAATAACAAGGGAGCACAAAACCTCTGTCCACCCTTTGTGTTTGTTAAAACACTTCCTTTGATATGCAGCCACTGGAAGAAGCTCTCATATGCAGAGGATCCCCTGCAGGATTCGGTGGAAGTTAAAGGAAAGCACAGAGCCTGTATTTAGGTGAAGTTTTGGCTCATGAAGCAAAACTGGGGGATGGGGAAGGACAGGTCCCTGGGATTTAAGGCCAAAGCAGCATTCCTGTCAAGTCTTCTCTTATCACAGGTGATGCATATCTCATTGCACTACAGAGCTGCCCTATTGTTGTATGTGTACCTAAAGTGTCACCGTAATGGCTGTACTTTGACCTGTGGGGGTAGCTCCTGGGCAAAGACACCAGAAACAATGGTTTGAAAAAAACGGTTTAGATAAAAATTTGCTCTTTGCTGCTTTCTGGGCTATTCTTAAAGCAGAATTTTTCTTTGCCAGCAGTATTTTATTACTTTGAGGGAGAAAATATTCTAACAGCAAGAGAGGAAAATTCTGTAAAAAGCACGGGGCATCTTACTAGCATAACATTCCTAGTAGAAAATTACAGACTACCGCTTCATCTGTTCTCCTGCTGCCCCCCTGGGTGCCCATGGCTTACTTTAGGACAGACGCATCTGCACAAAGAGCAGCGCTTGCTCTGAGTGCCACAAGGCTCACAAAATAAGCTTTTGAGTTCTGGGCTGTGCCAGCAAAAAGGGGGCTAACTGCTACGCCAAGTCCAAAACCGTGTATTTACAAATATTTAAGAAATGCTGAAAGTAGATAGAAAATCCTGCCAGTCTTCACCCATCTAAAAGCTGAGTGCTTTTCAGCCTGAGCTGAATTTTAACACTCTTTTCCCCCTAACACTGTGTCCCCCTGTCAGTGATTTCCTTTGCAGAAGGCAACTCAGAAAATAAAATAGCTCAGTTTCTTCCAGGGATGTCTGAGAAGCCATTTTCCAACAGTAAAACTGACAGATTCAGCTGCTTTAATAACTGTGGTATTACCTTGACCTGAATTGCTTTCAGGGCTTGAGGATTCTGCTGTGACCCTCTCACATGAAACTGCTTGCATGGGGAATGACTCCAGTGTTTGTTACCTGCTGTGGGGCCTCCAGGGTCCATTGCAAGCTGCTGCAAGAACTCTCTTCTCTTGCCAGATGTTTCTGTAGCAGCCTCACTTCATGGGTCACATCACCTCTAAAGGGCCTCTTCTGCTTTCCAGTCTTCCTAATCTCACTGCAGAGCAGCTCTCGTGGGTGCCCCTGCCTTAGAGGCCACCACTGAAACATCCTGCATCCTCTCAACACCTGTACCTGACAAAGCCATTCCCACACATGGGATCAGTCTGGACTCTGAAACTGGCCCTGGTAATGAAACAAATATGTAAAACAGCTCCACATACCTCTGTGGGGCTGTCTGTATTACTCTCCCAGTGGCAAATGAGTGAGTTTTCAGAAGCCATCTTCAGCAGTACTTTTTGAGCATTGTAGGCAGGAAAGAAAAGAGGGAAGTTAAACAAAAGGAGCAGTTTTTCTTCAAAAGTGCTCTCATAATACAATTCTCCTCCTTAGGGCAGGGGGAGGGACTGTCTCTGTTTCCAAGTGCATCTCAGCAGGCAGAAAATTAGTCACACCACCACTGGGACCTTCACTGAAGACGCCTAAAGGACCAGGGCCTGGAAAAAGGATAGGGTGACAGTGGTGCTGGTAAAGTCTTTTCCAGGTCAGAATTTTTGTCTACATCACTGAGAAGCCTTCAAACAACGAAAGAAAATATTACATAAACAATCAGCAAACTTCCAGTTCTTTCCTCCTTGCTAAACATATCCAAACACCCTTTAAATCTCCTCTTTCACATGCCTCTCACAATGCCAATGGAGTAATGTTTAACCTTTATCTCCCTGGCTCAGAAAGGAGATGGAAGAACTGGAAAAGGACAGAAACATATTGGGAATATAATAAGAAGTAAGAAGTAGCCAACTATATGAAGACATAGTGGTCTAGAAAAGAGATGACTAGCATGAAAGCAGATCCCCTCAGCACTGAGAGGCAAGGAGAAGGTCAACAGGCAGTAAGTACTCATGTGTCTTTCAGTACAAGAATAAAGAGGCAACAAATGAAACCAGCAGACGGCAGCTTCACATTCAGCCAGAGGATTAATTTCTTCTCACCACACACAATCCAGCTGTGTGACCCATTATTGCTAGTCACTGCAGATCCAGTAGTTGCGCCTGGATTTAAAACCCACAAGATAAATTCACAGAAAGAGATGGACAAAGTAACAGGAAAAGACAAAATCCACCAAAGCAAATATTGCTGTGATCAGGAGGACTCAGAAAACAGTAAGGAAGAGCATGAGACCCTCTCCTGGGGCAGCCAACCATGGTGAACCATCCACTGAGAACTACACACAGCTGGATTGGGTATGGTGAGAAGAAATTCATCCTCTGGCTGAATGTGAAGCTGCCGTCTGCTGGTTTCATTTGTTGCCTCTTTATTCTCATTGCCCCACTTTGTCCCTGTGCATTATTAATTACTGCCATCACTGAAAACTGGCCATGGCAACTTCCAATCAGCATATTGCCTCGTGCCTTCTAAAGAAAATGTGCCCTGCCTTCACATTACCTGCTGCCAGCTGACTGGAGGTTAACTTATTCTTGACTGTGTTAAAGAGATGTTCTTGGCTCAATCCATTCTGCAAAACATATTTCGCTTAACATGGAAAGGAGACAGCTGAGGAGGGTCCCAGCTACAGTCTCCCACTGCCTATAGGGCATTACAGCAAAGGTAAAGCCAGACTCTTCTCAGAGGTGACCAGTGACAGGGCAGGAGGTCCTGCAGAAGGGGTACGAGGGATTTGGACATGAGGAAAAACTTTCCTTGAGAGCAGTGCAGCCCTGGGACAAGCTGCAGAAAAGTGGTAGGATCTCTGTCGTTGAAGATATGAAGCACTCAAGCAGATGAAGGCCTGCTACCTGACCTAGTAGTGAGCCCTGCTGGGTACATGGGCTTGTACTGAACACTTCCAGAGACGTCTCCTGACACAAATCTTTGTCAGATTTTGGGAAGCATATTCCATACAGCATGACCAGCCTCATAAGACATAACTCACCATCCATGTTTAATGAAAAATGTATGTGCTATTGACAGGAGAACAACATCCTCCATGTGTGATTGTGACAGCAACTCACAGACTTTATGGGTGGTTTGGTGCTCAGCCATCAGCTCCCTGACTCACACAGACTGCCCTGCAGTACAGGAAAGGATCTGCACAAGGGAGGAGCTGCACCTGGCACATACACTGAAGCATCTTCAGACACTTTTCTGACTGTCTCACTGAAGAATTATCTGTAGTAGTGATTCCCACAAATGTCACAGGTGTTGCCTTATCCATGGTAAGGGCAGGAAGCCATGAAAAATCATCACTGGGATACTGCCTGTAGCAGCCTTCATGTAGTGCCCTCTGGGGAATACTTGAAAGTTTTAAAGAAAGCAGAAGCCATCTCTCTTGTGTCTAATTACTCTTTAAACAAAAGCATCACTACCAGTTCTCCCCAAGCTCAGTGACACCTTATGCCAGCTACAGGTACACCAGACTGTACAGCATCATTTCCACTGCCCTGAGGAACCGTGGCCCAGACGAAAAAGGTGGGAACCAGCAATTTGCCTGTTGTCCTACATGGAATCAGGTGGACAGTGGAAAGTGGTTCACTTTACCCCTAAGGGAGAGAAACAGGCAGCTCCTGTGATTCAGCCCTTCCTAAGACACAAATCCAAATCATCTGTAGCAGTCTCCCATGGACTCCAGGTAACAATCTCACGGACAGTTTAGGGGACCAACTTTGATGAGAAGCCTGAATTTTTGCATGGCTGCAAGAAGTGAGCAAAATCATCACTTTAGAGAGACACTTGCTGGACCTAGCAAAAGAGGTATGGTATGCACATGAGAGTGAGATCTGCAGCCCCAGCTGAACCGCCTCATAAAATCTCCTCCACCTTCCCAGTAATAATAACAATATTATTTTTCTACCTCTCTTTCTCCCCCTTCTGTCTGTAATTTGCTCTTCCTGGTGGAAAGGAAAGGAAGCATAAATTACTACAACACTGACAAGTCCTGAACAGCATCTTATGTCACTTCCAGTAAACCTTAGGAAGCAGAACAGACCTCTGACAGGGCTTTGAGGAATGTGGAGATGCTATCCATGTGCTTCTTTACCAACTGAAAACTGCAAGCATGAAAGCAATTCAAGGCATGCCCCTCTTTTTCTGTCTTTCTTATTTCCCCAGTTTCTGGCACATCTCAGGTATTTACTAAACAAATTCACAATTCTTTAGCAGTGAATGTACTGAGATGGGCCAGATCTAACTACTCAAGCAGGCAAACTAAGGTACATTTCTTGTGTCCTTTTGCAATGAAGAAGCTCAAATCACTCACTCTTCCTGTGCAGCTGGAGGGCCCAGACGTAATTCAAACTGATCTAGCAATGTGTAGACTGCAGTCTCACAATGGTGGTCAAATGTTGTTATCTTGTGAAAGATTCTTTACATGGTTGTGGCTGGAGACAAAATGCCTCAAGCAGAAATCTGACACAGGACTTTTTCATCCTCAATCGGACTCTCAGTTGGGAGTAATAACATAATAATCACTAACACTTTTTTATAAGGCTCCCGTATTTCTACCAGATGATGTCTCAACACATTTGTGTTGTGCAGCAGTTCCGCAGTGAGCACTACATACACACCCTGGATTTACTGAGCACACACAGTAAGATTTTACATGTGTGCCAAGAACACAAAGGACTGTTTGAGCACAAGTAGCTGACCCACAGAAATCATGAACCAAGGTTTTGCAGCTTCTAGGTCATTTTGGATGCACTGGTTGTACCAGAAAAAATAGGTCTGCACACATTGTGGTTGCCTTTCAGGATGCGTGGATATTGACTGTGCCTTCAGAGATTATTGCTGCATTACTCTTCCAACAGTCTACTAGACACTCACAAATGCTGGAAAAACAGCCCAGATTCTGTTTTTTGGCCTGGACAAAATCTCTGCATGGGAAAAAGAGACTTGATAAGGGATCCTAGTTCTACAGATACTCTCCATATACTGAGGTCTCCAAAATTTAAGAAAGGCTACACTTTAAAGTCACATTGAAGTCACCCTGGGTGGTTGTCTACATCTCCTCATAAGCTGGACTACACACTGCTAATCAACCTGGTGTACGAAGAGAGACAAATGATGCATGACAATCCACCATGGAGCCACTTTCTAGAGAAGATGATAGAAGGTTGTGGTGTCTCCCTCACTGGAGATATTCAAGAACTGTCTGGATGCAATCCTGTGCCATGTGCTCTGGCATGACCCTGCCTGACCAGACAAAGTTGCTGCCTTGCAACCTGACCCATTCTGTGGTTCTGTGATTTTAATGTAAGGATTTCAAGTGCTTTAGGGTCCTGTGAGCCAGCAGGAGGACAGCCAGTGCAGGCTCTGTTTAATTGACTGGTTCCTTGCTTCTGACAGGTATCCAGAGATTTTAACTAGAACTGTGCCCCTAATCTTTTATGTGGTCTTGTACCGTCTTGCCAGCAGCTGTCTTCACTGGTGGTGTCAGACACTGCCAACACAGAGGTCACTGAAGAGACATCACTGGCAGCTGGAGAACACTGAATTATGTGCCCATGACTTCTGCAAGACTTCTGTGCTGACTGAAAAGTTACAGAGGGATCGACCACTGTTTGCCCTGTGGCATGCACAGAAAGGATGCATTTTGCTCATCTGTTTGCCTTAAAGACCTGTCTTTTTAAATGTTAGTAGGTCTGGGAAATATGCTTCAACAAACAAGAGCCAGAATAGACATAAAGCATCAGTCTGGACATATGAATGGACATTTTGGAGTAGCATAAGCTCAGGAGAGCCACCTATAACACGGCAGAGTGACTCTGCACTGATTATCCCGAGCACAGCCACAGCCATAGGCACAGCATAGGTCCCAGCACAGGCACCCCAGTGCTGCTGGAAGCCCCCTGGTAAGGATGGGACAGAGCCTACACTGCATTGCCATGCTGGGTGGCAGTTCTAAAGCGCAGACAAGCCATGGACTTCTGACTCCAGAGTGACATAGCTATGGTTTGGGTTAATTCAGCAGTGCAGCTAAGCTGCTGTCCTCCCAGGGCTGCCTCCTTTCAGTTTCACAGAACCAGAGGAAAGAACCAGCCAGAAGCCGGCTGTCTCATTCAAAACTGCACAGTGTGACTTACAGCGGGAGTAAGTCTCATCAGTTTCAACTTCTGCAGGAGCAAAAATCTCTTCTTTTAGTCTTGATCTTTTGTTAGCAGCATGAATGCACAGAAAACTGAACGTTGCTGCCATTATTTGAATGTATTGTTCTATGAGAGGCAGATTCAGAGGAACAGTATTTAAAAAGAAAAAAAAAAAAGAAAGAAAAAAAAAGAGAAAGGAAACAACCCAAAGGTCTGTCAATTGTGCAAAATGCATTCCTGCACTGCAAGGTGGGTGGTCTGCTTGGAAGTTGTTATGGTTTCAGCACAAACTGCCACAAAAGATTAGTGATGTGTGCACAAATACAGCAGTCGAGATCGCCGCATTTGAAAAGAAGTGGCTTACCTGTGTATTGAATGATGTTTAACACAAGTACTCCACTAACTGGCCGTCAAGTGGGAAGCGCCACTTCATGGGAAGTGGCACTCTAACACCGCATCCACTCTCTGTCAGGAATTTAAGTGGCATTTTAAAACTGAGATGAATACGCTCTCATTTCCTTCACACAGAAACAGATGAATAAAGCTCACCAAAAAATGATTGATTCTGGGAGTGGAAAACGAGGTGTCTTTCAAGACAGAGCAGCAAGTAAATTGTCCAGCTTTACTGATTAAATTCCTAACAAGATGTAAAGCCAAATCAAGCCCTTTTGCAGTAGATCGTTCAGTGCACAAACCTGGCTGAAGTACTTGCAGTGCCAAACACGGAAATTCTTCTTCTTTTTTGGAAAACATCTGGACATCTTTTCATTTGGAAATTGACTTTTGTATCAAATACAAAACTTTTTATTATGTACTTTGTAGGTGTGAGAGTTGTAACTAAAGTAAACGAAAATTTTCACTCTTCTTACAGCTGTGTTAATGCAAAAAACACACGTGAAAGGGAAGCTGGAGATATTGTCTGGTTTAGCTCCAAGTTAGAGGAAAGTGTATTTGGGAGGGGATTGTACGACCAAGCATTTATGGCTGGTTTCAAATGACTTAGGTAGATTCCACTTATGACTAATTCACTTGATTTTTCATAAGTGTTTAAATTAGTTGTCCCAGTGGCTCTGAAGTCCAACGGCATTCACGGAATAGTAATTAAGAGCACCCTCTTGTGGTCATTATTACGGATGTTAATTAAACCTTTTATGGTGAGCTCTTAATGTATCTGCTGTCTCATGCCAATACGGTACCCAGAAAGTTTATTAAAATATGCACACGAATGTGCTATACGTGATTCGTTTTATATCAGCCCAACAGATGCAACTGCAAGGTTTTATCTTGCTTATTCACCAAAAATTGTATGCGTTAAAATAAAAATATTTTAACATTTCATGCAGCTTAGGGCAAAGTAATTCCTTTATTTGCCACTTTCAAAATTGGGAAGGAAACCCTCAGAAAGGATACAAAAAATGATAGAGCAATATGTTTGGCCTCCATCCCAGTGAACTTAGCAAAAACTGTAACAGAGGATGAAATTAACGTACAGCTGCATGAAGACAATCTGTTGAGAAAGAAGCAATGTGGCTACTGTAAAAGTGAGTCATGATTTACTGATCTTTACAGATCTGTTGCAGTTCTCTGAAGCAATCATGGAACACGTACCCCTTCCTTTTAACCATAACTTTTCTTAAGATGCCTAAGTATGGAAATTACTCAAATACAGAGACTAATGTCTGATAGTCATTACACATAAAACAGTCAGAATGTAAGTACTTGGTGGGAATGTTTGAGCAAATCATGTCAGCTCCAGTCAAGTTAGCTTTGGTTAGACTACATGAGAGTTATAGCAAGAGAAACTGTCAAAGGCAAGGGACAGATGGAAATAGTCTTTATGGAAGCAGATTAGGAAGAATACTTTTTCTGTATGAGGAAATTTGCAGCCAGGATTCTGCCTCAGTTAAGACAATTTTATGTTGTAATAGGAGATTACTGCAGTGTGCAGTTCTGAGCAATCACTTTGGGAAAAGTAAGAAAAGGCAAGGAAGCAAGTTTCACAGTATGAAGTCAATTAATGGAATGATGAAACAAACAAAGTATTCAAACTATCAGTGTATTAGAGAGAAGAAACAGAGGTTGTGCTACACAGTACTAAAATGTTCCAGAAGACCATTTCTATGGGCAACAGGAGGCACACATTCAGAGAACAAAGGCATTGGGATAGTGCGTTCCAATACTTTTGAATGTACCATGAGAAATTACATTGCTCAGAGACGAGACAGAGTGACTAGTGCAGATAAACAGTCCAAGACTATGGATGTTTGCAGTGATTTGTACAGGCACTTTCAGATTTTGGCAGACACCAAGGTAAAAGTTAAGGAATCTGTGACATGTTGCTGGGACTTCTGCTTTTCTTGCTTTCTCAAAAAAGAGAAGGAACAAAAAAACCCCTTGAAACTAATAAAAATAAATTAGGAAAATGTACAACACTCAAAACAACAAATTGAAACTAATAAATATATCTCAAACATAAACTAGGAAAACGTGCAACACTCAGAACAATAAACACACCCCCAAAACCAGAAAAACAGTAAGTGAAAAAATGGGACTTGAGGAATATCCATACTTCAGCAGATGAAAATCCAAGCTGGTTGAGTTTAACCATGCTGACACACCCTAGAGAGGCCGAGAGCACCCACAGACTCATGGATGACTAACATATCCCTCCTGGCATGGGACTGTTCCGGTGGTACATCAGTTGCAATGGCTGGCAGCTGAGAGTGTCAGGTCTTCTGTCAGGGAATAGTCAGGTGCTAGACAGGGTGCTTTCCTAGACAGGTGAGGATGCTTTCACTCAGTGGTGAACAGCTTCATTGTGTCCAAATGCAAAGAGGATGCTGAAAACTAGAAACTGTTGACCACTGCTGTAAAGAAAACTCTCACTGAGCAAAAATCAAGAAAGTGCAGTCTCTTGCAACAGAAGTGTTGTGTCACTAGATCACTAACTAGATTCCAAAATCACTTAACTAGATTCCAAATCTAGTCAGGAAGAGAAAAACATCTTTTTTCCCCCCTCTCTTGTTTTTCTTCACGAATTACTTCCCACGCTCTAGGCATGTCAAGGAAAAAAAAAGAGAGTTCCAGTAATGGCAAAGCTCAGTGTACCTATGCTACAAAGAGAACAAATTCTAAAAAAGCTTGATTTGGACAGCTTGGCCAGAAACATTTGGATGAAGTGGAAGTAACACAGGAATGTAGTATATGTCAAACCTGTAAGAAAGGACTGAGGGGCATCATGAATTCTTTTTATTTTCTTTCACTGATAAACAGTTTTGACTTAATCAAACCTTTGGAATCCATTCTTCCCCATTCCAAGAGAGAAATCAGTTAACATCACCTGTTAAATTGCTATGGTCACTGCTCCTCTTTCTGGCAAAGCAAAGCCAAGTTTTCACACTGAGGGGGAAAAAAAGCAATCAAAACTAAGACAACAAAATCAACTAACTGAAGTAATCCAGGTAGCAAGACCCTGATCAGAAACTATTTTCTGATCATGTTGAGAGGATACATTCAGATTATGTTCAAGATTCAAATTCTGTGGATGGCACAGTCCCTCAGAAGCACCTCTCACTGGTACTGCATTCCTAGGGAGCTTAAGCCATATGTTGGCTCCGTATTTCTCTCACAGGTAGGTTGGTGTGAACCTAGAATGTATAGTCTCTAAAATAAGTTCCACATTCTCCTTCTCCTCTCATGCTTTAATGAGCTGAACTGGTCACTGCTCCTGGTGGTGTCTGTACTGAGGAGCAGGACTGGGGCCTGGAGGTGCATATGGACAGCACTGTGAGATGAACTCATCATATGTTTGCAGCTAACCTTGGGAAAACAAAATGGAGAGGGAGATCTGATCAAACCTGTGGACAGTGGCACCAGCATGTTTTGCAGAGATTTTCAAGGACCAGAGGAGATATATCTTGCTTAAACCCTGGTAAGTGGGACATGATTTTCTTGCTACAGCAGACTTTGTCAGCTGTTTCATGGTTTTCCATTCCAGGTACTCTGCACACAGGAACAAGTCAGGCTGACTTGGAAGCAATAGTAAAAAAAGCTCTTTATTTTATGGCTTGGGAAAAAAAAAAGGTATAACACACTGCACGATATAAAGTGGAAATCTGAAGAATTTTGTTTTAAATACTTACATTCCCCATCTCCTTAAATACTTCAGCAAGGCCTGAATTTTGAACTTTTCTCCAGAACGCTCAGCCTTTCACCATCAGTACAACTAAAGCTCATGTCTTGGAGACTATTATAATAGATAATGTACCTATTTTCTGTCTCAGAAATGCCCGAGATCCTCTTAATAAAACAAAAATTGACTAAAACATTCAGCAAAGTTTCTTA
The DNA here is from genome assembly GCA_013400235.1 of Oriolus oriolus. Lineage (NCBI taxonomy): Eukaryota > Metazoa > Chordata > Aves > Passeriformes > Corvidae > Oriolus > Oriolus oriolus. The sequence continues at coordinate 4,099 of VXBT01003875.1, read as the reverse complement.
ATGTTTCTAAGTTGCTACAGGAAAGGTTCTTGCACAGATTAAATAACTGTCCATATAGAAATACGAGGATGGAGAATAAATCTGTCAATATATAGATTCCTTTTACATCATATGCGAATATTCCTACAAGCCTTGCACATTTGGAAAAAAGGCCCCAAAATCTGAATAGCTCAACTTTATGACAGCTGAGACAGGTCTTCTAACCCATTTCTATAAAATCTCTTCTGCCAGCCACTGGTGGGGCAACAAAAATATCCTAGTACTGTAGTTTCAGAAAAAAAAGTGTTTTCCTACAGAGTTTTTCATCCTTTGTATTGAAGATATCAAATCACCAAAGGCTGCCATGCCACAGTTACAGAACTTGTTTGCTGTTTTGCCACAGTTTCCCACTCTTTATGCGCGTGGAAGAGAAAGATTACTTTTTCTGGTAAAATACTGGAAGAGGATTTCTCCTTCTGGATTGCCAATCAACAGCAAAAGTGTACAGTCAGCTTTGCAGCAATCTCTGAAACAGTAAACAGCATTTTTTCATCATGTGGCCATCAATACTTCCCTATTCACAGATACAAAACGAATATTTTCTACTGATATTAAAAGCCAATACATTTATTCCTATTCAGGAATAAAACAGGAAAGTCATGTACAATGCTAGCAAATAAAAGATATTTACATTGTAATTTCACATTCTGTCATTTCCTGTAAGGAGAAAATGATAACAAACTTGCAGTAAGATCTCCTGTCAGAGAAGAATGCCAATTTTTGTCTCTAAAGATTTGCACTTTGATTCTTGCCTACCTGCTTGTTTCAGATGTGTTGCTTAGGCATTCAACACTTTATGTGTTTACTCCATTACCTATCTGTTCAACCAAGATTACATACATCAGCTGGGGTACGATAAATGGAGTGTGAAGACAGGCCACATTACTGTGAAAATCCTCTCCTACAGGTAGTGAGCAAAGGAGAAAATCTCAGAGAGATGACAAACTTAATTTACTCTGCATGTCCCATTCTGTTCAACAGGATGATTCGCTGTGTATCCGTGATCCATGAGCTACAGCATAGGTGAATTCAGAAAGAAAACATACAAATCCAAGCAGATGCACTGTCTGGTTTTAACAAGTTTGCTTTGTTTTTCGCAGGTCACGTGCTTCTTTTTCACCAAGCAGCCAGCAATATTTCTCCATTTATTTATTTAAAGTAGCACAAGAAATGGGTGTATCAAACTAAAATACGATGGAAACAAAATCACAAAGGGTATTTTTTGCCCTACATTCCTAAGGATGCAACTGAACTATTCTCTCCCATTCAAAAAGCATTTGAAATCACTGGACAAAATCCAATGCCTTAGTCATGCTCAGAGGCAGTGGCCCAACACCCTGTGTGTATTGGCCAGTCAGCTTCTGGCTACTGAATTCGGATGTGGCTAAAATTGATGCTACCTCATGAACCATCAAACAGAGGGAGAGGAATAAGTGGGAGAGGGGGGGGGAGAGGAGTAAAGAGATTTTTGTCCACAGCTGCTCCTTCAAAAGACAAACCAATAGAAAAAAGTAAGACTGTTAGGCCTGTTTCTCATGGAACGAGTATTTTCTACTGAGGAAGGACAAAAGGATGGTTTGGTTGTAGATACCTAACTGCAATGCAGCTGTATGCATATTGCTACAAAGATTTTGAGGACACAGAGAAAGAAGTATATCATGAAGCAAAACAGAAATATATGCCCAGCAGCTGTTCTATAAGTAACTCCTGGTCTAGATGAACAGTGAATTTGGTTAGAAAGACCCCATCACACAGGCTTACTGCTATTATGTGACTCCAGGTGTTTCAGTGCGACCCTCCTCAGTGAATACAGAGGAAGAGGTGTACTGCCTTGGATGAAGAACCCATTCAGACCAACATCCTGTTTCCACCACAGGCCAGAAGCAAACGTCAAAGGAAGAGGAAAAGCAAGGCAAATGTATGATATCTTCTCTGCAACACTCCCACAGCTTCCAACTGCTTTCAGCTCTGGGAATTTCCTGAGCGTGAGGGGGAGTTCATTCATTAACTCTCAACACAGTCCTCTTCCAAATACTTGGCCCATCTTCCCTGCACCCCAGAGAAACACCCTGTACTCAGCATGCCATTCAGAAAAGCACTGAACGAAGAACCATCTCCTCTTGTTTAGACTTGGGCTCCCACTACCAGAAATCTGATGGTTTGTACTCAAAAAGTCAGCTGGCATCCACTCTCTACAAGATACTTAGAATGTGATGAGCCTCAGGCATCCTCCCTCTTTGGTGAGAACTCCAAGCCTCAATTGTCCCTTCCAAGGGACACAAAGTCAGACAGCCGAGTATCCCTGTTATTCTTTTCTAGTTCCAGCATTTTCTTTCTAAGAAGCAGGAAACACAACAGGGAACAGTGCTCATGCTGCAAACTCACCACAGATTTCGGGAGTGCCATAAATGTGTTCCCTGTTTTGTTCTCTGTCCCTTTCCTTGAAATGTGTCTTGCTTTTTCCAAACACCGACATGGCATTCCTGCAGGGCATACATACTTGAAGTCTAACTCCTGAGTGGCAGCAACCAGTTCAGGTATTCCGACCTTTTCTGTAAAGTTATGACTAGGTTTCTGCACATACTTCACCTTGCATTTATTTACTCTGTATTTAATCTACTTTTTTACTGCCTAATCACCCACAATTCTTTACAGATGACCCTCACCCCTGCTAACTTAAAAAGGGTTTGCATAGTCAGCAAACATTCTTGTCTTGCCGCTCACCATTTCCTCCATGGGAGTGATGAATTGTGAAGCACTGCTCAGCTGCCTCCTTGTGCTCAACTACTCATTGATGATGGTCTCTGTGGCTATGAAATAATGCACATCTGTGCTTGACAATTAATGACAGTCCACCTTCTAATACATGGCTACCAGAAGCCAAGTAATACTTGATATTACTTGGCATACAGAACCTGAAAAACTGTTTAAAACACAGATACCATTATAATTATTAACTCATGTGCACACTTTAAGCTACATGTTTTTAAAATTGAGCAGAAATATTACTGCATGATCAGAGCAATGCATATGAGATAGTTTGTAACTCCTTGCTAATATACAACTATTAGTTTTATTATCTTGTCTTGGCCAAGAAAATTAGGAGCATTGTATTTGATTCATTCTGGTAAGAAGCAGAGCTGGGGAGAATATTCTGCTTTGATTGCCCAGTCAGACTGCCCCAGAGAAAAAGAAAAAACCAAAAACGTCTAGTATATGTTCCCAAAACATTTCTACTTAATAAAACATTAACTGTATTGCATAGATAGTTGCGGCCCACAGCCAATTTTATTTGAATGCCTTGCCTCTGAATTTGCTTTTGTTTATGTATTCTGATTTTCTTTTAATCCTAATTCCAGTTTGATTGCATAACAATAATGTCCTTTTGCCCTTAAAACCCTTACAAAGGATCTCAAACTTGGTTTTGCTTTAAGGCAGTTTTGGTTTATGAATGATATGGAACTATTTGTTACCTTACAAGCACAACTTAGTAGTTCACTCCTCCCTAAATGTCTGCTCCTACAAAACAAGGAAGAAGAGACTGACACCAGAATAGCATAAGGAATCCAAACATACGTGTGTTTGCTTTTCCAGCAAACATTTCCAAGACATCTAGTAAACACTTTTCTTGAATCTTTTTTTATTTCACTTATTTCTGCTGTATTTATTAATCTGTTTGGAACTCCACTGTCAGTAAGTAAGTCCAAACGTATGCTCATACTGTATAATTGCATAAGCTGCTTCCTGTAGGCTGGGGTTACGATTTGCATTTTCATCTATTAAATACCTTGTGTTCTAGATCCTTCTCTCTGACTCTGAAGCGTATTTGGACATCTCCACTGTGGCACTTTTCCAACTTTATAGAAACACTGGAAAGCAATCTCGCTGAAAGCAGACGGTTTAGTATGACTTGGTTATTAATTTTTAAGGAAGAGGTTCTGTGATCTGCGACAAGAGAAGTATTTTAATTGACGAGAGGAACTACCTACCACTCCTGCAAGTATTAGAACCACTTAAAATGTCTTCATCTGCATTTCTGTACATATGTATATATATATAT
>VXBT01003874.1:3011-15863 GCA_013400235.1 Oriolus oriolus | reverse complement strand
TCATTTGTTTAGCTTTTCTGTTGATTTTTTTTTCTTTTTTTCTCTATTACATGTATTCCTGTGAATAAATCTTTGTTAAGTTAATCCTTTACTTTTCTTTCAATGTGTATTTTCTTATGTACTGTGAATGTGAAATCCTAACTGGTACACTTGATCTTGTGTTCATCTGAAAATGGCAAGTCTCTATTTAGATTGCCTAAAGAGTATCCCATGATGTTAAAGGAAAATGGAGAGACTTAACTGTGCTGGTCAGAGGTGAAACCGCACCTTTCCATTTTTCAAGTGCTGCATAATTAACCTGGAAAACAAAACTAAGCCATAACAGCCTTTTTATAGATTTCTTTTCTCACCTTTGCATTGCAAAATTAGATATTGGATAACAGTTTGGGTTTTGGTTTTTTTGGTGTTTTGTGGTTTGTTTGGGGTTTATTTGTTTTGTTTTGTTTTGTTTGTTTGCAGTTGTGTGGTATATTTTAAGAACTTGCTGCTCTTTGCATGGTTCTGTTCTTTGAGTGTTAAATGATTTAGCCATTGCACTGAAGTTTGAGCTGTATGACTGTGGACTTATAAATGCTGTTATGCTGTTTTAAGAGTTTGGGGGAGAGGGTGTTTACATGCACATTTTAAACGTGTCCCACTCTCTATCCCATCCTTTTTTGGTTTTTGTGGCTTTGCAAATATGAATGAATTATGCCTGAAGAATAATTTGAACGTGTACTGTATGAAGTACATTCACTAATGCTAGTACATAGTATTTATTCAATTTGGTCAAATGTGTGTGTTAACTTCCTTTCAAATTACATTGCTTTGGTAGCAAATACAAAATTCTTTCTTAACTAATAGCACTGAAGAAAATTCGTAAGAGTTTTAGTCACTAAAAACACTTTGAAACCAAATTTTGGAAGAAGGAAAAAAACCAGTAGGATATCATTTTAGACACAAATTGGCTATAATTTTGAGTGCATTTGAACATTGGGGAAGAGTTATAGAGAAATGGCATTTAAAGAAATTGTAGAATAGAAAATCTACCTAAATAATACTGTATCATTACAGCTAGAATCTGGATTTAACTAAACTGTTTAAATTTCAGAAAGCCCCTTTAACCAAATAAACCCACTTCACCTCACATTACCTTAGGATACTGCTTTTGTACATAGTATTTTAATAGGTATTCATACAGATATGAACTGATCTGGTACAATAGCAAAGTAAATAATTAAGGCAGAAATAAACAGTACTGACAAAATAGTCTGTTGTATCAGTAAGTTCCCTTGTGGTATATTTTAAAGCAAATAAACTATATTCCTAATGCATAATATAGTGCAGAGATTTGCAGAAGCCATTTAAGGTCTAATCTGAGGCAAGAAAAGTTCTGAATCAGCATTAATGGTTATAATTCAATTATTGCATCATGGGATAAATAAAAAACATTTCAATTCTTGTAGTGTAGGCTTGACAGTTCTTGAATGTTGACTGAATGTTTATATTGGTAGAATTGTGAGTTTGTTACATTCCAGTGTTTCTGCCTCTTGACATGCTAAAAGTATGGCTTCATTTGCTCCTTACACACTGAATAAAGTGCTGTTAGTCTGCTAAACTACAAAAATAGCCACTGCTAAGTAATGGTGTAGATTTTCTACTTGAATACTTTTGTTGTAGGAGCCTCAGGAGGTCAGTGTTTACTGTTTTTTGTATGTCTTTTTCCTGTTTTAAGTTTCCCTTTTTGAAGGATTCAGAGTGAAGAAAAGCTGCTGATCAACCTAAGTTGATAACAGAAAGGGTATTTAAAATCCTTATAAAATGCATCTTTTTGTCAGTTCTAAGTTGCTGTTAAATTATATGTTCAATATGAAATTTTTTTCTTTATACATTCAGGAAACAACTCTTCATTTAGGAAAAACTGATTAGAATAGTTCATTATTCTAAGCAGGGCAAGAAAATATAATCAATTTTATAATTTTTTTTCCCAAAGCTTGATTATTTTCTAAATTGGTGAATATGTATATATTTAAATTGTAATTAAATAATTCTTATGCTTTAGTTTATTGCTCCTTAAAGCTTGTACTCAAAAGATCCATTTTGGAAGAATGAGTTTAAAATTTATAATTATAATTTTTTAAATTTATGAAGCAGCATAAGTTTTGTAACTAGAATTACTGATACACTGTGGATTTGGTGGGGGGATTTTTTAGGACTTTTATGTAAGCATCAATTTTAATTACTTATACTGCATATATTGTATAATAGTAAAATGTATATTTTAAAGCTTCAAGTAATTTTACTCAAGTGAAACTCATTGCTACTTAGAAATATTCAAATACTAGCTTTATCTCAGGTGAATACTCTTGTACCCTTTTTGTTCAGAACGCATGCTTATAAAAATGTGTCTTAATTATATCAGTTTATGTATTTCATATTAGGGAGCTCCTCTGTCTTAAACTTACTCTAAATTAACCTTCTACTGTTGGATAATAATGACTTTTGCTTCACTTATTTTATTCATATTGAATGTATTAACAGATAAAGGTGCAAAAACATTCTTCCCTTGAGGAGAATGCATCCATATTCAAACAACTGAAATATTTATTGAAAAATGCTTTAAATGTAACATTGTATTAGAAATCTTTTCTTTCCGATTTTGTCGAGGAACGAAGTTGAAAATTAACACTAATTGCTTTGATGCTCTCTCTTTTATGAGCATAAGTGCATAAAGCTTCTACATAGGGTCTATAGAGTAACTTTTTATCTTAGATAAAGGTTAAGCTCTACAGTGAAATGACTGCTGTAAATTGCAAAACATCCTGCAGTTACTTCAGGTAGATGCTGATGTGGTTTGCATACATATTTGTGATATATTACGTATTTCCAGTAACCTCATCTTGAGTAAATAAAGCTTGATTAGTAGCTGTGTATTTCACTCACCTATGCATTCACCAGAATGACTTGCACCATCAATCTACTTTTTTTGGTCTGACACTGATGCTTGCTCTTTGCACGTAATGGGTGGAGCAAGCCAGTTTTATATAATTAGTTTAAATGGAAAACTCTGAGGTGAGTATTCTTGTTGCTTGCCTTGTAGAGTATATTCTCCTAAAATAATAAGGATACTTACTTGAATGTATTTGTGAGGGCAGTTAAAATGTCTCTATAAAAGGTGGATCCCTGTCTGGTGTTACAGTATACTTTTTAAGTAAGTCAAGCCCACATCTCAAAGAATTCAGTGCTTATAGTATATCACTTTTCTATAAGCTGGTTCTATTGTGCTACTTTCACCTAAGGTATCTAATTCCTTACTTTGGGTGAACAACAAAACTGAGAAGACCTAGGTGATCTTTGTGGGAAAGCGATTAGAAAAAAAAGATGGGTATAAGTAGGTTTCTTTGGCTGTTGAAATCTTCAGTGTAATACTTTCTTTTTTCATGGGAAGAAATAGGTAGCTATGTATGTCTGACTTACTAATACTGAGCACTTGTAAAATTTTCAATTGGATGCAGTATAGAAAATAATTTAAAATTAAAGATGACTGATCTTTCTGCTGACAACTTAGGTTGTATGAGTTTTGCTTGAAAGCTTTAAAACTGATGTTTCTGTATCTGCCACAATGTTGGAATGTATCCTTCAAACATATCCTCCTGCAACCTTTCAAACTGTACTAAATTGAGTGATATTTCTTGAAGTCTGCCTATTTGCTAACAGAACTTCATTTTAAATAGAATATTGTTTTAATTTTTGATAAGCTGCTGAATTTTAGAGTTTTTGGGGCCACCAAATATTTTGAATCATGCAGAGAATATATATTGTACTGTAGTAATTTTGTATCTACATTTGTATGATGTGACATAATAGATGTGGATGCTAATCACTGCTTGACTATGTTAATAAAGTTGTTAAAATATATATGTTGCATTCCGATTTTTAATGAAAGATTAAAATGTCATGTTTAGCTTGTGTTTTGTCTGACTCAGTAGGATACTCTTCTGGTTCACACATGTAAGTTCTGGAGTCTCTTGAATAAGGAGGATTTTAATTTTTTGTGAATGAAAATGATCTTTGGATAAGTTTAGGTTAGTTCAGTTTAGATGTTTTATGCTGCTTGGGGGCCAATAAATGTAGACATAGGAGGTTTACCTGAACTGAAAATAATGTTCGTGGGGTGATACTGATAACTGCTCTACTACTGAGAAATGTTACATTGCCTGTATTTTTGTTTGAAACATGATGCTGGCTAGCTAAATCTGACCAAATAAGGATGTTGTCCCAAATATAGATTCTACCCAGTGTGCAAGAAGCCAATCCACACACAGTCGAGGTATTTGTTTAATTCATGTCTGCACAGAGATGGGTGCTAAGTGATGAATCCACAAAGCTGGCACACCTTCAGTATGCTAGTTACCCACTTTCATACACATCAAACATTGAAAGATCATAACTTCCAGTATATGCAACAATCTAAAACTACATTCACTGGCTAAATACTTTTTCACTTTCACTTAAAGACGCAGTACCCATTTATTTTGTCACACATGCTCTATAGGGAAGGAACTTATGTGAGTAAGGGGCTTCTACCATCTATAGATGTGAATTTTGCTATGCTGGTTATCTGACTAAAGTTAGCACAAACGTTCAAGCCAAAGACTTGTTTGGTCTCATCAATAGTTTGTTCCTGCATAATCTCCTTGTTTGATAAATTTATGGTGCCATCCTCCTCTGCTGCTCACTTATTTAGTAGATGTATGGTGTTGTTCTCACTTCTCAGTGGGGCCTTGTGGTGTCATTCTCACTACTTGTGTTTATCAATAATTGAGTAAAAATTTGAATAAGCTAAAACCAAATGAAAATTATTCAAGACCTTGAACCAAATCTTGCAATGGTCTTAGTCTAATTTTATCTAGCTTTTATGGGGTGATAATGCAAACTGTTTAAAGATCTGTTCTTAAACTTATATAAATTCCTGATACAGGAACCTCTAAAATGAAAGTATGAAACTAACAGTAGTAGCTCCCTGTACAAAATTTACCCATGTCAATCTGATTGTTTTATGTTTGCTTCCAATATTTACAGTTGGTCAATAACATATAAACAATCTAGACAACTACGTCTAGCACAGGGACCTTCTGTATTGTAACGAATTCAATAAAATACATTATCATGATATAACTAACTACTAAGTAAATTAATAATAAAATGTATAGTAGAAATTAATTGCTGAATATTTGGCTGAAAGTCTGCTTAAATAAGGACTTCAATTTCTGCCTCCAGAAAGAGAAGACCATGGAATAGCTGTTGACAGCACAGTAGGTGTGTAGAGACTGAGTTGATTAGAAAAGAGATCAGTTCCTGTTGGCTATAAGACATGAGTACACCAGTGACTAGGAAGGCAGGGTGTAGTTTTGGTTTTGTCTTCATTCAAATAGCCCTCCCCACTCCCATTCTGTTGTGGGGTACTTGTTTTAGAGCATGCTGCTGTCAAGGGGGAACTTGAACAAAACATCTAACTATTGACTCAGGCCTGAGTCTGAGGTTAATTACTACTTCTATATACAAACAAGATGAGTAGAGTAAGTACTAGCATCTTAAATAAATGAAAAGAATGTTATCATAGAATCAGAATGACTTGTGTTGGAAGGGACCTTAAAGATCATCTAGTTCCACCCCCCCCCCACCATGGGCAGGGACATCTTCCACTAGACCAGGTTGCTCCAAGCCCCGTCCAACCTGGCCTTGAACACTTCCAGGGATGGGGCATCCACATCTTCTCTGGGCAAATTGTTCTAGTGGCACACTACCCTCTGAGTAATTAATTTCTTCTTAACGTCCAATCTAAAACTCTCTTAGTTTAAAACCATTCCCCCTTGTCTTTTCACTATCTACCTATGTAAAAAGTTGCTCTCTCTTTTTATATTATATGTATTTATATTATATCACTCTTTTTATATCCAGCAGCACTTAAAGTAAGGCAATCAGTAATCTAGGACTTTCTTAACCAGCCCAGTCTCAAAAGGAATAGTGTGCATAATAGGATTGCCCTTAGTAAGGATTTTTCAGTATGTGCTACTTAAGAGAGATGACAAAATCAGCATACAGAATATAGGAAGGTAAAATTTAAGAGCAGCCCTTTGTTGCTGGTAGAACTCATTATTAAATGAGAGGGCTGGGCAATCGCCAACCATACAGAGTTTAACAAAGAAAAGTGCCGGATTCTGCACCTGGGATGGGGCAACCCTGGATGTACAGACAAACAGGAGAACAAGAGGCTGGAGAGCAGCACCGCAGAAAGGGACCTGGGGGTCCTGGTTGATGGAAAGTTGGATGTGAGTCAGCAGTGCCCTGGCAGCCAGGAGGGCCAACCGTGTCCTGGGGTGCATCAGGCACAGCATCGCCAGCCAAGCAAGGGAGGGGATTGTCCCGCTCTGCTCTGCACTGGTGCAGCCTCACCTCTAGTCCTATGTGCAGTTTTGGGCACCACAATATAAGAAAGATATAAAGCTATTAGAGAGCATCCAAAGGAGGGCAACAAAGATGGTAAAGGGTCTAGAGGGGAAGCCATATGAGGAGTGGCTGAGGTCACTTGGCTTGTTCAGCCTGGAGGAGACTGAGGGGAGATCTCATTGCAGTCTAAAGCTTCCTCATGAGGGGAAGTGGAGGGGCAGGCACTGATCTCTTCTCTCTAGTGACCAGTGACAGGACCCAAGGGAATGGCCTGAAGCTGTGTCACAGGAGGTTTAGGTTGGATATTTGGAAAAGGTTCTTCACCCAGAGGGTGATTGGGCTCCCCAGGGAAGTGGTCACAGCACCAAGCCTGCCAGAGTTCAAGAAGTGTTTGGACAATGCTCTCAGGCACATGGTGGGATTCTTGGGGTATCCTGTGCAGGGCCAGGAGTTGGACTTGATGATCCTGATGGGTCCCTTCCAACTAAGGATATTCTTTGATTATATGATTGTATATGGAGTTCAAGAGAAAGTTTGCTCCTGAAGAAATTAATTTTTTGTGGGTAATTCCAGTGTGACTTAAGAATATAACTATTGATCCTGATCTTCATCCTTTATCAAAGTAGTTTTCTAGGTAACTGTGTATATGCTGCAGGATGCCTTAAAGTTCAAGTCTAAGATTTTGTATTTCATTCTGATTTTTGTGGAAAGCTTGTGTTTAAAACCCAATAATGGGTTTGATACTTGTGTGATGGTAGATTGTTGCTGCATTGGAGTAGTTGCTGCACATCTTGATGTAGCAGTAGATAAAGGATTACTATATACCCTTGAAAATGTGGAAGAGGTGGACTTCTCTCTGAAATGTAGAAGTGAACCTGACTCTCCTTCCTTCATAGGATAGTATCTGTCCATGTGAAAGGTATTTGGGAAAACAATCCCAAAGCTTCAGCTCTGATCATGCAGCTTTTGTCTCATTGTTTGCCCTGGTGTATATCTTTACAGATAGCAACACAGACTGAAAAAAGTACTATAGGCATGTCTTCCATAAGGCTAAGATAATTTTAATTCAGGCTGCTTACTTATGTCAAGCAAACAGATACATAATATTCTTTTTTTAAAATGTAGTCCCATAGCATGTTGTTATTGTTTAAAATACGCATGCTTACTCCTATTATCAAAAGAGACAGATCCAGATCTAAGCGTCTTGAGACTTTTAAAGAAGTTTTAACTATGAAAGGAGTCCAGAAGTTTTTTCTGTCTTGGCATTGGCAACTTAGCAAACTTTGCATATACTGAAGCTTTGGGAGAATGTTGCTAGAAAGAAAGGGACTCCTAAAGTTACCATGGAGCTACAGGAAGTGGTGTACTAAAGGTATAGCCAGTTACGAGTGATTATCATACCAATTAAGAATGATATTGTTCATCTTTCATGAACTTATCTTTGGTAAAGATAGTTGAAATTTCATAATGTAGAATGAGTCATGCTGACATATCAATAATACTGATGTGGCTGTTTAAAGTTTACCCTAACTAATATTTTTTTGCCTAATGAACTTGTATAGTCCTGTAAACTTTTGAACTCCATTTTTCCTAACCATTTGACTTTCACGGAAGTTTTTAAACAACATAAATTTGACATAAGTTGTGGATTCATCAGATTCTTCGGGATGACTTACCTTGCCTAATATCTTGCAGCACAGAGGGCAAAGGACATCAGGGTTAAGATGGGGAGTAGGGGAGATTCTCAAACCAGAATTGGTAGAATTTCCCTTGAAGGGGAGCCCAACATAGAATATGATCTTCTTACTTTTTTTTTATCTTGGATAAAGCTTTGTGCTGACAAAATAATAAATAAAATTTTAATAAAGCACTTAACCACTGGTGTGCCTAGGACTGTGAGCTGCAGCCCCTTACATCATTACTTATATCTGGACCTCTGTTTTTAGTCAATAATGAAAAGCTACTGCTGTCTTGAACAATTAATTATCTTCTTAAGGTAGAATAGGAACTTTTTAGGATCCCAGAAAGAGACCAGTAGTGTTGACTCTCTTATGAAGAGTATCTAAAGATATTCTTACTGAAAAGCAGCAGTCCAGGTACAGACTGGCTGCAGACAGCAATTCAGTGGATCTGTATTCCAGCAATCAATATGATCCAAATTGGCTAATAATTTACATCAAGCAAAAGAAGAGTCTGGAAAACTGAACTATCATTGAAGCAGATAAAAGTTTGAAGTAAACAGTTTCTTCAGACTCTTTGACATTAGATGAAGTGTATAGTTTTTAGGAGCCTGTCACTGAAACTCTAAAATACTGTAAGAGGCAGTACTGGAGAGGGTAAGCTACACTTTGTTAATAAAGTGCCTAGTAGTCATCAAATGCCTTGAAAGATCTTATCATATTGTAACTGAAAGTCGGGAATAAAACTCTCTAACACTCTAATTTCAGTATTAGAAAATGGCATTACTTTATTTTGGCACCGGTCATGCAGGGGATATCTCCTCCTATCACACATACCACAGCTATCTAACAGACTAGTTTATATCTATGTAACTAATACATATTAATTACATTCTCTGAAACTCATACATATATGCTAAACATTCTCGTGGATTCATTTGCATATTTAAATCACTTCTCAGAGCTTATTTACATTAGAGTAGGGGTCTTTTGAGGGTCTCTGTTGGTCATTTGGGGAACATCCCATTCCTCAAATTATCCTTTTTCAGTCAGGCCTCCAAAAATGTTTCTTCTCTTTGAATGCATCCCAGCAATGTGGTCTGGCCAAGATAAATCTTCTTATCAGCATTGCTCAGGCCCACAGTCTTTAAGGCTAAGATAACCACTTGCAAATATTAATACAGGACTAAGCACTGTCAGATAAAGCTAAAGGAATTCACAAGACAAACACTATTTGTTACAATTAAAGATTTTCCCAGCAATATGTCGATGGAAAAATGCTTGGTTATGAAGCCACTTCAAACAGCATGAATCTATTCTCCTGGGTGTCAAATAATTCATATGCATTCTAGCCTTCAGTATAGTCACTCCTTTGGGGTAACTGAATATTTTAGAGGGATTTTTACTCAAGATTTCTGTGTGCCTTATGCAAGTATATTCATACTTCTATAGAGATCAGAGTTTCTTCACTTCTGAGATAGCACTTCTAAACTGCAGTGGGGCCAATGCTCTGGGTATGCGGTGGCTGTTCCTCCACCCGGGGGAATGCGACACGCCTGCGTAGGAGCCACGGCGCCTGACGGCAGCTGAGCACATGCGCGGGACTAAGGGTCGCGAAGCTGTGTGGAAGGAGGCGGTTCCATCGTAACGGGAAGGGTGGTGCGCCGTGGCGGCGCCTGTTTCTCTGTTGCGTCTCGGCGGCTGAGGCTGGGCTCGCTCAGGGCCGTGGCGGCGGCGTGATGATGGCGTACTTCGTGGAGAGCTTCTGGGTAGGGAAGTGCCGCGGGACGGTTCCTCTGTGTCGCGAATCGGACAGGGAGGGCGCGCTGCGGTGCAACGCAGTGCAGAGCAGCCGGCATACTTTTCGCAGGAGCAACCTCGACTCTTACACGTCATCTTGGGGACTGGGCTTGGGCCTTGCCGCGGGGAGTGCGGTGGAGGGATGGGAGCTACTGTTCTCTCCGCGGCCCTCTGTGCCTCCTTCGCCTGCCGCGCCTAGCCTCTCCTCGGCCAGGCTGGGCCGTGGGGGAAGCGTCCTGCCCCGCGCAGTGCTCAGGGGCCCATTAGGGAGAAACGATGGGGGGGAGGGTTTGCTGGTCCAAGGGATGTGCAGATACGAGCGGGACAGCATTCGCTAGGGGATCTTAACACTTGCAGCCACTGGTGCGTAGATGGGGCTTCTACTGCACTCTGATCTCTCTTCGTTGTCTCCCATACAACGCAGTTGTTTGGGGGAACGGCATTAACCGTAACAACTTACACAGTTCTTTCATGTCAAAGCAAAACTGCATCTTGGAACTTTATACTTCTGTACCGACAACTCAGTTCTATCTGCATCACAGAAGGTACAATCTGAACAGCAGCCAACTAGAGAAGCTACACTTTCCAGTCTGTTTCAGAAACATAATTTGTCAGTAATTTCTGTGCAAATATTTATATTTTTAATTGGATAGTTATACATGGAGGAAAAACTTTAAATCTGGATTTGGATTATTGATCCTTGCATGAAATGAAACTTGTTTTCGTTGTGACTGTAGCTGGTTTGAAACATTAGTGTTCTTGTAAATAATTTCCATTATACATAGCTAGGTTTTGTCATTTTGAGTACACTCATACTGGTACAGTATTCACTATCTTTGACTTACTGTTTTCTTAGCACTACTTGGGAAGTGTTGCATAAGCTTTGACATAAATTTGATTTAAAAATTTTTTTTAAACTGGCTGGTGCAGGCACACTTGTTAATTGTGAGTCTATTAAAATGCTTCAGGTCAACCAAAATAAACCACTTCTAAGCCAGTCAGTATAATTGTTTTAGTTTTTGGAAGTTCTATATATAGCTGAGATTGGTCTCTCTGTAATGCTGTACATGGTAAGTCTGAAAATTCTGGGGTATAAAAATATGTGTTTAAATTGGTTTTGATGAATTCTTTTTATCTTTTTAATTGCTGGTGTTACCTGTAGTTTTTTGAGAAATAGTTGTGAGGAAGATTCTTTTCAAGTTCTTTTGTAACATGTGGCTGTGTCCAGGGTTAATGATTGTGAAGATGCTCACTCTAATAAGACACATTCTCATATGCACTTAAGTGATATGAGTGGTAATGAAACTTGTCATGTTTCCACCTGGAGTTCTATTCACATGTTTACACAGTGCTACTCTTCTGCTTGGCATACAGTTTGATGCTCTGTTTCAAGAGAGCTGTTGTGCAATATTTGCTCAGTCTCTTCCCTTTGTGTGTGTATTTAGCGTGAGTTGGCAACTTTTCATCTTTTTGTTCAAAATAAATATTTTTAATTATCTAGATATAGATAAAATATCTGTTCTTCATATGTATAGAATTTCTCTGGAGATGATTTTTATTTAAATTATTGAAGCTGGAAGAAGAAAATTGAAATTGCCAGATTGCTTTTGTGTTCAAACTCCTCAAAACTTTCAGAACTGAAGATATGTTGCCAGTATAAACATCAGGTGACTATTTTTTAAAAATTTTTGATGCTCTCAGTTTTATGTAGCTCTTTCAGACACTTGGTCATTGAAAATTACTGTTAGCTAGCTTTCAAAAATATAACACCATAATATTAATGAGAGGAATATTTTCATGTATGCAGGGTCAATTAAGTAATTGCCTAGGTGAAAAGTATGAAACACATGTTACTTATTTGAAACTGCAGCAAGCAGCAACAGTTTTAAACAAAATGACAGTGATATTTATCAGAGCATCTAAAATGAGTTGAAATTTACCTGGAGTTAGATTAATGAAGTTGACAATACAAATGAACAAACAATAATGACTGGTATATGTCTTTCTACGTTTGTGGGTAAAGAGAAGATTGGTTTTTGTTAATATTTGAAACTTTCATTTTAGAATCACAGGAATGTACACCCAGTTTCTATTGATCTGTTGCACTAAAATTTGTAAATAATTAATAAATAGGGTATCTTTTAAGCAGCATAAATCAAATCTTGTAGTTGTTGAAAAGTTGTACCTAGTTGCAACAAATACTTTATTTCACCTATACGAGGGAGTTGTGCATATTGATGCAACTCTGGAACAACTCTAGAATTTTCTTGATATGGACAAACTTTTTCTGCCAAAAGGACTTCTATGCCATTATCACTTATCTGTATTAGTGTTCTTGCATGCATGATATGTTGGCCAGGGGTGTGTGGGTTTTTTTCACTCTGCTATCTGACAGAATAGTATGGGTAGTACTTTTAAGTGTAAATCTAGCTGTAGGGCAGCTTCTCTGGAGCTGACCAAAACAAGAGTCAAAGGATACAAATTTTTCAATTCTCACCCCAGAAATTGAAGCAAGTAACTATTTCCCACATTCATTCTTTTCTAGGCTTTTTCTATTTAGAGTTTATCTAACAAGAAGGGATGGGATTTTTGGTCATATTTCATTGATATATCATGTTTGCTGTAGGCAGTTGTAAGGTTTAACTAGGGTTTGGAAACTGTCGTGGGTTGAACCTGAGTTGAGTGACAAAGTTCTGGGCCAATCGCTTCCCGCAATTTTGCATATAAAAAATAGCACAGGTGCGGGAAATTCCAGGCTCTCTTCCAGTTTTTTGACTGGAGGGGTGGAGGGTGAGCCAGGCCGGGCCCCCCTCCTTGCGCCCCCTCCCCAGTGCCGAAGTGCTGTGGGAGAACCCCCTCAGAACCGCAGGCAGCTGGAAAACATCAACTGCTGCATGGGCTGAGACCACCTGGAGCGGTTTCTGCTTTAAAGAGCTGATGGGCT
>VXBT01003870.1:0-48284 GCA_013400235.1 Oriolus oriolus | reverse complement strand
ACTGACCAAAGGGATGTTCCACAGCACAGAATATAAACTGGGGGGATTTATGGGGAAGGGGGTCTGTCTGGGTTCAGGATGGGGGGACTTGGCACTGGTCAGCAGGTGTTGAGCCATTGCATTGTGCACCACTTCTGTTTCCTTTTTATTGTCATTATTATTATCATTTACCATTGGTATTGTATTTTACTTTATTTTTCATCATTAAACTGTTCTTATCTCGACCTACAAGTTTTACTTTGATTCTCCCTCCATTCTGCCAGGGTGGGAGGTGAGTAGAGAGAGGGTTTGGATGAGTGGCTGTGTGGGGCTTTCTTTTCCAGCTGGGATTAAACCACAGCAATCCTTTTTGATGCCCAGAATTGAACACAAAGAGTTGAGATAACAGCAGATCTGACCAGAGTACGTTAAAAGAAAATTGTTATAAACATTCATTGTATTGATTTAGCAGTTGTGAGTTACAGTGCAGACATATTTGTTCCCATATTTGTTTTGTCTCTCTTATACCGGTAATACCTCACTTGCAGTTTGTGTTCTCTGTGGTATTTCCTAGGATGGGCTTATTATGTGACACTGCCTCTGGTCAGGACACCAGACTGGTGTCTGTATTCAGTATTGCAGGCAATTCTTTATTTTGGGAGTCATCTGCTGAGAGTGATTAATAATCATATCTTTGCTTTTTCCTCTCAGGGGAACCAACTGTGATGGAGATATCTTCCTATCTTCTCCTCCTCTTTTTTTCTTTCCTTGTCCTCCAGGCTGATTATTACAGTAGTTGAGAATTTTAAAGATTTTGAATATCCTTTGACTACCCTTGAAACCATCCTGGTCCTTTTGTTAGCAGATGGCATGTTATTGCATACAGTTCAGGTCTTGTTTAAAGTCAGTTAATTCAGAATATTACCCAGAGATCTGCCCAAAGCTTGGATAGTTTGGAGTGGCGAGGGGTGTGTGATTGTTTGAGCAAGTACCTGGGACACTGGACATCTCCAGTATGTTTGCACCTCACTCCTGAACAAATGCAGAATCCAGAAAAACTAGTGAAATATTTCTTTTAAAAGCGTCCTGCCACTCCGGAGAGGACCCAAACCACTGCGAAGTGTTGGGGTCTGGCCAGGCCTATTGAGCCATGTTCAACACTGCCCAGTGGCTTCAGGAGGGCCTCTGAATCTGGCAGTGAGATGACAACAGGCCATGCAGCTGCTGCCACCACCGTGACAGACGCTGAGCCTGCTCCAACGCCAGCGACAGGCACTGCCACTGAAGCCGCTGAAACAGAGTCCGCAGGTGCCCCTGTCAGCGGTCCCTGCAGACAAGCAGAAGAAAAGTACATGAAAGTCACCTGGTAAAAAAGCTTTAGCAAAGACAGTCAAGGAGGACAGGGAGACAAAAGAGGGTGAAGAACCAGAACCATCACAAGGGTGATTTTCAGGGCCATCATCAAGGCTATCACTGGAACTGGAGGAGGAGACAGAAGAGACAGCCACCACTCAATCTCTGTCTCTGAGTGAGCCACAGGATCCAAGAAAAGATTTCAGTCATCATCCCTGTGAGCATTTTACTGCCTGGCTGCTCCAGTGTTGGGACAATGGAGACAACAATGTGGAGTTAGAGGATAAGAAAGCCAGGCAGCTGGGATCACTTGCTAAGGAACCAGGCATAGACAAAAAAAGGGAAAAAAGACACAAGTCCTTAGTCTCTGGAGGAGACTCTTATCAAGTGTGAGGGAAAGGTATTCCTATAAAGATGATATTTTGTGTAACTCAGGCAAATGGACTGCAATAGAGAAAGGTGTTCAATGCTTGAAAGAAATGAAATATGAGAGAGAAATGAAATATTTTGACCCAGACAATGTGCAGCTCCCTCCAGATCCAGACGACCTCTTATATCAATGACCTTTGTGGAGGAAATTTATGCAGACTGCACCAACAGCACGTGCTGACCCCTTGGCAACATTTTTTTGGAAAGGTGTTGCCCCACCAACAGTGGATGATGTGAGTTGGCAACTCTGGGAATATGAAGAGAGTATTCCTTCCTCCATTTTTGCGGCTGTGGAGAAGCTGACAAATAAACTGACTCTTGAGTTCCTGCAGTTCAGAGAGAATGTGTCCTACTCCCCACCTGCAGAGGCCTGTATTTCAACAATTGACAGCAGGTGTCCTTTTGTTCAAGGGAGAGGATATAGAAGGTATACATCATGGGGTACCCTGAGACTTTACCTGTGGGACCACAGAGACCATATGAGGGAGTGGGAGGGACAACTAACCTTGATCCTAGATATACAGGTGCAGGATTTGCAGGGAAAACCAGCCACAAATAGGTTTTTATCCAGGAAAGTTGCTGCTCAGGTCTCCAGTGGACAGTTTTCCAGGAAGAAGGGAAGATTTTGAGACTTACAAATATTGGAGCATATTGCTCTTGCAGAACAAAAACCAAACCAAACCAAACCAAACCAACCAACCAACCAAAAAAACCCCTAAATACAATAATTAAATTGTTAGCACAGGATATCTGTTATCCTCCTACTTATTTTGTAGAAACTACGAGGAGGTTTTATGAAAACATGGTGAATAGGTAATAAATCAGCAATTGTCCTGTTGCATGAGAGCTGTTCATGGTCACTTGACATGGAGGTAGTATATCACTTGATTGAGTGGAGTTATCTATCACATTCTAGCAGTATCTTGCACAAGCAAAACCATAGAAGCTTTCTACCATATCTATTCTAGCTCCTACTTCTAGCTGTAGTATTTTGGCTAACTGGTTGGGCACAGCATCCAGCCACTTCTAATTCTCCTTGAGCAATTATGTGCTAGTCAAATGCTTATGGGGAATGGCACAGATGGATGCAACCTAATGATTAGATTTTGATTGCTGATTCTGAGAAGAATAAAATTTTGTACTTCTGGCCATGATTTCAGAGAAATGACAAACAGGTTAGGCCAGAATGTCTGACTGGAGAAACAAGGCTCATCTTTCATCATGCTGCAATTTCCAACAGCAAGACTGAAGTAAAAGACTTTGCCTACTTGCAATATGCATCCAGTAATTTGGGCAAATTTTTGTCTCAAGACTCTTTGACCTCATGCAATTTGCAGCCATCCATCAGAGCTGTGAAGGTTCATGAGGTATGAAAAAAAGTCCTAGTGTTTTAGTCTTGTAGAGGAATAAATACAGATCTGTAAACTACTGCTGCATCCTTCTGCAGATCCTTAGGAAATACCAACTGCATAAATATAAATCCGGTACTTCTCTTCATGTAATTCTGAACAATGTTGTGGCAGGGAATACCCTGATAACTCATTGCTGAATGTGTGCCCTGCCACAGTAGGCACTTAGCTGAGGTGGTTGTTCTAGGAGGGCAGCCTTTTGGAGGGGAACATGCACACATACACATGTATGCACAGGTCCCTCTCCCAAGGTACCTTATGTACCTCAGCTAACTGTAAAAAAATTAGCTAGGTCATAATACCACTTCTTTTTTCCCTTGGTCTAAAAACTGCAAAATGTGTTTCTCTGAGGCACTGAAAATCCTAACCTATATTACACAAAATACAAGCTCTAGTTTAGGTGCTGGGCAATGGCTTCCTCTCCTGCTTCTCACTAATGACCACTTCATCTGGCAGTAGCACAGGAGATTTTTAGAAATAGGCTGGTTGCAAAGCAAATAGGGTTTCCAGGACACAGCTACCCTTCTGAGATTTGCAAACATATAGTTATATGTACCTCTGTCCTCTTGGCATATGGCCTCATTCAATTTTCAGAGACAAAGACAGTGTACAAGATGGAGAGTGTATATATATATATAATTTCAGGTGAAGTATATTATGGGAATGTTACAATTCAAACAATAATGCTTTGTATAGACAGAAAGTTTTCAGCGTATATAATGTTTAATAGAAATCCAAACAACCTTAATCCTTTTTTGTAGGTATACTTAATAGTGTCCATGAAATAATGCTTAATTACTGATTTAAATGGCTGCTCCTTTTTTTTTTTAAACGCAGTGAGTCATATTGGAAGATAGAAGAGGTGAGGTTGCCCCAAAATATTCTGAAATAAATATAAAGCATAACTCTTAGTCATTAACAACTAATTTTTTTCTTGAGTGATTCAACATCCCCAGAACAACTGTGACTACACAAACCACTGCTCTGAAACTAGTCCCTCTGGAGTGATCTTCCTTCATTGAAGGAGTTCTTTTTTCTCGAGAGGAGAACAGAATAGATGGATGCCAGGATTATTTACAAGCAGTCTAATCTCCCTAACAGCTCTCACAAACCATTCATCTGGTTCAGGATATGAAGGATACTCAATTATTCAATGAAAAGGTTAAGCTTGCGGTAATTATGCATAGTCAGTAATGAAATGTACTTCCCCTGGGTATTTTTTTAAAAGGGGACAGGCTGACAGATGTTTACCACATCCTTTCTGGCAATGGTTTCTGAGGTTTTAGTTTGCGACACTGTTTATGCATATTTTCAAAATGCAGTTCATTGTCTTTAATGCTTTACTGAAGTTGTAACTGGGTAACAGTGGAGTAAGTCAGCCACAAAAACCCATGTGCATCCAAGCCAAGGCAATGCCACTCATACCATGTCTGTGTAAGTGTGAATATTCTGCTGCACAAGAAGGGTCAGGGAACAGCCCACCTAACTGCTAGCTCCACACTTTCATCCTTCCTTACATCTATCCATCTCTTTGGTTTCAATATAACACTTCTCTTGCTAACACACACCCTTAAATTATGATATACATGCAGGAGCTTGTAAGTGTACTGCTGCTGAAATATTTGGCTATGGTGCTTGGATGTGAGCTGGCTTCTCTCTTCAGTAATTGCTGAAGGTTTGTTGTGTTAATAGAATGTTATTGATTAAACAGTGGGACTATAAAA
Source organism: Oriolus oriolus (assembly GCA_013400235.1). Classification (NCBI taxonomy): domain Eukaryota; kingdom Metazoa; phylum Chordata; class Aves; order Passeriformes; family Corvidae; genus Oriolus; species Oriolus oriolus. The sequence continues at coordinate 43,390 of VXBT01003870.1, read as the reverse complement.
TGATAAATAGCTTGGCTAAAGACTTCCTCTACCTTTAACCAAAACTATTTCTACCAATATCTTGCCTTGAGTATCAATACTTTTGATGAATAAATACTAGCACATCATACTATGCCAGTATGAAGAGGCCACACAGGGGTTTCACTGCAGGACTGAGCTTCATGCACACCACCCATGGCATTGAGGTCTCTGCTGGGGAAAAGCATAATGTCCAAGTGCCCTCATTGCCAGGAGCAAGGGACACGAAGAAAAACAGCTTGGCATGTCAGAGTGGTGCTGTGGCTTTCTGCCAAGAGCAACAGTGATTTGCAGAGCTTGATCCCTTGCGCAGTGCTGTTTCAATCATTTGCATCCAGAGGCAACACCTGTGGGCTTTTCTCCAGGCTGCAGGGCTGTATCAAGCAGCTCTCAATTCATGTTTGGGTGGCTGAGGGCATTAACACCACTGTGGAAATCATCTGAGTAAAAAAAGAAGGTGGTGAAGTGTTATTTTTAATGCGAATATTTTCCAGAGACAGTGCCCAGAGATCTTCTTTGTGCTTCACAGTTTCCCTCTGAATCAAAAGGCCATTGTTTGGGCAGTAGGTGGCTTTCCCCAGATGTGCCCAAGGTTTTTGAATAAACCTCATGGATAAAGAAAATTTTTTAGCTGGAAGAAAAATATTAAAATTAATACCTTTAGTGAAATATGGATCATTTAGGGACAGGAAGGACAGATTTAAAGAATACAACACTGGTTTGTATAACAGTTAAATGTTTCCTGTATCTGATTTGTCTCTTTTAAGGCACAGAGAAGAAGAGTGTGCAAAAAATAAGTTCTAAATTCAGGTAAGTGCTTCATAGGCAAAGGGTTGAGGTCTCCTGAAGCTGATATGGACTATGGATACACATAATTATGGTTTTATTTCTTCTTACTGGTCTTTAAAACTTCTGTAATTGTTGTCTATAATTTGACTGTATTTTTCACTTGATCTGAGGTGTGTGCTGATGCTGGTTTCTAAGTGATGGGGCCGTCTGTCAGCTTTCCAGTGCTCCTATGTTTTTTTAATTTGCCTATAAAAAGGAATACAGCATTCCTCCATTAGTTGCATAGAAGTTGTCAATGGACAGATCCCAGTGCTGCAAGCGTTTCAGGTTAACTAGTGTTATCCAGAAGTACTGTTACCTACAACAGGACACTGGGCAGTGTGGCCAAAGCCTAAGGGCTCCACAGTTCTGAAAATAAGACCCTACTCTCTCTGTCTACTCTCCTGAGCTTTTGTGGACTGAGAGCAAACCTGCAATATTGCCAGTGTACACATGGCCAGTCAGAGTATGGAGATAGTGGGAATGGATGTGAGACCTCTTAGTGTTCACAGAAATCCATACAAGGAAGAAAATAAAAACATGGATAATGAATTCAAGGTAATCCCTAGTGTGGGTTTGGAAAGTTGGGTGGTTTAAGGAGACTTTTTAGAGTGCCTTCGTTTAAGTAATACCACTTGTGCTGCCTTAACATTTGCAAGCATTTGGTCCCAGGGCTGGTCACGAAGGTTCTTGGGGTCATCTGTAGCATACTAACAAACCAAATTGTTTTAATCCTCATTAAACTCCCATACAAAGAGAAAAGAGTTCAATTAGACCACCACGTAAAAATGCTGATGGTTTTTCTTATTTCCTGTGGAATCTCTCAGTGGGAAAATGTCTTTCTCACGGTGTTTCAAGAATATTTGTTGTGGAGGGAAGAACTTACTATGTGTGGTTGGTTTTCTATTCTCCTATTGTATCCTTATCATCATTTAATGTTTATGTTGCAGTAATGACCATACCCTCCAAGCAAACTGAGGATGCCATTGCAATAGGAAAAAACAAGGACCCAACCTTTGTCCTGAAATATTGGTGAACCAGTTTTTGTTTACTTTTTTCCATCTTATAAAAAAATATGGTTTTGGGAACTCAGATGACAAATGCAGCAGGGTGGGCTCTTTGTAGACGAAGTGCCTCAGATGTGGGACAGGCAAGGAAGGCCAGAATGCAAGTATAACTAGAACTTCCTATAGATGTGCAGCCAATATAAATGCCCAGATATTGTAATAAGTATGTAATGAGCACATACCTAGGAGGAGAGATAAACCGAGAGAGGTATTTCAATGCATGTTATTGTTTGGGGGATTTTTCCATGAAAACTAACAAGTATGAAACTGGACTCTATTTTATAATAAGGCTGAGGTCAGGGGAATTATGCTGTTTCAAAACAGCAGGATGTGGTTCACAGGCAAAGGGAGAAATCTCTGGAAACAGAGGGAATGCTACGTGAGAAAGAGAAAGATGAGTTATGTGTCTGAAATTCACCATGATCTTACTCTCTCTTAATTGATGATGACATCTCAGTTCTGGGGAAGCATGCAGATGGATGTTTACACACACCTAGTGCTGCTGCATGAGAGGTTAAAACAGCCTGGCAACTGCAGCTGTGGAAAGAACCATCGTAATGCATCAAATTCAAGATGGGAGGAAGTTGTTTTCTGAGCGGACCCTGACCTAAACAAGAAGTTGATAGCTTCCTTTAGCTTGCAGCACATTGCAAAGCAGCAGAACTCCCTTTAATAGATATTGCAAGCTGGCAGTGGAAACCTTACTTAAATAAGCAAGAAAAATATTTGAGTGTGAAAAAAAAAGCTAATCCAAAGTTTATGGAAAGACTGGAGTGTTGCATCATTACTTTTCACAACTTATAAAAATGGAGAACAACATGCTAGAGAACAAAGCTGTGCTCAGCTGGAAACTCTGTTTGCAGTTCATGCATACTAGCTGCACCTTCACAGATATAATAATCCTGTGTCGTGACTCAGATGCTGGATTTGAAAGGGGGAGGATCAAATTTGAGGTATCACTAATAAAAGACTAACTCAAGCTCTCACACAGAGATTTAAGAAAATTAAACTAAACTACTTGCTGCCCGGGTAGTTAATTTTCCCCATTTACAAAGGTCCAGCTCAGTTACTTTAGCAGTGTCTTTTTTTCTCCAACAATTTAATTTTTTTCTTAAAACTCCCTGTAGCACAAAACCCCTTTCTCTATTAAGTCCTCCGAAGATTTCTAAATGTATTTTGGTTTTGTTTGTTTGGTTGGTTTTTTCTTGTTGCTTTTAGCCTCTGGGCCTCAAGGCAAGGAGCTTTTCCCCAGACAGGGGAACTGCTAATGTGGGGCACACGTGCACATCCGCTGGTGGCCCAGGTTTCTAACCATGGCTGCTGTAAATGTCCCACTGCTCCTGATCTACCTCCAGCTTTTCCTTTGTTAGAAGAACATCCTGACCCAGCTCAGCAGCTTCTGAAAAATAAACAAGTTTTGGGTCTGGCTTTTGGTTCCTTTCAGCTGTGTCTTTCTCTCTGCCAGATGTAGACAGAGGTCCTCTCGTACAGGGTGAGCTGGTGGGGAGAAGAGGAGGGCGTGACAGAATGAGCTCTTTTCTCTTGTACCCTCACATAGGTCTTTTCTGGCTGCTATTTACAGAGATTTACAGTGTCTGAAATATCTAAAAAGTTTGAAAAATTTTTGAATATTTCTCCTTCTTTTAGTTATTCACCTTATGTATATCATGTTAGTTCAGAAAGCAAAGTCATAGGAGCCGGGATTTTCAGGCAAAGATAAGGAGACTTCAGACAAAGCATCTGTGCACAGCCTGGAGTAGCAGAAACTTCCATCCAGTGGCTTTGCCTCAGATTAAATCTTTACAAAACAAACTTTGCAAACATGCATGCAACCGCAGCCTTACTACCAGTTTGGCTACAAATCTCTTCTATTCCCAGGAGCATTAGCAGAGGAAGTTTCCTTGGGACCAACAGACGAGGCAGCACTGCAGAGTAACTGCAAGGAAAGCAGAGGTGGTCGGGGTGGAAGTACAGGGGTATGTCCCAACTTTTAAAAGAAAACAGAAAGTGAGGACCTCCAGGGTTGCTACTTTTCACAGAGCCTGGGAGAGCTGGTCTTTGTTTAAAAACATGTGAAATTTAAAGAAGGACCTTGTTTGGTTGGAGTGGCTAAACCTGAAGCCCCAGTATGCTAGACCACAAATGGCCGGGATGCCAGTTATTTTATGGCTGCCTGAGGCAAATCAGTTGCTGTGTCTAATTTCAGTGTAGTGGTGCCACAACAGTTCAAGGGCTGTCCAACTTTTCCTTGTATTCAGATATCGTCTGTGGAGCAGCAATAGTGAATATAGTGACAATATGGATATTTATTTAAGTTTCAGCTTTCTTAGCAACAGCTTAGCTATAGAACTGACACAAAAAAAGCAAGCTGTGGAGCCATGAGTTAAAAGCATGTGATTTATTTATGTCCCTGAAACTATCAGGAGAATTGGGACAGGGAAGTTAAAAAGTCCAGGCTGGTGTTTCTTAAAAAGCCAGGGACACAGGAACATCCAGCGCTATTTTAAGATAAAGGGGTAAAGGCTGCCTGGAGGAGAAAGATTGTTTCAAGTTGTTGACATGTTAGATGATGCTGTGCTGCAGGGAGGTAACTGTAACATAGGCTCTTCTCCATAGATATTTACTCTGACTTCAAGTCAGTGATGCTGTTACTGTCGTAGTCTGCATTAAGTGTGGGCTTGGGGGCATTTCATTGCTACCAGCCTCTGCAATTGTACTGAAGTTTCCCCTGCTAATACTGCTTTTTTTGGTAAAAGTCTTAGCCCCATCAGTCAAGTTATTACAGGGTCCTTACAGATCTAGCTTTAAAAAAAGAAATCACAGTTTTAACCCATATGGTTTTTTGGAATCCAATCAAAGTGCATGTGAAATGTTAAAAAATGGCAGGAAAATAAAAGCAGTATAACATCTGTCATAAGCTTTTCAAACCCCACAGTTTTAAAGCTGGTCTCTGGGTTATTCTGGGCATGACTCATGATTTCTGTATGTCTGGAGTAGCTGTGGCACATCTTGATTTACTGCTTTCTCTAATCTGTGTATCTACACTAGGCTACATCTAGGCCATCTGGCTAACATCATGGTGGGGAGAGCACCCAAGACTATATAATTTTGTGGGTCTGTGCTGTGCTCCTCCTTATGCTCCCTGGACTATATGAGCTCAGCATTTTGCATAGATATCCAGAGCACTTCACAAGGGCCAAAATAGAAATAAGAACTAGGATATTTCCCGCTAATGCATTCTCTTGCAGTGAACATCTGGGATAGAATGGATCTGTGTGTGCCTGGTTGCACTTGTGCAGCCGAGGACCCGTTTTTTAAAAATCTCCATAGCATGAGGGAGACTCTTATTTCCTCGCCTGTCAGTATTCTCCCCTTGTCTGTGCTGACTCAGGCTCAACATCTTCCCTGGGGCAAGAGCTCTGCCTCTCTAGTGGCTTTCTCCTCCCCTCCACAGTAGCTCATGTGGCAGGTAAACTTGGCTGACATTTGGGTAGCCACCATGTCTGTAAAAACACAGTCACTCCTTCGGGAGCAGCTGCACTGGGAAGGTGGCTGAAGATGGGAATCAGGCACTAACTGCATCATGCCTGCACACTGTTGTGGTGCCAGTCTACTCTGCTCTTACATAGAGTGCAAAGCACTTCAGTTTTCCCTGGGTGAAGAGTCACTACTTAAACATTAGCTATACTCTTCTGGAAGCTTGTTTCTGGAAAACAAAAAAAAAGTTCCTTTATAAACACTAGCATCTGCTGATCCCAGGAGTCAGGTCCATCCTAAGAGCAGATGCTGCCCGCAGTCCCAAGAGCGGAGGGATGAGCACCCCACAGTACCTGGGTGCAAGAAGCACACCACACTATCTCACACTATGCTGAGGATGGGGTCTTCCATTGAAATGCGTGATGTTCCAAGAGGAAGTGAGGCAAAAACACAGCTGCATGCTCTGTTCTGCACACACCAGCCGGCCTTGGCTGCTGCTCATGCTGGCTGTGAGCACGTGCAGTGGGCACGGCCTGGGGCTGTGTAACAATGATAAAAGTGGGGATAGCTCCTTGATCTTTGGGTGACACCAGACTCATGTATAGGAGTCACAGCAGGGAAAAATGTCTATTTGGTTTTCTGCGACTGGAGAAGAAAATGGCTTAGGATTGCAAACTGCGTTTTTTCAGAGGGAGTCAAGCTACAATATAGTTGTGTCAATAAATTATTGAAAGGCTAGGTTCAACTCTAGCTAGTTATGAAACAAAAAAGCTTCTCTTGATGATTGAGTACCTTAACAGATAGACATGTTCTTTGGTGATACTTTGGTGGGGGTTCCCGAAATAAAGGTGTAGTTTCACCAGACAGGCAATGGAGAGAGGCAGAGACTTCTGAGATCAAGAAGAGATATAAAGAGCTGTTACCCCTTTGGATCTAGGCTGAGTGAGGAGAGAGTGGGTCCCCTCGTGCCTGCAGGAGCAGCCCCTGAGTGGGTGCAACAAAACAGCTGGTGGCAGAGCCCCAATGTCTTCAGCACCCAGTATTTTCTGCTCCAAGCAGGTTACTGACTGACTCAGTCTAACACAGGCATTAACAATTTCAATTTCATATTTCAATTGCCTTTTACAAGGCCCTCAGCATTCAATGTCATTTTTCTGTCCTTCATGAAGAATTTCTCTTTCATTTCAGACCCTGAGTACAGATTGTGACTTGGTGGGTTTTTTTCTCTAATGTTCCTTATGATTCCTGCTGAGGAAAGTTTTTGCTTTGGGGGCACATAATTGTGTATGACAAAGCCCAGTTGTCCCAGGCAGACACACAGAAGAACAGCCACCTGGCATCAGTGGAAACATCAAGAATAAGAGTAAAATGTGTCTTGGGACTTGTGAGAGCTGGAGAGAGGCCAGTTGTGGACAGAGGGACTGTGTGAACTTGAACATCAACCCACGTTCTTCTTTTATTTTTTTTCTTTTTTTGGTTGTTTTTAAGGAAATGTGGGCTGAGGCTTCGAAATACAAGAGAAGAGGCACTTTGGTCTGAAGTAGAAGGGTCTTGAGAATAACTGAGTAGGTTGAATACATTAAGAAGTGCTAAGTTTTTTTTGTGTACTGTATTTCAGGGAGCTGTAAGAAAGAATAAAATGTGTAATTTCAACCAAAAGAAAAGGTGAATAAAAAGCTGTTCACAAATTCCAGTGGTGTGGGCAGAAAGGATTGGACAAGGGAATTTGAAGAAGAGAGAAGGAGTGAAAAATACACTAAGTTTCAAAGACAGGGAAAATTTTTCAAGGCTTCTGGAAAACACCAGCTTGGCACTAAATAACAAAGGACTTTCAGGTCAGATTTCTCTGAAGGAGGCAGAAAGCCATCCACTGGAAATCTGTTCCTGGATGTTGGGTCCCCTGTGTGTTCAGGAAAACATGACTTTGTTTATTCATGTAAATTGAGGGATTTTTTAGTGCCCAAAATATCCCATGTCCTTTCACCAATTATTCTTTTTAATTCAAATAAGTTCCAAACCTCCAAACACTGAGCTAGTCAGGAAAGTCAAGAAAAGTAACACTGATGTTTCACAGTTATTGTACTGCAGTTAAGAGCAAAAAAACCCCCAAGAGTTGTTGAATGTATGGCAGTAGGGGAAAAAAGCATGTGTAGGTAAGTGATGCCTTGGACACCTCCAATCCCTCTCTGCATGCTTAGATGCAGATGCCGTGTGTGCCAATCTAGGGTGCAGGTCCTGCCTCCAGCCGTGGCCTGAGCCCAGGGGGCTGCCAGATACGCTGTGACAAGGTAAGGCTAACTAACCCAGACATGCTATGTAATGAGGGGTACTGACAGAGGAGACTGTCGCTGGTTACCCCAGTTTGCTGCTTCTCCTGGTTCTCCTGTGAAATTTGAAAAGTAACTACCTGCAACCTTACTGTTCAACTTGCACCATTTCCCAAGGCAGGGTTTATCCATGCATGCCTGGCTGGCTGCTGGCAATGGTTTGCCTCAGTCATTGCTCACTTGATTAATTCCAGCCTTGGGTCAGGCAAAACAGTCCATAATCATGTTCAAACAGTTATGTTATATACCTTTTTCCAGACCTTTCTATCTCCCTGTTAGCTTCCACAGTCTAACACTTCAAGAAAGACCTTGGTTTTAATAATCCCAGTTTAAATTCAGGCTCACTTTAGCATCTGCTACCACTTCTTGATGACAGCTCTTCTATTTAGGTAAGTAAAATTCTGTAAAAAGTCTCTACTTCCATGTAAAGAACAATGCATTTACTTGGCCCTGCCAGATACATTTTTTTTTTTGCTTCGAAAACTTTTTTCTGCTTCCTTCATATCCATGTACTTTGTTATTTTATTTCCTTTGCTATTTCCATTCCTCACTTTAACCTTCTCTGTTGTACAGTCTCATTTGGGAGGTTTTCTTGTGCAAGACTCGTGTGATGCAGGTAGAAAATTCCTGTGCAAGTACTATTAATGCATATTTTAAAGTGTTGTCCATCTGAGGCATGAAATACTGCATTTAGTTTTCATGACAGCTAAGAAGGGAGCAAACATCATGAGGCAGAACAGTGGTAGACGCACCAACACAACGCAGAGATAAGATGACTGACACTCTACATAAAGTATTTGATATTGCTGATTCTTAATGCTTGAGCCTGTGTGTTGGTCTCTGCAGGAAGGATGGGGAAAGTACAGTTAATACAATCTCGTGACTTTAAAACAATTGCAAACTATTTTCAGAAAGGCACAGCAAAAAAATGTCAATTTTGTGGAAGTCTGTGCTACATCACATCTTTTGTGAAAGCAATTAAGAGGAGGTGTTTTTGCAACAGGATGATGGTGCTGGCGGGTACTGACATCTACCTCTTAAGCTGATATCAGTTTAAATGAAACCAAACAAAACTGAATTATCCTCTTTTTAAAGATGTTGAATAAAATGTTTTGTGCCACAAAATCCATGTGAGGTTTTTGCCTGCTGGAAGCCTTTGTGAGAATTTCTGATTTGTGGATCTTTGACTGAGAATTTAATGCAGAAAATTGCTCTGTCCCGTGGCACACACTAATAAAAACACAGTAAGGATTTGATGAAGGAAATGAATGTTGTTATCAACAGAGGGCTTGACTCTCCAGTTCCCTTCACTTTATGCAATTGTCCTGACTGCTGCAGAAATGGTACACCATTGTTCTTACTGGCACTGATATATGCAAGCTCAGCACTGGTGAACTTAGCACGCAGTGATCCAGAATAACATGAGAAGAGTATGCAGGTATTTGCTGGTTTGTAAACAAGGCTGGTAGTTTAGTCCTCACATGGTGTCTAGACAGCAGCAATTAGTAGTAATTAGTTAAGTACATCTGCTGTCTGCTTAGTCCATTGCAGCTCACGTGCTGTGGAAGTAAGGGATCAAAGAGTTTTGCTTCAACACCAATACTCCATGAAACAGAGCCTTGCATTAGATTCCCATATGTTGAGTGCCTGCTTTGCTGTGATGCTCTAGTTTTAGAGTTTTTGATGTGCTTGTTTCCCAGCTCAGGAGCCAGCCTGGCAAATAAAAATGGTGGATTAGCAGTAAACACTCAGCCTTGTAGTAGCAATAGTAAACAAAAAAAAGTCTTGAACTGGATTCCTGTCAGGTAGATAAAATGCTGCTTCTAGGTAAGACCCGATTCAGTAGGTCAGAGCTTCGCAAAACATACTTCAAGGTATAAATTCATGTCTCTGCTAGGTACTTGAATCTGGCTTTTACTGGAATTGACTTAGTAGAAGGCAGCTTTTGTCATGCCTTCTTGCCACCATGAGGCAGGGGCGAACTGTGCCCCTGCCTCGTCTCAAGGCAGAAGGGAGGTGGGAATATTGCAATATACTCTATGTCTGAAACAGAGCAATTAAGCACTGGACCTTCTGCTATGGCTATTGTTGGTTCCCTGACACCTGAGAACAGCCCTATGTGTGACTCTCCAAGGGAAAAACCACTGCTAAACAGTTGAGGAAAATGCTGTTGTCTACTGTTCATGTGAAGAGAGAAGAGGAGTGTAAACAGGAATTATTGTTGGTTGAGTTGGTTGGTTTTTTCCCCTATATGCTTTCAGATGTCTGTAAAGCACCCACATGGGCACTGCTGCTAGTGGCTCACATACTTCTGATAGCATCTACTTGTAATACAGCTGCTGCCAACTATACCAAGTAGCTGCAAGATTAAATTAGCCTTAGTCACAGCGCCTGTCAGCTGTGCCACATATGATGAGCAGCATTGCAGTAGTGGAAGAGGGGTGGCCAAGAGCCGTGGAAACCTCCTGGGTTTTTCTTTGACACACCTATCTCTTCAATTCTCTCCCCTAAGGCAAGAGCTTATGCTTCTGGGAGCTCCTGGAACACCTGCATATTGTCAGACCTAGCAACTTGTGCTTCTTTTGTGTATGAGACGCAGACGACCCGAGTGTGTGTAACACCAAATAATTTTATAATCAGTAATTGTGTTCAGTCACAGACAGCCAGGAACTCTTTATTCAGGGAAAGCATCCTGGCCACTAGGCTACAGAATGTTGTTTCTCTCCTAATAAATCCTATATGAGGAAGAGAAGAGTACGGCTTTCCCAGGTTTTCCTCGAGGCTGATGCCTTGGACATACTATAGGATGAAGAGGTGTAGCTCACTTTGTCTCTCTGTGTTCCTGCCACATTGCAGCTGTTTGGTGATGAACATTTGGTGGAATTTTTAGCAAAAACTTCTTCTAGTTGTCTTCTCTCTGGCAAATTACTCTGACCTAAGAAATTTTTTGCAGGGTTTAGGAAAATGATTGCTCTTGAACCAAGGATTGTCTCCTTGCAGGAAACTTCACCCTATTAGCAGATTGCTCTGGAAAACCCAGAGAGCTGTAGTGCTGAGTATAAGGCTGCTTTTTAAAAGTAGACAGAGGAACAAGGAAAAGAAAACTGGGTGAGATTTTGCCAAACAATAAAGGTCTAGTTTATTGCTGATGTTTGGGTCAGTCGGTCTAATTGGCCTCAGGGAGTATGGTTTCTGAAACAGCTGCAGTCCATAATGTAAATCAATATTTTAACATCACAGTTAAAGGGCCTCTATTGCATTAAATCTGCAACAAATATCAGATCCAAATTGTTATACACATTTGGGGATTCCCAAAGCATCCAGAATGGATTTTCTGTTTTTTCAGATAAACATCAAGCCAAATCTATGACTATTTTGTTGCTCTTATGGGGTGAAAGAGTCCAGAGATCTAACCCACAATAGACGGATGAATCTCATTAAAAAAAAAAAAAAAAAAAAAAGTTTTGTATTTTATACAAACTACAGTTTCCTTGCTGATTTCTTGGCTAGGCTAATTCAGGTTGTAGGGCAGTAATGCAGTCTCAAACTGAGACATTGGTCGTGTGAAGCAGTCAAAATCTCTCAGTCTGACTGAGATTAAAACCCACTCATTCTGATCATTGTTGTAACATGAATGTGTAAGAACATTTTTGCATCCCCGAGTATCACCAGAATGTGAAAACCTCTGAAGGATAAATAAATTTATTTCCTCAGTTGAAGAGACAGAGAGAGTCTTCACAAGCATGTTGTCTGGGCTTCATCCTTTTCCTCTGGTTTGTACGCATAGTGATCTGAAGCAGAAAAAGGTACTCTGTGATGAAGCTGAGTTTACCTTCATTTACTTGCTGAACATGAGAAAAGCTCATATTTTTAACACTGACAAAGCTGATATGAACTTCCAATACAAAAAGAGAAAAGTCAATTTTACCTAAGACTTGAAAGTTCAGATGCAAAAACCAGTGATGTTAACCACTGAAGTCATCAAAGATGTTTAAAGAAGTACTTGATCTAAACTAATGACTGTAATTTTTTTTACCAGCTACTGCTCAGAAAATTTCTATAAAACCCACAAGTAAATTCTGTGGAAAATTGCTTTTTTGAGTGGTAAACATAAACAGACTTCAAAATTAAAAGGAAAAGGGCATTCTTCAATATTTTGTCCAAAAATTGATTAGCACTGGAGACGCAAGCATCCATAGGCTGGAATCTCATGGAGTGGGAGCATTATTTTGAGATGTGTAAAATGCCCTGTACAATTAGTTTAATATTCATCACTGTCTTTGTGGATAATGAGTGATGATGACTCCCAATATCTCATTAAATTTAACCTTACTAGAGAATTTTGATTCAAACACGATTTTGGCAGATTCTCCATTTTCATACCATCCTGTTCTCCTTTTTTTCAAAGATATTATTTATCTACTCAAAGGCTTCTAATTCCTTCTGTGGGACTGGCATACTTGTAACTGGCACCTCTGCTAAGCAGATAAAAGCATTTCTATCATTCTTCCTTAACACATGAAAAAAGTCACTTCCACTTCTGCTAATTTTTTTGTTCCCTTTGTGTCACTCTTTAAACAGCGGGGATGCAGTTCTTTGCTTCTCCTGATCTGGTCAATTTGGAGACAGCTGGAGCTGCAGACACAATGTTTTGATGCAGATCTTCAGTGGTTGAAAATACCCTGCCTTTCGGTCAATAAATGCATAATGACTTTAGCTGTTGACTAGATAAGCTTTGTTCTGGTCTTTTGCAGAAGGGAATTCTTGGGGCTCCTTCATGGGTAGATGTGGATGATATTCTTCATTCTGTATACTTGTGTTCTGCAGTTTCCTTCCAAATAGAATTGACCCCACATCCTTATCACCTGGTGTATTCCAGTCCAATACTCTTCTCTCACCTCCTTATTTCCTGTCCCATGCTTTAAAACCTTGATATAGTACAAAATAAGTGACTGGTCCAAATGGCTGCTTTTTGGCTACTGTCTTGGCAAAGACTAACCATAGGCTGAGGCTTGCAGCCCATCAGTTGAAGGTGTAGCTGGAAGGGGTATTCCCTTCCCATTAGTGGGCATTGCATGGCCAGAGCCACCTCACGTCCTGAGTGGCTGTAACTGGTGACAGCTGCTTTTGAAAGGATTTTTGTCTTCTTATATCTGATAAAAAAATCCTCTGGCTGTTAATGAGAAAACTTAGGTTTTCCCTGTGCTCCTTTCATCATTTAGCTTTACGAGGCCGTTCTCTGTTGGACTCAGGGGGTTCCAAATCTTATCATTCCATGGAAGAGCAGCAACTGTTTTTACAGCATGTATCAGTTAGCACTTCAGTGTGCAGACACTGAAGTTTGCAGTCTCTATAAATTATGTCTCCCATGAGCGTCACTGCTGCTGCAAGGCTGAAAAGGGAGATGTATAGCAGCATTATTTTCTTGAGAAGGCCCTACTTAGTGGGCCATGAAATATTCACGCAGGGAAGGTTGATATTTGATTTATACCATCCGCCATCACTGTTCATATTGCTCCAGAAGCAGTAAGGATGATAGTTTTCTGTTCTATTTTTGGAAAGTTGGGACAAAAATCCCTACTTGCATAGCTGTTCCAACACCATCACTTCCCTCAAATTTGATATGCATAACAGAAAAACAGCCCCACAGGGTCTGGGGCTGGCTTAAAGGGGTGGTGATCTGATGCCAGTTCATAGTTCATATTTGGCTGTCCTAGGAAATTTTGGAAAAGATTCCTAAAAATCTGGAATTGCTACAGTTCAGATTGCCTAAAGAAGATTAATTCCTTAGCTGACATCAGGGATGATCACCTGCTGTAAGGAGGCTGTAAACTGTTACAGCTGCACAGTCCCTTTAGTCTGGTCTCTGATTGTGCAGTTGTTTTTTTAAAATATAGATGTTGCAAAAGTCTGGGATCCAGTTTTCATGGATGCAGGACTGATTGTTTCATTTATAAAAGAAAGAAAATACTAATAAACTAAAAATTTAATATCCCTCTGAAGGGAAGGGGGAAACCCCCAAACATTCCTATCCACCCATGGAGAAGCACTCTATTTTATGCAATTTTGCTTTCTCTGTCACTTACCCATCCCAGCACCTCCTCCAGCTCAAAGTAATATGTGAGAAATAGGACAAGGGAATAATATGCTACTGTTTTTGCACACTCTTACACCATGTGCCTCATCAAATTATTCCTCTTGTCTCCCGGCTCTGCCTTTTTCTCGGGTCCACTGCCATGTATGTGGGAAAGGGTGCATCTTGACTAGTCCCTTGTCCACTTTATCTTTTCATTGCCCACCATTAAGCTGAAATGAAAAATCTAATTATTTTCATCTTGTTGTGGTTTTTTTCCCCTAGGATTTAAACGCTTGCTACTACTTTTTCAGATTTTTACCTTTAGTTTGACACATTTTCAGGGACTAGCATTTCCCATTTCCATGTGAAGTCTATAGTTTCTATTGACTAGCTTTAACAAAAATATCCCAGTCAAAGATGATGTGGAGAATCTTATTTAGTGGTTAACGAATGGGATGCAGTTTCTGTACTGCACACCTTTCTTCTTTTATTTCTCTTGTTGCAAAAGCCTTCTCCAAAAGCACCAGTTATATTTATCTAACTATAATTTACATGACTCTTAATTCATTAACACTTGTGAAATATCTCAAAAAACTCTCTGGATATCAGGCTTGGTAAAAGCATCATATGTTGAAAGGCTGGCTTTTTAATGAAGTCACTCAAGTGGCTATTGAAATAAGCGTCAGACTATGGAAGCAGAATCCCAATGAAATAATTTTTCAGTCAGACTTATGCTTTTTCTGTTGTGTGGAAATGCTATGAAAATCCTTATAATAAATGCCTCTATGCAAGAAAAACCCATATGTGGACACAACAGTAAGCAGGACATCTGAGAAAGGTCACAGAAAACTAATTAAAAATCTAAGGTTAACACAGAGGAAAACAAATGCAAAGTTTAACTCAGGACTTCAGTGATGAGTAGGAGTGCATCCATCTTAATACAAAGTGCTGCTACTGTTTCCTTTGTGCTCTTTTCTTTTTGTTGTCACGACTGCATTAGCTGCCTCCTTGTTGAAGTCTTTGTACTCCAAATACAAACACTGCAGTTCTCATCCAGCATTCATTTATGTGAGTCAGGACCAAAGTTTTATGCCTCTTTATAACCCTTCTGTGAGTTCTGACTCAGACCCAATGTGCTTAATACTTCTATATCTCTTCCTGATGTATACCTTTATGAGCACCGATAGGTATCTTATGCTCACTAAGAGTTTCCCTGAAAGCATATCTTCCTCTGTGAGTTTGAAATTACTAAGAGCAGAATGACTTTGCATCTGAGAAATTAAAATATATCCTTAATGCGTCTGAGCGGGATGCTGGATAGGTAAATGTGCTGTGCCTGATGGATGGATTTTTAATCTACCTTCTCCATCTATTTTGTGGGCGCCTTATCCAACAGGGATGCTGCTGAGCAAACTGGCTTTCATCCACCAAACCACTTAAGCTCATACTCGTCTTGGGACATGCGAATCTTTCCACTGAGATATCTGAATAACAAGGGAGCATTGCTCTTTGGAGCCACCAGTCCTGAAACCCTCACGAGGAGAACACAGGACCAGTTCTGGAAAAACAATTAAAAGTAATATTACGTCTTGTTACTTCAACAGTTCTTACTGAATAAATTATCTCACTGGCTCCTGCTGAAGCCAGCAGGATTTTAAGGAGCTGTTCCAGAGGTGCCCTGCACCCCACACAGTAAGGAATGGGGAAGAATTAAATGTTCATTCCTGAGTGGAATCTGTTGGTGTCAGAGTAAATAGTCACAAATACACCCTACACTCAAATCCACAGTTTCCAGAAAGAACCATCACTGCTCCCTGAGCCAGCTGCACTGTGCTCTGCCTCGGAGAAAAAGCTCCATCAAACAGCATCACTGTCTGTAGTGTACCTCGTCCCAAGCAGAACTGCCATGACTCTGAGGGCAGCTTTCCCCACAGGAAGAGGGAAGCTCAGGAGGAAGCTCTTGGCAGCATGTAGGTGTAGCAAGTGGTCTGCTGTAAGGAGGGAAAGGACACTGTCACACTCCTCATGTTTCTGCTCAGTCCCATTTCCTCCATGCTCGGTTCATAAGTGTGCATTTTGTTATGCTGAATTAATGCTGGAGTCCTGGCTTTGACCAAGCAGCATCAAAAAGCTGCCATCTCCCGTACCCCTGCAACCACTCATGGCTCTGCAGCACCTGTGCTGACAAGGACCATTCGTCAAGATTAATTTGGGAAGCAGCTGCACCTACATGTTGCCATGTAAGCCACAGTCTCTGGAGAATGGGCAGCAAATGAGGGGGAAGGAAGAGCAGAAACCCAGGATGATGATCAGAGCACACCTTGACTTGCAATGATTTAGTCTTCAAGTGCTTGGCCGTGTTCCAAAAGGTTATGGAACAAAAGCGGTTCAGTTTTTACCTGGAGCTCTGAAAAAAAATGGGAAAAATAAAGGTGTGTCTTGGAAAAAAGCTTTTAAAATGCTGAGGAAAACTGCTTTAAATAAAAAGCTTGTACCTGTGGGACATTATCTGCAGAGTATTCTGTAACATTACAGCAAGTCAGACAATGAGAATGTGTCATATTAACTACTAAATAGACAGTAACACCATCTTATGAACAGGAATTTTACTCAGCTGAAAACTATTGTTTTAAAGGGGATCTTTTTTCTTTTACTGATCTATGAGAAAAATATACTTTATGTCAGTGTAATCTAAAACTTGTTGATGCTAACCATCAGAAAGCCCTGTTAGATTACTTCTGGTCCAGGGTCTCAAGGCCCTCCTGAGATTAATACTCACAGTTTTTATTCCATGTTGACCTCAATCCATTTTACTGATATTTCTCCTTGATCCATGAGATCATTTTCTACTCCAGTCTGACCAGATCTTACTATTGGTAACCTTTTCGTGATTTTGAAACTCAGTATTCTGTTGTCTTTTCTATTAAATTCATCTTACTAACTAGGACAGCAGAAAAACTGGGATCTCAGTTGATGAGCTTAGTTGTAGTGCCAGCACAGAAGTAGGATGAATCATACCAAGTAATGCTTCTCTGATCACCTCTGAAAAATACTCACTGCTGATTCTTTTTTTTTTTAAGGGGGGTAAGGTAGGTGGAGACACCCCCATCCTGTGCTGGCCTATGTGGCGGGGTCAAGAACAAGGACGGGAGAGGTCCTGACATCTCTCTTGCTACGGTGCTGGGAATGAATTTGTTCTCAGGGTTGCAGCTTGACAGGAAGAGACAGGGAAAATCTGGTGTCCTGACAAAACTTCAGGAAAAAAATAACATCCTTATTTTTTGTCACAGTGCCAAGATGGCCCCTGTGCTCTGGGACTATCAAGCCAAGCTGGACATCTGGTGTGGGGATTCATCTGATGGAATGAGGATGACTGCATCAGAGTTAGTCACCCCAGGCTTGCTCCAGAGTCCAGAGGGAGAAATGGGTACTTCCAGGGGCGTGATTTGCCTTATTCTAAAGAAGTTATCCAAACCCATGTTACATGAATTATCCTCCAGATATCCCCAGGTTTCTCTGCTGAACTAGTTAGCTCATTCCATTTTCCTGACACCAAAAAGAAACATAACATCTATTATAAATCTCTACTGTAACTATTCAGACTTACTTCTTGCCTTCCCCTGTGGTCATAAGAGAGTAGTAGGTCACCAGATTCTCAACAACAAAGCTTTATGTACCAGAAACTGTTATCATGTCCCTGTGTCTTCTACATGAAATAAATATTTTTTTTCCCCTCAACATTTCCTTGCAGAACATCTTTCTTCATTTCTTATCACTTCCACTGTTTTGACTGGACTTTCTCCAGCTTGCCTTCAACATTTAATATATTCTATAATGATTAAATAACTCAAGCTAAGTAATATCTCCTGTTGTTCACACCATAGCCTCTAATTCAGTTATCTCCTTTTATTCTCGTACTATAAACATTGAGTCTTTATGAATATTGAGTCCCATAATAGATTTTGAGATATACATATCTCTGGTCTTTCCTCGTGAATCCATGTTCATACAAAACTTTGAACATGAAGACAAACTGAAAAACTCAGTTATTCCTTCGAGTGCTTGGCGCACTTGCTGTGCTGACACTGCCAGCCCAGTAAAGAGGAGGAAAAATAAGATTAGCAGTAGTGATTTTGACTCCAAATGCCTTCCGGGGAACTGGCTGCACTTGGGTTTGAATTTACATCTCAGCAGTAGACAGATTTACATTTCAACCATTAGATCTCTGTGAGAAACTTCTACTCCCTGTGCATCTGTGATTTTTCTAGTTCTTAGTTAATGAATACACATAGATTTAATACCAGTGGTAATGAAGACACAGGGAGCTGTAGGATAATGAGAAGCAGGAAGCACTTTCACACAGTTTCCGTGAATGAAAAATGCGTGTGGGTGTTCATGGTGCTCAGTTACAGCAGAAAAGTATGGAGCTCAGAAAAAATAAATGTTGCTGGATTATCCCTCCTAAAAAAACTCTTCTGAGAACAAATCCTAGCCAGAAGATTACTCAAAAAAAAAAAAACAACCCAGCCATGGGGCCATGTTATTTTGCTCTTCTGTTTCGCATAGCCATGCTGTTGATTTTAATGGACCAAGGCTCTGAATATGCTTTAGGTGTACAGACAGATGGAAAGGTGACCTATGTGCTGGGCATTATTTGCTCACTTTTCTGTGTGGGGCAGCAAAGGGGAGAAAAGCATTTATAAATTCCTGTAGAACTTTCCTGAATTGTAAGTAGTTCTTCACTTTATTTTAAAATGAGGCCTATTTCTTTAAGTTGAGCATGGGTAATTTTTTTTGGTGGTATAATTTTAGTGTTTTCTCATATGTGCTGTTCACCAGTCCAAAACCAGTCTTGTTTTTAGCTGTCACTGCTCTGAATAAGTTCAGTCTGTGGACCACTGCAGCACATGGCACCAAAGTTCAGTGCAAGAATGTGTCTGTGGCCCTTACCAAATATATGTGCTGTGAGAAACATTAATCAGCAAGAACTTGTATGGGCAAGGCTGAAACATCAAAAGAGGCAGTCAGATGGTGCCCAGACCTTCCTGGGCTTGTCTCAGCTCCCGCTACTTAATGCAAATGAGGTAATTTCACATATGCAGATAGTGGTGTGATCCTACTTCACATCTTAGTCTTCCTTCAGGGAGTCTGAAAGCAGCCAAATATTTTGAGGAAGCCAGTACCCTGAAGGCAACCACTAACTGTCATGGTGCAGCACTTACAGGGTAGACACTCACATGTGCAGGCCTGGGCTAAATCATCTTTTCTGTCTTCGTAGGGAATAGAGCACAGCCAGCAGAAGGGAATGAGGAGAAGAGTGATATCTGACAAACAAGCATTCTCCTGCTGACTGAGGAAAGAGAAAGGACATCTAGAAAAAGAAGAACCTAAACCAAAAAAAAAGTGAAATTGAACTAAGTTAAACTGAAATGCTTGCAGAAACAAAACATTGTTCCCTTTTGCACTCCCCAGCAACAGCAGCATATAAACAAAATGAGTTGGAAGCAGGGGCAAACAGAACAGCTGCTTTGCTCTAGATTTCTCCTTGCAAGTGTGGTGCTCAAAGGACAGTGCCCGGCCTTCAAATTGTGTTCTCACCGACCCTTTTTACATAATTTTTTCCATTCAGTCTCTTTCTTATTCATTGCTCTCAAGACCCAAGCCATGTCTTTTCTTCCCAAGTAAGTGATTCCTATTCTCTTTTCTTTCCTAAGTCCTTGCTTTACTTCTTCTTGGTGTTGACAACTTGTACTGTGATCTCTTTACACAGCTGACACTTAATAGGGAGTTAGGTTTCCCTATGATGCCCAAGCAGACATTTTGAGGGTGTCAGATGGAACCAATATAGTTAAAGAATAACAGAAAAATTTGAGGATTGTTTATATTTTTATGGCCTTTAGCCATGTCTCCATATGTTTCAACATCTGTTGTTTAGTAGACATTAAATGCTGCTTGAGCAGTGAGATAAGTTCATGGGTTATATTTGTACTTTAACCAAAGGGCCATGTGCTTTTATACGTATTTTAGCATTCATGGGTGCACTTAGTCAATAACAAATCATGTTGGACCATCTGCTATTTAAGGGCTCCACAACTTTTTATGGTGAGGTTTTTTATCAGTCTTATCATGTCATTTAGGAAAAAAAAATCATCTGTCTAAAGAGACAGCTCCTTCAATAAAGATTCTTGAAGCTTTCCTTAAGTGCTAGTTTAAAGCAGGGGACATATGGTTAACATCATAATGGAAATCAGTGATTGCTGACCGGTAGGACAGTGGTGAGAGGAGCTACTAAACTTTACTTGAAAGAGCCCAGCTTCTCAGGGCTTTTTTTTCCACCTAGTAAAGGTGAAACAGTTCAGTCATTTCCACACTATTGAATTTGTGTCTCTTACACAAATGTGTCTCACAAATGAATTACAAGATCTCAGACCCAGGCACCTATTGTGAAGTACACTATGTAAGCACAATTTCAGAACAAAAATTTACAAGGATTTATAGATGCACAACATCATGTTGATAAATGCCCAAATGAGCACTGAATTTAACCAACCTTTGTAACAGTTGCTGTTGATAGCTGCTAGTCTGTTTATCTGCTGCAATGATTTGGCCTTTAATATTATAACTTGCTGATGACTGTCACAAAATCTTCAGGAAAACACTAATTTCCATGAGGTTTGTAAAAGTTACCCAATAGAATTGATTCTGACGCAATTTAACATCCCTTTTGAAAAGTCTGTCTTTGCAATCTTTAAAATGTGTGTGTTTCTGTACCTTCTCTCTGATTTCTCCTAAGAACTCGAAATATTCCTCCTGTAAAAAAGGTGACATAAGCTTCTTTTTCACTTTGAAGAAACATGACTTCTTGAAGAGAGGCTAGAGAAAAGATAGGGAAGGGAATTTTCCTGTTTTCTCAGTATTTTGTTTTTCTTTTTCAGGGTATCCTTTTCCACATTGTATGCATACTGGCACACCTCTAGGTAAGTGCACTGAAGGTATGCTTCAGTTGCAGGAGTAGGGTCTAAAAAGAACATTTTCCACTTTTTCTTCTTGATGTTCTTATGCTTTTTTCTACTGTAAACCTCTAGGAAAAGGGAATTTTTGTTCCTTGTTTGTTCTCTATGCATCTAGGAAAGAAGCAGGAATAAAGCCAATGGTTAGACCGGATTATTTACATGCACATAGATCCACAATCTGAGTAGCCTGTGCTGCTCTGGGCAGCTGGGATTCTTTCTGTACTTGTCCATGCATAACCTATAATCACAGCTTAACTTTAAAAGACATCTGATTTCATCAACCAAAATAAAATGCTGTTTCCAGAAGCCTAGTTCACTGCATTTTTTTTTTCTTTGCTTTTATATAATATATAACAAAATATATATCATTAAAATTTCAGACAGTGTTTAATCTGACTTAGGAAAATTAACAGCTTTTGTTTGCAGCAATCACCCCCTACTCTTTTTTTTTTTTTTGGAGAAAGAAGAAATTTATAAATTTTCAAACCAAGACAGAAGCTGGAAACTGTGTGTGTGGTATTTGGTAAAAATAGTCCCTGTAGTTTCCCAAGATTATGGAGAGAAAACTCCAGCAAATCAAAGTGCCAAGCATAAGCAGAGCAGCAGAGCAGCCCCCAAAAAGAGAGATTTTGGGATGAAGAACTGGCACAATGAATTCTGAAGCACTAAGAACTTATTGTTACAGTTGCTGTAGATCTATTAGAGAGCTAATGGTGTGTATGTGTGAGAACTGCAAGACCATGGCTACTGAGTCCCCTGAGGGGTGCAGAGCCTCTTCAGAGCACCACTGACAAACACCGAGGTGCAGTGTCAGGAGAGGTTTCCCCCCACAGCTCATCAGCCACACAAGTGACTCCAGAGCCTTCTGGTATATTTTTGGGTGTAGCGAGGAGTTTTATCATTCTAAATAACTGCATATGCCTCATGTTCGCAGCACACTTTGAGGTTTTGTAGAAAAGCATATTTATATCACAAGTCCTGCACATCACCCATTAGTTAGAATGTCTAGAAGGATTTTCACATTTTTCTGAAATTTAAGGAAATGCACTAAATAATAATTTGCAATATAAGGTTTGTGTTTTCAAAAACAGTAAAGGTGGATGAATGGTCAACTACTGAACAATTTTGGAACTCAACAAGAGTTCAGAGGGTAATCTGCCATATCATAGGACTGACCTTCCTATCTTTTCAAGCTGTATTTTTTTAAAATAAATACTATTGCTATGCCTCAAACATTTCGATGCAAGATGGCATCCCTTCTAGCTAAGCAGTCTTTTAACCCCAAGCCAGCTGTTGCTTCTGTTGTTCTTGTGTTTGTGGCATTTTTGCCACCTGCATTGGGGACTGAATCAGACTCTTTTGGGGATCTTTGCAAGATTTAAAGCTGAAGATAATGAGCATGTCTCTGATATCAAGCAGAATTTGAAAGACACTGTAAGCTGTCAGAAAGGATATTTGACATCCAGTGATTAGTAGATTGTATTTTGAAAAGTAATTAAGAATGTTGATTCTGTAATGCTAGCTGTTAGGAAGATATACTAGATTCAAACATATAAATGTAATATAAAATTTATGAACTGCTGCTAATTATTTATCAGAATCCTTGCCTAAATATACATTTGTGCTACATAATATAAACTTACATATAAATTTTTACTGATCCTAGAAGTCCAAGACTTGACCTTATTCTTGAAAGATTTATGCAATCATTGGAAACACATTTCTAAATGTTTAGGACAAAGCTAGCTTAGTTATTAACTGGGAGTAAAATATATCCTTCTTGAGAACTTACAACTGAACTTGATCTTCCGTAATGTGTGTAGACAGTGTACCGTCAAAATATTTGAGCAGATAACTTCCAGGTCCAGATTATCAACGTAAGTGCAACACTCTGAAAATCATAGGAAAACCATGGGCTTAGGGTCCTGTCTTCTGTTTCATGAAATGGTGATTGTTTTGTTTTAAGCAAGCTTGTTATAAGATATAATTGTATTTTAGGTGAGATATAATTATCTTGCATTAGAGATAAAGAGTCTTAGTGTCCCACATTCTAGTAAAAAGATTTACTTTTTTTCAGTCGTCAGTTGTCAGCTCTCAAAAGGACTGAAAGCACTTTGTCTAAATATTTTGGAAATTATAATATCCTGCAATTTAAGATTCAATTTTATTTTCAGAGCTCTGTTCATTCAGTATCTCACCATTGTGACTTTGTTAATCAAAAATCCACATTCAGCTCATTTTGTACTTTGCTGTACCTCCTTATTAAGTCTTTTGGAGGAATGAGCTTGAAGTGAAATGAGAATTCTGTTTTCTGCCAAATTATCCTCACAGGTGCCAGAACCTGAAGGCATTCTGAAGTGCTTTAGACAACGAAAGGAAGGAAGGGGCTGGCAGGGAAGGGCTGTGTGAAAAGGTTTGCAGTATAAAGGTCCAGGAAAAGGAATGAGCACTGAGAAGTTGATATGGTGGTTTAAGGAAGAGTAAGAGAAAGCATCTGGGAGTCTACAGAATGTCAGAGGTCAGTTGGTGTAAGGACCAGGAAAAATTGGAGTAAGGACCAGGCAATTCATGGGTGTTTCAGACATGTTTCAGCAAAGTTGAGCTGAAGAAAGACTTCACACTTTGACAGCAGCCTCTTACAATGACTCTGCTTGGAAAGAGCTTCTCAGGACAATAGGTCTTGCACGTATTCCAGGGATATTTCAGCACAAAAATGCACGCCCAGTGCAAATCACTGGGGCCTACCTGATGCTGATTGGTATTGTGCATGTGGGTTATGAAGGCTGCTCACTTCTCATTACCTTGACTTTGCAGAAACTGTGTGTATACAAGGCCATTAAGACACAATAAAGGCCTTAATTTTCTCTGGAAAATGCATCACCACACTGAAACAAAGATCAGTGTAACAAAAGTACAATGTTTGAAGTCCTGTAGCTCCATTGAGACAATATTTAATTTTTAGTCAGGTGGCACTGTAAGTACTGCAAGAAATATATATTGTGTGAGAAATAACAATTTTCCCAGAAAGCAACAGACTGGATGAGAATTGCCTAAGAGGAAGAGGACTTCTTGTCCTCTAATAACCACACAACTTATTTCTGTGTTGGTGAGAACTGGAACATAGAGTTTCTCATATGGCTTGAGCTGAAAACTAATTTGTCAAGATTTAGGTATCAGCTGATATGCATGACTTGAGATTTAGGAATGCATGTTTTACTAACACCTTATGAAAGACTGGAAGAAATGGCAATATTTAGAACATTGATATTAAAGTATGTAGAACAACTTCCAGAAGGAAACTAAACAAATATACTTCCATAATTAAGTGAGAAAGAATACTTTCCTGTTTTGAATAACTTCTTCCCATGAACTCAGGACGTGCTGAGAACTGAAGCACGAACTCTTGGGTAACGGAGTCCAGCAAATGCTGGAACCTGTTTTTAATTGTTTCCCTCATAAGCAATGGCATGTATGCAGCTTTGATTGATTTGTATTTACCAATCAGCACGGAGTATTTCAATGTACAGTATAAATCACCTGGTTTTCTGAGCTAGCTTGCAAATCTTGACTATTTACAGCCGTTAACACATGTTTTCCAGCTGCTGCATTGATATCAGCGAAAACAAGGCCAGAGACAGTAAAAAGGCTCATCCTGATTTCCACAGGCTTTGAGCGATTCTCTTTGAGACCATGGATCTGTGTTAGGAGAAGACAGAGACCCACCACCCACACAGACGTATCATTTATCACTGGAAACCTCACACCGAGACACTTTATGGTTCTCTTACTCAAGGTAGGGCAGTAGGGTTTTATTGCTTTTTATTCTTCATGCCAGATCAATTTTAAAAATTCACTAATGTAATTCAGTTTGGTGTTTCTGTGATAATGAGACAGACATGCATGAGCTGGGACTTGTGACACTCCTCCATACCGATAGATCTGTCCCCATTCCATTAGCAAGAGTTTTTCCATAGATAAAAACAAATCTCAAAAATTTTCAGCTACCAACCAGTATGCTGAAAAAATCCACTTCTGCCAAACATTGTAAGGGTTCCAGTAAACAAAACTTGCATTATTTTGGGAGAAAAGCGTCAGAGAAATGAGGCAGGAAGGTTTTTGGGGATTCTGTAGACTTTATGATATGTTCTGTCCAGTGACAGGGGAGAACTTTCACCACAGTTTTCACTCAAAGCACACATCTTCTTCTGTCTCTTCTTAGTTCTGCTGTAAATTAAATATAAGGGATCCCTACTTCTGTGTTCTAGACTGTCCTTCAATATTTTTCCTGTTAACACCCATGCCTTTCACTTTTCTTCTTTCTTTGAACTGGTTGGTCCACTTTTACAATTAACTAGTGAATATCAGTCACAAGTGACTCCCTAGTATTCCCTTTTTCCCTAATTCACAGCCCTTGACATCACTCCTCCGTTTGTTCTCTCTGTCTGACATGATACGCAGGTACCAGGTTGTGTTTAGCATGGCTTGGATAAAACTGCTGATATTTTCCTGAGGTTTTGCTTCCTCTCACTGATTCTGAGTTTTGATATTAAGATAATATTCCAAATGCTGGATCTATGTAGGTCATTTTGTCTCCCTNTGATCTTTCCTTTTAGATAGCAGAGCTGTAAGTTTGAACCAGAGCCCTGTCATACCACATTCTTTCATCCCTTACTTCTGATTTGTCTCCTCCATAAGTGCAGCAACAAGACTGCATTTGCAGCAAACATTACCTTTGGTTTTTTGCCTATGCCTTCATTTACATCAGAGACAAGAATACGGAGAGTGATTGGTCTGGGAGGCAATGAGGATTTAGGTGCTGAATTTCTGTATTTTGCCTCTCTTCAAACAGGAAAAGAGAGAAAAGGCAGGGAAAAGAGCTCATAAAATATCCATTAGAGCTCGTCATTGATGGCTCACAGGGCAAATCACTGTTCTTGGCTGTATTCTTGGGGAAACTGAGCCATAGTTTCACTTCCTATCTGTTTCTTTCTTGGCAAGTTGCTCATATACTCAGGTCTCACATCCTCTTGTGCCCACTGGTCTTGTGTTACCACAGATGCATGTGGCAGGCAACACCTACAAAGCTCATTTGTAAAAGTTTAGAAATCACCAAGAGAGAAACAGTTCAAAGAAGAGACAGAAGGATTTAGTTAAAAGAGTGACTGACTGACCAGAGTGTATTTGAACAGACCCATATTCTTCACAGACACTGGCAGTTTTCTGGATTTACAGCCTTTAGGAGGAATGTTCCATGAAACAGTACTGGAAGATTTCGTGTTTTGCTGCTTGCACCTCCCTGTCCCCAGGGAGCAGAAGAGATTTCACAAGCATAATGGTAATGTAGGGGGGCATGTGTCATTACACTGTCAGCAGTCCTGTCCGGAAGCTAACCAGAGACAGCCAACAGAAAACAGCAAGGCTGTGTGAAGAGAATACTGCGCTGATCCCATATTACATTACTCTGAAATTGAAAAATTGCTTCTTCTGAAAGTATAACTTGTGGAAGGTTTAATTGCCACATGCAATACTTTAATGGGAATGCAATCTGTTTGCAGACTGCTGGAAAGTACAGAATATACAGTTCATTGTCTCACAGATTTCAACACACTGACGTTAATAAACTAAATTAATTTCGCCAAGACATGAGTGTGGCCTTCAAGAGCACCTCTAGACGTTGTCCTAATTGCTTGAGCAAAGCAGGCACTTACTGGTAATGTGAAAGCTGCCTTGCACATAAAGAAAACAGATCAACTCCAAACTGATAGAAGAACTTTAAAAAGCTTCTGGTATCTTGATTTTAATAAAATTTCTCTGGATTTAAATGTGTGAAACCCATATTGAATAAGATCTTATAATTAAGAAACAAGTTAAATTAATGCTATTTATGCCATTATTGTTTGTATTTTTATTTTCTTTTGATCTTAAATCTTGCCTGTAATCCTCTTTCAAAACTGTATCTGATTTGAATTTATCTTTTATTATGTTTGGATTATAACAGTGAGCAAGCTAGTAGACAACAGTCTGATTTATTTTTAATGAGATTCATCAAACTAATTGATTTAACTAGAACATATGTGATTACAGGTGTACACAAGTGAAAGGAATGAAGTAACATAGGCAGATTGCGTGCATTCCCCAGCACGTCCAGCACCAGTTTGTTGAGTTTAGGAGCACATATGAGAACAGTGTTAAAAGCACTAAAGTACTTATGAGGTACTCTATCTCCATATATAGATAGTGAGCAATCTCCATCATCTGGAAGCTGAAGGATATGCTGCCTCCCTATAAGTGATTCAATAGCTAAGGTGTAATGAATAGATTCCAATGGGGTCAACAAAGTCACGTCTCTTTGTGAACTGCCACTGAGAACCTTGAAAATGTGTATTGCAGCATTAGGCTCACTACTGTGAATCACAGCTGAAGGGCACTGCCATCAACAAGCTTAAGAGCCCAGATCTTTGTAATTCTCCTTAGTGGGTTTATATCAGGCTTACATCTTGTTAGACGCTTTGAGGAATCCAATAAATCTGTACTAAATTTCAGGAGCAACTGATGTCTCCTGAAGTTGTATAACTGATGTTGCTGAAGATAACACAAAATATTTTCAAAGGCAGCGATTTGTTGTCAGAAGGGAAAGTTCATAAGGGAAAATTGCAGCATTCATAGTGTGTCTATAACTAGAGATATGTATATTTTTATTCATTTCCCTCTCTCAGGCCCCATCAAAGATAGCAGTTGCCCAAAGGTCCCTTTTGTGTCATTCTACTGCCTTTTCTGTCTTGCTAATATGTGAGGCTATGAAGCTGATCAGAGAGTCTCTGTCATCCCTTTCATTTTTTCACTTCAGAAACCTTTATAACTCAAAAAATAAAGCAAGGATGTTCAGATTTTCCAAATGTGGCTCCTCATTTTGGATATCTCAGTGCCTACATCATTTTTCATAGGTATCTGTGATACTTTGAGAATCTTAACCACCTAATTACAGCTCATTTTGGAATACCTGACTGCAATACTTGAAATATCACCTACTGCCTATATACTGCCCTGTGACAAAGCTTCAATTACCTATTATCCTTTTTCTGTTTTGCTATAGGGAATACAGAACGTACAACACATTCTCCTGAGTTTTAGTTTTGTTTGCTCTACAACATTTGAAGTACTTGCCAAAATGTGAGACAAGAAACCAGCCTTTTATGCTTAGACAAATCCCACATTTATCTGATATTTAAAGGTAAAGTGAAGTATGGTAAAAGATTTCTGTGCTGTTCCAATTCTTCTGTGGCACATTCAATTTATATAGAGTCATTTAGATACTCTGCATGGCAAATGTTTTATTCTAGCCAAGAGAGCTGTGCTGTTCAAAGAAGTCTGTGTTAATGGCTTTTGCAGAAGTTGGAACACACTATGGGAATGTTATCCTAGTCAATGAGGGGTTCGAGACTTCCTCAAAAAATATTAATGGAAATTGTTGTCCGGAGATTTCCCAAAAGATTTGAAGACTTTTCCCCTCCTCTACTAAAACAGTTGCTGAAAAACTGCAGACCTTGCAGTGTTCAGAATCAAGAAAATACTCAGCAGATGCTGTTTCTGTCCCAAAGTGAGGAGTTCATGGCTTTTCTTTTGGCAGCGCCCATCCTGTGTTGGTGGAGTTCACACAGCCTTCCTACAAGGGTGATCCGAGGTGGAGGGAGTGCCTTGGGGGATAACACACACCAGCCCTGCAAGAGAGTTCAACTTGCCCTGCTCCTCAACACTTCCCACCAGCCAACACGTGCAGCACTGCTGTGCTGGATCTCTAACGAAATGCTCATTTGTTCTGTGGCAACCCTTGTTGTCAGTCAAAATTAAAGCAGAGCTTCTGATGAAATACTGACAAAGCCTGACTTTGCACTCCAAGCACCCGTGTCCTGCCTCCCCTCAGCACAGAAAGTTCTGCCAGACCTTTGCAGAATAGCAACTTGGGCGCGAATCTTTAGGCACAGGTATGGATTGGATTTGAACACACAGGTAAGGCTGTTGATAGCGATAGAATATTCCTGGGAAGGAGACTAACAGTCTGGGTTTGGGGGCAGAAATGATGCAGAGCAGGTCCTCATCCCTTCTACCAGTCCATCCAGCAGTCTCAGTTTTACTGCGCTCTTCACAAGAGTTTGATATCTGATTCCTCACAGTGACGACAACTATCCAGATGATTGCAGCACACCAGCAGATACCTAGATCCTTCCTTATTTCCTGTGATGCTGTGTGTGCATTTCTATCAGACTTTGTACTGTGTTGTAAAGACATACCACATGAGCTCAAGGTTTCTACATCGTGTGGGATAGACACACAGAGCAATAAAGTGGAGAACAACCTTAATATCCAGTGTCCTAAGTGATTACCTGGTTTGTCACATCACATCATGGTAACTTTTAGCCCTTTTGGCAGCTTGTTCTATTCAGAAAATTGCTTTAAATTCTCTCTAATTATATTTTGAGGTAAGAATGTGGAACTGTTTTCAGGGACCTTCATATTTAACGGCTTAGGTTTCTTCCTCTACAATGACATAAAAGACCTTACACTCTAGCAAAGCCTCTAACAGGCATATTTTGCCTTGCATATCTACACAGAGACACACATTTCTCTTTTTTTTTTTTTTAATGTATGTCAAAATAAGTCCAGGATGGTATAAACGTGATCAGGAATTTCTCCTTTCACTTTTCTTTCATATCTATCTGACATCTCTGGGATTGCTGATCAAAATAAAACACCTAACACACACTTGCGACAGGACACCAGTTTTCTCAGCTGTTTTTTTCCCTCAAATTATATTCTAACAGTTATTATTCTTTTTGCATTTCTATGTCATCTGCATGCAGAAACACAAAAGATACCCTGCAGTGTTTTCTCTGCTCAAAATGGTCTAGCACTGCTTCTGAGCAGTAACTTGCTCCACTTTAGTCCAGTGGAATACTGCTTGATAGTCAATTTATTCAGCACAGAAGAAATTAAAGCTTTGCATTACAGCCCTGAAGCCAAAGATAAGCTGTACAACACATCTCCCATCAATTCACATATGCACAAGGACACACACATGCAGGGAACAAATTCCTGTGATGGTACTTCTGACCTACATGTGGGCTTGAAAACTCTAAGCTGCTTCTGAAAATTTGACCTTAATTTTCTTTCAAGATAAAAAAAGTAATGTTATCAAAACACTGGCTGATCTTGTATTAGGAAAAAAGTCAAAGTAGCAACAGTCAAGGCACTTCCCAGAATTGTGATTTTCTTGATGATAATACTTCTGCGGCAGTAGCACCTCCATCTGAGTGTGTAAAAATCCTGAAGCTTTTACTTCATATTTTGGAATAAGACTTCCTGCATATTCTGATTTTTTAAAGTAAATCAAGAGACAAAAAGTTAGAGCAAGCTTCTATTGAAGACAGAGAATTAAATGGGTAACTCAAATGATCTAGTCTTTTTCCTCCAACGCTACACCAGCCACTGAGACAGTTCAAGTACACACTATAATTCCCAGTTTAAGTAGAGAGGATGAGTTCAGAACTGTATCATTTAACAAGAGGAAAATGGCCAGTCATATACTACAATCTGGTATATGTTGTCTCTAAAGCTGCTTACAAATCATACATTTCCAAATAGTTATCTGCTGTCTGCTAGTGGCTCATGTGGTCTGAATTGGAAAAAAAAATTGCTTGCCTATGCATTTTATCTGATCTTTTTGATCTTCTAACAGGCATGGACAACAACAAAAAAAAATGGTGAACTTTTCAGATTGCAATGGGAGAAATACAAACTGTATGTGTAAACATAGTGTGATACACTTTTGATTTACTGATATGGTTCCCCAGGCCCAGTTTCCACTGAAGATAAAAACTATAAGAATAAATATTCTTTCATTTTGACACATGAACCTTAATTGCAATAGAGAACAGTATCCAACAGATGTGGAAATAGAGTTAGCTCTAGCTCTTCCTTCAACATTTTTGTTATGCTTCTCATTGATCAAAAAGCACAGAGAGATTCAGCACACTGTTAAAAAGATGTATTTTTTTTTTACATTAGTTTCTATTTTCCTTCATAGTAGAGGAAGAGCTTGAATTCACTGAAACACTTCTGCTGCACCTGCACCATGAAGTAAGCACCATGGCCAATAAAAACTTCAGGTTTTACCAGTGATGTTTTCAGGCTAACACAGATTCAAAACCTTGAGACGCATCATGGAAGGGTGGAGGGTGGCTATAGGGAAACCACGGCTGTCCCTGCCCAAGGAAGTGACGCTTCATGTCATCCCACATGTGCAGGGAGGGAGAGGACATGCCAATCACTGTGAAGCCTCCTGTTAAGATTGAATACTGATGATGTATTTTCAGGTTATGTTCCAACAAATCACTGTTTTCCTAACCCACTCACAACCAGCTATGACAAAAACATAGTAAGTACCTTATCTATACAGTATCAGGAAAAGAAATGTGGTTTTAAGTTGTTTCAGTCACTTGCATAGAAGGAAGTCCATCAACAGCAGAGTCAGCCTGTGAAACAAGACCATCACAGGACCCGGATGCTCTGCTGAAGGTCATAGCCCAAGCAAATGCCATTAGGACACGGCAGACTCTTCCTTCCATATCCCTGTTTATCTTCTCATTTTTCTTGATTTTTCTCAGACGGTTTCTTAGCTGTGGTCATAAACTGATGGGTGGCCTATGACTGAGGAAGTGTTGAGTCAGAAGGACCTACTTCTCATTTACCTTGGGCTGAGGTCAGAGGATCTGTATGTATCAACCCACACATGCAGTATGTGTTAAGGTATCACATATAGGACAACACACCCAAATAAATGTGTTATTCTCTGGTGCCTTGTTCATGCTCCTATGGACAGGGAGTAGCGCAGCACAGCTATGTGCAGCAGTCAGGAATTCCCTTCTCCGGAAATGCCTCATGCCTTTTCTTTTACACTTTCTCATGCAGAGCAGGAATTTCTTTCATGTCCCTTTTATGTCCTTGTCCCTTAACCACAACACTATTCAACTAAGACATCTGGCACCCTGTTTACCCTGGGGAGCTTTGCAGTGTTATCTTTTAATGTGTTTTTTTAGTAGAAACACTGGCTGATCACATGTGTGTTGTTGCCATATCTTAAAACTACTTGTTAGCAACTATTGCTTCATTAATATTTCTAGTGCCATTGAATGCAATATCATGACATCACCCTTGCCTCTTCTCCTGTGCTGGTTTAATTAAGGCATTTGTTTGCTTTATGGTTATTACTTCCTGTACCAGGAAACCAAACACGCTCTAAAGAGGTTAACAATGGATTCAAAGTTGTCCATATACAGCTTGAGGGAATAATTTTTATAAGTCTATTAAAGGGATAGGGGTATTTTCCTATATATTTCTGCTATTTCCCTGGAAGGTAGCAACTTGGTTGTCTGCCTTTATCTGCTGCATATGCTGATATTTGTTTACACTGGCTGTTTGCCTAAACAGCTCAATTTCCTATATTTCCAACTCACGAATAAACTTAATGATACTCTATAGCGTGCCCCACTGCAGCCAAAGAAACATCTCAATTACTGAGCTCAGCTGGAGAAATTCCAGCAAAAAATCCAATCCTCTTTAAACCCTCAGAGTGTAGTCACAGAGCCACAACAGTGCAGGAAATCCCCTTGCATGCAGATACCACTGAAAACACCTGGCACCCGGCAGTCGGAGTGGTTTTGGAATGATGAACCTTTTTGCATACCCTTGGCTGCCAGTGATTGTGCCTGTGGCTGATCATCAGAGGGTTTGGGGCAGGGTTTAAGATCACACAGCCTCCAGTTCCCATGCAGCCACTCACAGAGTAAGCATGCAAGTAAGAAAGGCAGAAAGCAGAGGTTTGCCCTTGCCTTGGCCTTCTCTGGGGTCTTTATGGCTGCAGGGGATCATTCTAAACTGCACTTTGTCTCTCCACAGTTGCCTACAGGGAGGTCACACTCGGCAGATGAGGGCAAAGAGCAGGACATAGGCTTTTCCAGTTCCACCAGAGCAGGCATTGGCACAGAAAAAACATTAGGACAAAAGGGTCAGTGCTCTCCTCCCTCAGAAGAAAATAACTGTGGGAGAGACAGTCCAGTGACCCTCACAGGAGCATCAGCAGGAATCAGTGGGAAGCCTCTCTTTCAGGGGATAGCTCACAGATATCTGTGATATCTCACAGAGACTGTGCACCCCTGCTAGGACATTTGGCTGCTGTTACTGGCCAGTCCAGGAACCCCATATGTCAAACCTGGACATGCCACTGGGGTTAATTTTCACCAGGATGAGCTGATCAGATATGAAGGGTTGAACATTGCTCATAAATGAAATATAGCCTTCAGCCAAGATCCTAATGAGCCACAGCTGGCTGCTGGTCTGAAGGGCTAGTATGTGCACTAATTACATCATGATGAAGCATCCTCCCTGACATTTCACCACACTGCTATTAGTACACAGAGCTCAACTAGGAAAAAATGAATCTGCTAACTCCCTAATTCATCACAATAAAGTAAATTACAGAAGCACAAATTACTCTCACAACACACAGAGATGTCCCTGAGCTCCAACCTTATAATCATCTGATGAACTGAGGCAGCTAAGACTAAGTAAACCCAAGAAGCCACTGCTGAGGAAAGGAATACGGGGCAGTAATTGTCTCTCCTATGTGCAAAGACAACGACCAGAGAAAAAGGTCCCCAGTGACCCTGACTCTGGCAGCTGTGGCTATGTCTCGGAGCCAAACCTAAACTTCCATTCTCTCCCAGCCTGTGGCCTCCGAAGAGGTGGTTTCACTGCTCCTTTTATTGTTTCACAGACTTGTGTAAAGCCTGGATTGAGAGATAAGAAAAGGTAGTCGTCCAGAAAAGCTGCCTCTACAAAATGTAGTAACAGTAGCAGTTAATACTGGAGCACCATCTACTGTCTACTAAATATCTATTAACACGTGTGTTTAAGCGCCTGCCTTGCATTCTCACCAAAACCTCTCTCTGACCACCTTCTTCTGATCTGACTTTTCTGCCTGCCACCTAGGTCTTGTCTCTGGTATGAAGGATGGCCATCTTCTTAGATCAGGCACGAATATGTGTGCCTCTGACAGAGGACTTGGAGGAAGCCAGGTAGGGAAGAGCCACATCTGTTTGATCAGCAGGGAATGAAAATGGACAGGAGTGAAGTCAGGCAGCCTGGCACCAGACAGAATAGGTGTCTGATCAGACACAACAGCCCCACGTGT
Source organism: Oriolus oriolus (assembly GCA_013400235.1). Classification (NCBI taxonomy): domain Eukaryota; kingdom Metazoa; phylum Chordata; class Aves; order Passeriformes; family Corvidae; genus Oriolus; species Oriolus oriolus. Next base: position 9,338 of record VXBT01003870.1, on the reverse strand, counting down.
ACAAGGACAATTGTATTGATCTCTCACCAAGACAGACTAACACAAAAGCAAACATTTTCCAAAATTCTCTGTGAGAAAAAGCAACATTATTCCTCCTCATTTTCCTGCAGGGCAATGGGGAGGCAAGACATGGAACAAAAGAAAATCTTCCAGACTAGTATTTCATGCTTTCCACAAGGTCAGGCAAACAATGTAACGCCAATTAGGCAGGTTGCATCCATGAAAACTATTGTACTAATTACAGTAATACTTCACAATTCAAGACTTTAGCAGATGACAGTGGTAGAAGTTTAGGAATGTAAAATAAAAGTTTGATCTAAAGTACCATGACCTGTGGTCCTAAATGTCAGCCTGTAAAGCTTTCTTTCATCTTCTGATTACAGGAAAATCAGAGAGAGGGGATAGAATGAGGCTATGGAGAAAGAAGAAAAAGAAGAGCGAAATAAATTGTGGCTAACAGAGGTTGAAAAGAACAAACAAAACTATAATAAAAGTAATAAAAAGTGGAAAAAAGTATGACTTTTTGCTACATACAACTACATAATACAGAGGAAAGTGTTGAGAGGGATCTATAGCTGCAAGGGACGGGTGAAAGACTGATTGACCAGAAAAAAATATGGGAGAAGATGAAGCAGGGGAGAGAGAAAATAATGAATGTACAAAATGTGTCAGAAGAACAAATGCAAAAACAAGAACTTAACTGGTGTGATATAACAACCAAACTGCAAGTATTTAAAAATGAAGTGTTCTGCAACTCCATTAGGTCAGAAGCGTATGCATCTAAATTCACTTCGGACAGAAATTTAAGGTTTACAGTCTCAAACATACATTTCACTGTCTACTTTAGCCACCTGCAGATAAAAATTTTGAAAACCCACAAAACTTAGTTCTTGAGCCTTCTTGAAGTTGTTTTGGTTTTTTTAAACAAAGTTGCATCTGTGCTTGTGAGGCTGTGAAAAGACTAAGGTTTTCATTCTGGGTTATTACAGTGTGGACTCTCCAGTAGAACTCTAAAACATTTTCTGTAATATCTACTTTCAGAAGAAACATTCCTGTCTGGAATTCTGGATGCAAGAGTCAAAAACCAGGCAGATTATTTTCCCAGTGCTTCTTGAGAAAAAAAGTTCCTGGCCCATCTCTCTGCCCAGAAGAGAAACTCTGTGCACACTCAGTGGGACAGTAACTCCTGTGTTTCATATTTTAAAAGTTTAAGCTGTTCTTACAGTCTCTGTTTTGTTCAGTGAAACAGTTGATTACTGTTGAAACAAGTGAGGATTTTATCATTGCCTTCTGTAGATTTGACCCTTGGAGTGTATTTGGAGAACAAGATGATCCAAACTTGCTGTAGAGGAGAGTTGCACCAAACAGCTGGTCTCCAAGATTTTCCAAACAAAAAAAGTGTTTACAATTTTATTGGAAAAAGAAGGCAATTTGCTGCTCCTCCAGTTTTTTCCCCCTGTATCTCTAAAGACCTTCTGCTTAAATGCCATCATTAGCCTACTGTAACCTGTGCTTTTTTGGTTGCTGGTCCAGAAGCATCACAGGAATTTGTTGGGCTGTCTCTGAAAGTGCTGACAGAAGACAGGGAAGGGAGGGGTGGAGAGTGGCTGCAGGAAGTTGAGGTCTAGGACAGAAAGCCTGATCTCTCTCTATCAGATGGAGGAAGAAGAGTAATGCAGCAATTTGGCATTAATTCAGTGTGGCTGAGAGCTCCTGCTGGGAAACCCTCTGAGATCAGAGTTATGTGGTACTTGACACAGTTTTTTTCTAATGTATTTTATCATGCTGTAAATGTAATCTATTTAGTTTGGAAATATAACTATACTGTGTAATCTTCCAAACAAACGCAGTGGGCTTTCTTTCTTTGGAAACTTGATTTCTATTTAAAAGCGACATTTTTAAAGCTCTGAGTTTATCTTGGTTCTATCTTACTCTCTCTTGAAAATACTGATGCTGTGCCTCTTCAGAGAGTACTTTTCTGTGTAAAGCGGCACCAGAAGATAATCTTTCCAGACAAAGGATGTAGAGGTTTAGACAAGATCTATTTGGGGGCTTAACTGATTGTCGGCAGCAGCAGCAACACAAACTGCAAAACCTCTTGTCAAAGAAAGGTTATCTGAAGGTTGCTAGGTTTAGAAAAGAACATGTCTCTCTCTTCTTTAGCCACCCTCACACTCCACTCTGGCATGTACTGTTGTAGATAGATGTTGGCTTCTTCAGATAACACATCTATCATCATGCAAATCAGAGCAATCAGTCACACCTTAGTTATCAATAATTCTGTTATTCAGGGCAAAACACATGCAGTTTCCACTGCTTTGGGTCAAGAGGTGGCATCAAAAATATGCCTTGGATCAAAAAAATGTTTGGAGATGATGGAATGCATGAATGAGATCACCTGCTTCTAATATATCACATATCTGAATATGATTAAGTGCTATTTCATTGACATGATTCCATAGGGCTATTGCACATAATGACAGAAAAAATAATTTGGAAATTATGTAGCTTTCCAACTAATAAACTAGAATTTTTCATTTAAAAGTTTAGATAACCAAATGCTCAGCTAGCTACAAATCTTCCTGTCTACACTTCTGATTTTGACATTTAGTCCAATTGTATGGTATAAGATTACAGTATGAGATTTATGACAACAACATTGTCCTCAGTTTGGCCTCATTGTGCTTAGGGCTATGATATTTCAAAAGCAGTGACTTAATTTTGTAATCTCATGCTCTTGGGAACACTCACAGTTGTAATTATGGAGCCTAATTAAGTGACAAAGACTGGATTTCTAGGTGGCATAAGACATTTTTTCATCAATGTGCAGTACTTTTCATCATAGAATCATATAATAGACTAGTTAAAGTTGGAAGAGATCTTAAAGGTAGTCTAGTTCTATGCCTCCCACCATGGTTGGGGACACCTTCCTCTAGCCTAGATTGCTCAAAACCCCATCCAATTTGAGGGATGGGACATCCACAACTTCTCCAGGAAAACTGCTCTAGTGCCTCACCAGCAGCACAGAGAAGAGCTTCTTACTATCTAATTTAACCTACCATCTTTCATTTTGAGGCTATTACACCTTCTCCTGTCACTTCTTGCCTGCGTAAAAAGTTCCTCTCCAGCTTTCCTGCAGGCCCCCTTTAGGTTCTGGAATGATGCTGTGAGGTCTTCATGGAGACTTCTCTTTTCCAAGCTGAGCAACCCCAGTTCTGTCAGCCTGTCTTCACTGCAGAAGGTTGTCCCCATCACTAACAAAGATGCTAAAGAGCACTGGTCCCTGAGGAACCTCACTGGTCAATAATCTCCACTTCAGCATTGAGCTGCTGAGCTCAGGTCTTTGAATCCGTCCGTCCACACAACTTCTTATCCACCTAGTGTCCATCAAATCCATGGCTTTCCAGTTTAGAGGGCAGGATGTTGTCCAGGACTGTGCCAAATGATTTGCACAAGTCCAGGTAGATGATGTCAGTTGCCCCTCTCTCATCCACCAGTGCTGTAATCCTGTTGTAGAAGGCCACCAAAGTTGTCAGGCATTATTTTCCCTCAGAGAAGCCATGCAGGATGTCACCAACCACTTTTTTACATATTGTTTCCTTTTGCACAGTTCTGGTGTTTGTATTCCCACCTCCTGTGTGGATAAACTTATGTACTTGCAGAGTGAAGTACTCAATGTGAAGACAGGAGATCCATATCTTTGATGAAGAACTGGATACCAAACTACTGAGATCCCAAAGTGCACAGCATATATTCAGCAGTGCTTTCTCAGGTTATGCACTCGAGTGAGGACTTGTCGTGGTGGGCAGACAAAGATCGCCATGAAGTGATCAAATATTCCCTCAGACGTGTCTGTGGGCAAGCAGCTGTGGGGTAGAGCCTGACTACAGAAGCATGTGGCTATTTTCTCATCCCCAAGGGCATCGTGGGTGGAGTGGTGGGAAGAGCTGGCATTGCGGATCCTTTCCCTGTGTTCTCCCCACAGCAGCTGGTGGGGAGAGCACGTGAAGCTGAGGGGTGGTGAGGCAGGTGATCTCTCTCACAGACTCACAATGCCAGCAGAAGGCTAGAGACAGCCAGTTTGCTCCCACAGTGGCACTGCGGGTACTGAGCTAAAGATCAATGCAAGCTTCTCCTCAAACATTTTCAGAGAGGTTGGGTTTGAATTAGTACATTCACCTCCTTCCCATTGTTCTCATGGACATCTGACAGCAGTATGCCTCTGTTTCCATGACATAGGTCACAGCCTGTGTCATGGGGAAAGAAGTATAGGACATAGCACAAAAATAGTCTTTTAGTTATTCTTCAGGAAGATTATGTTTGTTGTGTGAGTTTCTCAGCTCTCATAGGAAATTGCTGGGTTTTGTTGTGTGTGTGCTTGTTTTGGTTTTTTATGAGCACATCTGCCTAGCGTCCGAATTTCTAAATAACTTAAAATTAAATAAAGCACAGGGTTAACCCATGTGAGGCCATGAGTCTGTGGGACCTTAGGAAGTGAATTTTGAATTGCTTCAGTTATTTTGCACTACAGCAATGCCTGTTTCCATGTGGCTCTTTATAAATGATCTGAAAACATGGGAATGTGAAACTGACATCAGGGGGATCTGCACCTTCACACCTCTCGGTCAACTGTACTTATGGTTAGCTTTGCAGATATATCTTTAGCAGCTGAAAGGGTATAAATGATCAGTAAGTAGAAATAACTGAAGGAAAAATTGCAAGTAACTATTTTTTGGTACACACATATCATAGCTGGTGATTCAGCTGCACAAACTCAAAGCATGAGTCTGCAGATAGCACTAATGCCATTGCTGCAGTTTGGAAGATGACACTTCTGTGTCTGAACTGTGTCCATGCACAGCCGAGGATTCTCTGCACTATGCAGAGAATGTGTTGCTGTGTGGTTGCTCTCCCCACTCTCTGTGGGGTGACAGACATCCAGCCACAGGTTCACATCTCACAGCAAACCACAGAATCACAGCTGAGTTGCAAGAGACCCATCAGGATCATAGAGTCAAATCCCTGGCTCTGCTCAGGACAATCCCCAACCCCTCCCTGCCTGTGGTATCTGTGGCTGGTAGATGCACAGCTGCCTGTGGCCTCCCTGGTCAGAAGCTGGAACGTAGCCAGTGACTTTTAAGCAAATGCATGGACCAAAAATGCATAAAACAACGTAATAAATGAAATATTCCTAAATTTCAGGATTGTTTTGGTTTTTAACACATCCATAGCATCTTTTTCATTGTGGGTTTCTTGGGTACTTCTGCATTAGGAAACACTGCCGGTGAGCATGTCAGACTTCAGATGCTAGCTGATATAAACTAAGGCGCCTTCACTTACACTGTAATGTTTCCACGACCATAGAAACTAGAAGAAAATTTGGTCCACAAAGTGTAGAAGAAATAGCTGACAGTGCACTAAAATGCATTCACCTTTCAAAGAGTCTCTAGTATGACTTATGTACTTCGAGTTACCAGAAGTCCCAATTAACTCCTACCTATCCAATAAAGTACTAAGACAGTTTGGTAAAAGACGTGAAACAAATTGTCTTAGTACTTTCAGACAGCAAGTTTTCACAGGGAATGATTACCACTGGCAAGCAGCAAATATCACCCGACTTCTTTCCAGGACTCAAACCTGTGACATACTTCACAGACTTCTGATGCTGGATTTTAAGACTTAAGCCTTCATGTCAGCTCTGGGGAATAAAATACCTGATACCTCAGAGGTCACAGAGGGTAAAAAAATTCTTTCCCAGATGCAATATCAGACTGAACAAAATTCTCACTGACAAGTGTCACTGAAGATGAGAACTTTGCATGCCTATTTATGAAGCCTAATTCTGGACCATTTATAAGTAACTTAAAGAACCATCTCAATTGTAAAAAGCAATGAGAACAATACACCTTAAAAAAAAAGAAAAAAGAGGAAAATCTCAGCTTATGTGCAGACTTGGAAAAACCCCTAGAGGCATATTACTCAATCCTTATGTCCAAGATCTTAATACACTACAAAATGTTGTGAGGGAATTTCCTGTTACTTTCATCTGTGTGTACACAGAATGTAGAATGTAGAAAAGTTCAGTTTGGTATTATATAGCAGCCCACTTAGAAAACACAGCTATACTAAAATAAAACTGCATTTTTGTTACTGACCTTCTGTTCTCCAGGCAGGAAATTCTGGTACAGGAGTTCTTGTTTTGATTTCCTTGTGTACTTGCAAGTTCTGATTTTTGTCTCGAAGATCGTAATAATGTTCAGCAAAAACCTTACCTATTTGCTTTACACTCCGGTTTGTAAATACCCTAAATTCTGCAGGAGTCCCTCAGGACCTGTTAGGAATGAGAAGCACTTTGTTTTTCCAGATGGTCATGTAAAGCTTGTTCTTCAGTGATAATTGATGATCTGTAGATTCAATCACAACAAGAGGTGTTCATAAGTTCATAATTTTTTTTGGCTAAATCTTAATGATTCTTTTCTAAACAGGAGAATCTAGCTGCCACACGGGGGTACAAGCTCCTCGCACTGACTGTGGGTTTCTGTGTGGGGACATACATCCTAAGGAGCATCAGACAGAGGTTCCTAGACAGAGCAGTCACTGAGATGGTGCTTGAGCCCGTGGGTTGCACCAGGGGCTGTTGGGTCCTCTCTTACCCTGTGAACAGGACTTTGCATTCTCTGTTTGCCTTCTGTACTCCAGAGAAACATTCAGCTGCTTTCTTTACTCTTTGGGATTTTCCCTAAATTCCAGTTGCCTTTTTCTTTCCTTTCCTTTTTCTCTGCTTTCTCCCTGTCTCACAGGTCCTGCTTTGATATGGCATTTCCCTGCAGTCGTCTAAGCTCTTTGCCCTCCAAGTGTTGAGCAAATGAAAATAAATGGCAGGCTTGCCCCCATGCAGGCTCACTTTGCTGTAAAAGAAGAAATATGAGAAAATATCTCTGCAGATGTTCTCACTACAGCCAGAAGACATTGAGACAACTCTTTAAGATCATTGTCTAGCCTGGCTGAATCTGTCACCTTTTCTTATATATACACACATCCTATTAGAGGCATTTGTCTACAGAAAGTTGTCCAGACCTCTGTCCAACAGCTGGCACTTTGTAACAGCAGTCCCTAAAGGCCTCAAGCGTGGTAAATAATTTTTAAATATTTCCATGAAGGACTGTTGGTTTGTTTGAACCATTCAGCTGATTTAGCACTGGAGCCATGGAAAGGCTGATTAATGGTTTGCTTATTTTACAGACTAACAGCCCACAAGCCAATTGCCCACTAATATTTCCCTGGTGAGCACAGGCTTATTTCTGTATTGCAGTAGGTTGCTGAGAAACTAAACTCCTACATTCCCAGACTGTTCATGATTTTGGTAACAACTACACAAAATGGAGTGCCTATTGTCATATTTAAACTTCACATGTAGCCCTGATTATTTATCACAGGTCATAAAGTTGACTGAAAAATTCCCCAGAATTTAATTTCAGCATAAAAATAATTTTGAAATTTAAGTAATGGGAAGAAAATTAAAAAGAGATTATTTCATTCAAGGACAAAAGAAATAGAATTAAAACATGGGGGGAAAATGAAAGGTAAAAGCAATACATTGGCTGATTGACACAGGCTGTTATTAGAGTTTCTTAAACAAAATACTACTTTCCCAAATAAATAATTTTTAAATTCACTAGTATTAAAATTATTAAAATTATTAAAATTATTAAAATTATTAAAATTATTAAAATTATTTGCTTCTGCTTTCCAGATATTTAAAGTCTTTCACTCCACAAGTGCAGACTAACCTGTACTACAGAAGGTGGTTTTGAAGTTCATTCTAAGGAATGACATGAAAATGTGCTAAAAACATAGAGGTTTTCCTTTTTCATCTCTTACAGAGCTGAAAATGAAAATTTTACTTATATACTAGTCCAGTGTTATTGGGGTTTGAAGAAAAATTTTACTTTCTCTTAAGAAAAGCAAAAAGAAATGCAGTACTGCTATTTCAAACCCAAATGGAAAAGACAGAAGGAGGGAGTGGGTCTCATTATCTACATTTTTTGTTCTTTTTTCAGGCTCCCTTGTGTTTAAAGAACTTAGAATTCCTTAGAAAAAGAAATCCAAAAAATCACTGGTGGAATCCTTGGGCCACTCTCCCCGCCATTACTTTCCCCTCTTCCTCCCTTTTTGTTAAGGCTGATGAATTCAAGCCCATACATTTCACACAGGCACAGCCCAACAAGGTATTGACTGCCATCAGCTCTTTCCATAAACTCAAGGAAACCGAAGTATTCAACACTTTGCAGGAGCATGTTCATTGCTACAGCGGGGCCAGGATGAGTCCCACACTGAATTCCAAGGAAATCTCAATTCACTCAGGCCTGTCGATCACCCCAGCCACAGAAGAAAATGAAATGCCATTTGCCTTTGAGAGAAATCTTTCAGTCATGCCCAAAACTGGCACAGAGCAGTGAGCTGAAAACTGCAGACAGGCAGACTACGTGGTTTTTTTCCTAGGAGAAAAATTGCAGAATCATAGAATGGTTTAGGTTGGAAAAGACCTTAAAGATCCTTGAGTCCAGCCACCAACAGAGCACAGACACGTCCACTACAAAACCCTGCCCCTAAAAGCCACATCTAAACATCTTTTAAATTTCTCCAGCAATGGTGGCTCAACCACTTCACTGGACAGACTTTTCCAGTGCTTGACAGTCCTTTTGGCGAAGGATTTTCCTAATAGCCAGTATGAATCTGCTTGGTGCAACTTAGAGTTATAGAATTGTGGAGTCATTCAGGTTGGACAGGACCTTGAAGACCATGTTGCTCCAACCCCTCTGCCATGGACAGGAATATCATTCACTAGATCAGGTTGCTCAGGGCCCTATCCAACCTGTCTTTGAATACTTCCAGGGTACGGCATTCTTAGCATATCTGGGCAACCTGTTCCAGTGCTTCATCACCCTCTGAGTAGAAGTTTCTTCTATTTTTCTAACCTAAATTTCCTCTCTTTCAGTTTAAAACTATTGCCCTTTGTCCTGTTACTATTTACCCGCAAAAGCATTCACTCTGCCTGCTTTTTTAAGTCCCCTTAAGGGACTGGAGGGGCACCTCAGGGTCTCCCTGATGCCTTCTCTTCTCCAGGCTGAACAACCCTAGCTGTCCCAGCATGTCTTCATAAGAGACTTGTTCCATCCCTCTGATCATCTTCATGCCCTCCTCTGGACCTATTGTGGCAGGTCCATGTTTTTGTTGTGCTAAGAATTCCAGGGCTGGGGGCAGCACTCCAGGTGGAGTCCCACAAGGACAGACTCGAGGGGCAGAATCACCTCACTTGCTCTGCTGGCCACACTGCT
>VXBT01003869.1:15829-25920 GCA_013400235.1 Oriolus oriolus | reverse complement strand
GGGTGGGGGATGGGATGTGGGGCTGGGTGTGCCACCTGAGGAGGCAGTTTCAGTGTGAGAGGGGACATTGCGGTCTGTGCCTGGTGGGAGCGCTGGGTGCAGCTCCAGGAGGATCAGGATCCTTGTGGAGTTACAAAAACAAACGAAAACCCCAAACCTCCCCACACCCAGCGGCCCCACGTGCCCCAAAGCAGTCCCAGTCTCTCCCGGCGCTGTGGGTCCGTGGAATCAGACACATCCTTGTTGAGGATTTTACCCCAAATTCCTGGGATTCCTGGGAATGCTGCAGGGCAGAGCACCGTGGGGAAGGATGGATGGGGACAGGATGGAATTCCCGGGAAGGGAAGGGGAGCGTGTCCTGCCCCGCAGCCAGAGGGGGTGAGGAGGGACCTGTGTGTCCCCCAGGCAGCACCTGGGGACTTGCTGAGGGGTCCTGGGTGCTGTGCCAGCCTGGGGCACCCGTCCCAGCCCGGGCAAGGCTGCTGTGGGATTTGCAGCTCTTCTGCCAGATGGAGACTGCCAGGCTCTGAGTAAATCCCGGGATTTACCAGGGTTTCCAGGCTGGAGGTGCTGCTGGGATGGGGGACGTGGGGGAGGGAGCGGGGATGGGTCAGCCCCGGACAGAGACCCCCAGGGACCCCAGCCCCGGTCACGGAACAGGGTCATGGAATCCTGGAATGGTTGGGTGGGCAGGGACCTCAGAGCCCCTCCAGTGCCACCCCTGCCATGGGCAGGGACACCTCCCACTGCCCCAGGCTGCTCCCAGCCCCATCCAGCCTGGCCTTGGGCACTGCCAGGGATCCAGGGGCAGCCACAGCTGCTCTGGGCACCCTGTGCCAGGGCCTGCCCACCCTCCCAGGGTGCTGGAACTCCAAAAAAACCCCAGTAATGGGTGAAGGAGGGCAAGGGACCTCGGGGTGTGCCTTGAAGGTGCCAAATTCCATTTAGGGAGCATTCCTGCAGCACCAGGTGCCAGTGCTGGGAGCAGAGCTGAGGCTTTGGCACGCAGGAATTCCCGGGATAACCTGGGATGAGTCCTCCTGAGCTGTTTAAAACTTGTCTGAGGAACAGTGGCAGTGTCACCAGCCAGGCTGGGAGAGCTGGGAGTGCCCAGCCTGGACAGGGAAATGCTCCAGGGAGAGCTCAGAGCCCCTTGCAGGGCCTGAAGGGGCTCCAGGAGAGCTGCAGAGGGACTGGGGACAAGGCCTGGAGGGACAGGAGCCAGGGAATGGCTCCCTCTTGCCGCCCTCTGGTTCTCTGTCCCTGAAGTCATTTCGATGGGATTATTTCACATTATTTTCCTTGGCTCTGCTGCCTCATCCCAGCCCGTGAGGGCTTTGGGGTTCGTGGAATTTTCCACGCGCTGGGGTGGCTGGAAGGGAGTGACAGAAAAAGGGGAACGAGGCGGGAATGTCACCGTGCACCACCCCAAAAGCAAAATCCCATCTCCTGGCCCTGGCATCGGGCAAAAGGAGGATGAGGAAGGGGCTCTGGAGGAGCGGGGAGAGTCAGAAGCTGCTCACAGCTCTTGGATCTCTTCCCAGAAATGCTTGCTGGAAAATGTGGACTCTCCTCCTCGGGTCTGGAGCGAGGGACAGGGACGTGGTGGGCTCATCCCAGCTCCGGCTCCGGTGTGGGATGGGTGGGAAGGAGGGAATGGGGAGGTGGTGGGCTCATCCCAGCTCCTGCCCTGGCCTGGGATGGGTGGGAAGGAGGGAATGGGGAGGTGGTGGGCTCATCCCAGCTCCTGCCCTGGCCTGGGATGGGTGGGAAGGAGGGAATGGGGAGGTGCTGGGCTCCTCCAGTGCAGTTCCAGTGCTCCGTGTCTCATTCCGGACAGATTCGGGTCCGATTTTGGGGCATTTTTCCCACTTTCTGGTCAATGCAGGTATTCCCACCAGGAGCCTCCGTGTCCTCCCTCCCTGTGGTGTCCACCCAGACCTCCCGGCCACAGGACCGCGCCTGTCCCGAGCCACATCCCCCCGCAATCCTCTTGGGACCGATCCGTTTTCCCGGAGCCTTTTGGGATCAGCGCTGGGTTCCCGTTCCCCACCGGGATCGCTCCGTGTTTCCAGCGGCGCCGGGAAGGCCGGTCCCGAGCGGGCCTGGGATTTGTCTGTGGGATTTATCCCAGCCCCGTGTGCCCACGCAGGGATTATCCCGAGGGCTCCGCCGGCTCTGGGAATGTCGCTCCTGCTCCGGGATGGAGCTCCCGTCCTTCCTCCCCCCAGCTCTGCGCATCCAAAACAGCCTTGCCTTAATCCATGTCCGAGTTTGGAATGCTTGCGGCGTGTTTTCCCGATTTTCTGGCCATTAGCCTGTGGTTTTGGGGGTTTGGGGTGGTTTTTCCTGGGACTGCTGTGTCTGGAACCAGCTGTCCAGGCTGTGCTGCTGAAATACCCGTGGGGACGGGGTCAGTACGGATATCACTCAATATTCCTGAAAATCCAAGCAGGCCAGGAAGCTGACGTTGGAGAAAACGTTGGAATTTTCGGTGGTTCTGTTGAATTTCTCATTAATTCCCGTTTTTTTTGTGTTTTTCAATAGTTTGTTGCTCATTTTCCCCGACCTTTGCTCCGTGCCTGACTTGGTTTTACCCCTCGTGTGTCGTCCCGGTGCTTTGGGGTTGTTTATTTCACTGTTGAACTCTTTAAGGGTTGTTTTTGTGTCCGGCTTGGTAAATCCCAAGATGTTTTTCCTGCGTTTGGGGCTGAACGGGGGGTCAGTCACTTGTCGAGGGTTTGGAAAAACCTAAACCTACGCCGCAGATGGGATTTGCTTGGGTCACATTCCAAGTTTTGTTTCTTTTCTGGGAAGTCAGGGGTTTGCTGTGGAGGAAGTGGAGCTGTTTGGGGCAGGAGGAGTGGCTGTGGCCCTGCTCAGGGTGGTCTTGTGCACTGGTGGCTCTCCAGTTCCACAGGGGACGGGAACTGGGATCGTCCAGGCGTGTCCTGGGTGCTGCTCCCACACTCCGAGGCGCTCCCTGCAAACACTGGGGGAACACTGGGAGCACAGGGGAGGGGGGATCCTGCCCCTCTCGGGTGAGGCCCCACCTGCAGAGCTGCCCCAGCCCTGGGGACACAGCAGCGGGACCTGGAGCTGCCGGAGAGAGCCCAGAGGAGGCCCCGGAGCTGCTCCAGGGCTGGAGCCCCTCTGCTCTGGAGCCAGGCTGGGAGAGCTGGGGGGGCTCAGCTGGAGAGGAGAAGGCTCCAGGGAGAGCTCCAAGCCCCTTGCAGGGCCTAAAGGGGCTCCAGGAGAGCTGGAGAGGGACTGGGGACAAGGCCTGGAGGGACAGGAGCCAGGGAATGGCTTCCCAGTGCCAGAGGGCAGGGATGGGTGGGATCTTGGGAAGGGATTCGTGGCTGGGCTGGAATTGGCAGAGCAGCTGTGGCTGCCCCTGGATCCCTGGCAGTGCCCAAGGCCAGGCTGGACACTGGGGCTGGGAGCAGCCTGGGGCAGTGGGAGGTGTCCCTGCCATGGCAGGGGTGGCACTGGAGGGGCTCTGGGGTCCCTTCCCACCCAACCCATTCCCTGACTCCACGATTCCCAGTTTTCCTGGCGGAGCAGCAGCAGAGATGAATGTTTGCTCTCTCAAGTCTGAGCTGTCATTCCAAGGCTGGAAACTCCATGTGTGGAATGTGCCAGGCACATCGGTGAGGAGCACTCCTGTTCCAGCTGGAGCCTCCTCTGCTCCCCAGGAGGGGGAATTCCTCTTTCTTCCTCCGGTGAAGCTTTCCTGTCTTCCCCAAAGTCAAAACAATCCAAGGATTTCAGTTGAGTTCTTTCAGGAAATGGGGGATTTTAGGCTGGTGGAGGTGGAGGAGCTCCTCAAGTCTCATGGAACCCCTTCCAACCTTGTCCTCTGCTGCCCAGGATCCCCTTCCAGGGCGGCTGCCAGGTGTGGAGCCGGAGCAAGGGCCCAGCCCCTGCCCCGGCTCTGTTGGCTTTGGGTGGAGGGGCAGAGTTGTGTTTCCTTCTGGGAAGGATCCGACGGAGCAGCATTTCCCAGCCCTTCCCATCAAACAGAGCCTCTGCCGCTGGCTGGGGTGTGGCTGTGCCTCGGCTTCAGGGAGTCAGGGAATGGGTTGGGAGGGAAGGGACCCCAGAGCCCCTCCAGTGCCACCCCTGCCATGGCAGGGACACCTCCCACTGCCCCAGGCTGCTCCCAGCCCCAATGTCCAGCCTGGCCTTGGGCACTGCCAGGGATCCAGGGGCAGCCACAGCTGCTCTGCCAATTCCAGCCCAGCCAGGAATCCCTTCCCAAGATCCTACCTAAAGCTCCGCTCTTTCAGCTTAAGCCGTTCCCTGTGTCCTGTCTCTCCATGCCTTGTTCCCGGTCCCTCTCCACTTGGCAAACTGGATTCTCCAGGAACTTCCTCTGAAATGGGGAATTTTGGGTCGTGCTTTGTACTGATTTCTTCCCAGTGTCCCATCTAAATCTCCCCTCTTTCGCTGAAACCCCTGGGATAAGCTGGGAAGGGCCCCGTGTCCTGCTGAGCTCCAGGAGCCGGCCTGGAATCGCTGGTCCCGGTCCTGGTGCAGCCGGAGCTGAGTGGTGTCGGCAGCAGGATCGGGCTGGGAGCAGCTCCACGGATGAGCAGGTGGCACCTAAAATCATGGAATCCGGGAACATCCTGAGCCTGGGACCCACAAGGATCACAGATCCAGCTCCTGGGCACAGGGCACCCTAAAACCCCACCCTGTCCCTGGGAGCAGAGCTCTGGCAGCCTCGGGGCCGTGCCCAGCACCCTCTGGGCAAGAACCACTCGGCTCCGTGACCCCAGGGCTCATCCCGGCCTGTCCCAGACTTCCCAGATAATCTGTGGGGTGGGGATGAGGTGGGTTTGGGGGACCTGGGTGTTAGTGGGGTCCGTTGGGAGCAGTAGCAGGAGCTGCTGGGAACGCGCTGATCCCGGTAATCCCCCAGCTGGGCTCGGAGCTGGCAGCACTCCGTGCTGCTTCCATTCCCATCTCCCTGCTCATTCCCAAGGATTAGAGGTGAGGAGCTGCTCCAGGGCACTGGGGCAGGACTGGGACCACAGCTGGACCCTCTGGGGTCATGTGTGCCATGGGGTTTGGGGGGAGCAGGGATGGCATTCCCGAGCCTGGGCAGAGCAGGGAATTGGCATTCCGGAGCCTGGGCAGAGCAGGGAATTGGCGTTCCTGAGCCTGGGCAGAGCAGGGAATTGGCGTTCCCGAGCCTGGGCAGAGCAGGGAATTGGCGTTCCCGAGCCTGGGCAGAGCAGGGCTCCTCTCCAGGCTGTGGGGTCAGGCCGAGGGACAGCTCTGGGCTCGGGGCTGCTGGTGCTCTGTGGGAGCTGTACCTGCTTCAGCAAATTCCCCGCTTCTCTGGGAAATGCCGATGAGGAAGCTGAGGGCTCCAGGGCAGGGTCACTTCCCCATCGCGGAGCAGTCTGTGGTCAGGGGGGTTTCAGTTCCCCTCAGCTCCAGCCTCTTCCTCCTCCCTGGCGAGGGCCCTCCCTCATGGAGGGAATCCCCTCCTGCAGCGCAGATCCTGGGAGGAGCGGCCGACGGAGCTGGGAACGGTCCTGGGAATCCCAGGAGCGGCCGAGGGAGCTGGGAAAGGGGCTCAGCCTGGAGCAAAGGAGGCTCAGGGGGGACCTTGTGGCTCTGCACAAGTCCCTGACAGGAGGGGGCAGCCGGGGGGGGTCGGGCTCTGCTGGCAGGGAACAGGGACAGGAGGAGAGGGAACGGCTCAGGGTGGATATCAGGGAATTCCCTCCTGGAGGGAGCTGTGCAGCCCTGGCACAGCTGCCCAGGGAGGTTTGGAGTGCCCATCCCTGTTGGGATTCCAAAGCCGTGCGGATGTGGCACTCGGGGACACTGTCGGTGGCGTTCTCGGGGAGCTCTCAGAGTTCCCACATTGATGGGACGTTTCCTCCCGTTTCAGTCCTGGTGGCTCTGGCACTGCCAGGCCCGGCTGAGGCCCCTGTGGGATCTGACCTGATTCCCACTGCTCTGTCCCTGCCCGGCCGTCTCTGTCGCTGTCCCTCCCTGCAGCTCCCCCCTGGATGTGCCACGCTCCGGCGGCAGCTCCGGCCCTGCGGCCGCCGCCTGTGTGGGACCAGGGAACAAAAGCTCCTTCTGCCCTTGTGGGAGATGTTGATGCTGGCACAGCCTGGGTGGAAATGATCCCTGCGGGGTCGAGACAAACCGAGCCAGGGCTTGGATCGTTCCCTGTTCCCTGGCAGGACGGAGCAGGGAGGGACTTGGGCACCCACGTGTGATCTGTGAGGAATAGCCCCGGCTGGGTTTGGGGTTTCCCTCTGTCCTTGGCTGCTCTGCAGGGAATTGCCCGGCTCGGACGGGAGAGGGGCTGGCACTGAGGCCTTTTGTCCTGGAGCTCGGAGCTGCTCTGTGGCTGTGCCTGGATCCTGTCCCAGTGTCCCTCTGCATCCCTTTGCCAGCTGGGAACAGCTCTGGAGCCAGGCTGGGAGAGCTGGGGGGGCTCAGCTGGAGAGGAGAAGGCTCCAGGGAGAGCTCCGAGCCCCTTGCAGGGCCTGAAGGGGCTCCAGGAGAGCTGCAGAGGGACTGGGGACAAGGCCTGGAGGGACAGGAGCCAGGGAATGGCTTCCCAGTGCCAGAGGGCAGGGATGGATGGGATCTTGGGAAGGGATTCGTGGCTGGGCTGGAATTGGCAGAGCAGCTGTGGCTGCCCCTGGATCCCTGGCAGTGCCCAAGGCCAGGCTGGACACTGGGGCTTGGAGCAGCCTGGGGCAGTGGGAGGTGTCCTTGCCCACGGCGGTGCTGGGTGGGCTGTGAGGTCCCTTCTATCCCAGCCCATTCTGTAATTCCCACATATTTTTCCCCCAGGGCAGGAGGGGCCATGGGAGCAGCCGGGGCTGTTTTTAGGCCGTGGGCAAATGTTGGCAGCCCTGTAATTATCACCCGGGGTGCCAGGGGAGCTGGGAATGGCTCCCCTGGGAGGCAGCTGGGATTTGCCATCAGGTAAAAATAGCAGAGGTTCCTCCCCAAAATGTTTTTAACAGCTCTGGCCACGGAGCCGCGGCCGGACAGTGGCGCTCCCGATGGACACTGGGATCCTCCTCCCAGGGGAGCTGAGCCACAGCGCCCACCCAGCTCCAGGTCATGGAATCATGGAGTCATGGAATGGGTTGGGAGGGAAGGGACCCCAGAGCCCCTCCAGTGCCACCCCTGCCATGGCAGGGACACCTCCCACTGTGCCAGGCTGCTCCCAGCCCCAGTATCCAGCCTGGCCTTGGGCACTGCCAGGGATCCAGGGGCAGCCACAGCTGCTCTGCCAATTCCAGCCCAGCCACGAATCCCTTCCCAAGATCCCACCCATCCCTGCCCTCTGGCACTGGGAAGCCATTCCCTGGCTCCTGTCCCTCCAGGCCTTGTCCCCACTCCCTCTGCAGCTCTCCTGGAGCCCTCCTGGACATTCTCCACCCGGCCGGGTGTCTGTGTCACCCCACTGCTCTTGGTAGAATCCCAGAGGATTTGAAGTCCAAAGGGACGTTCAGAGGTCACCCGGGATCCCTTAAAGCAGCTCCTGGGCCCTCACAGCTTCCAGTGTTCCTGGAGCGCTCCTCCAAAGGGCCCTCTGGCTCCTGCCCCGTGTGTGAGGTGGTCTGAGGTGGTCTGAGCGGCTGTGGGGCCGTGTCTCCCAGGGATTTATGGAGGAGCTTCCTGCTCCAGCTGTGGCTCCGGGTGAGCAGCGGCAGCTGCGGGGCCGTGCCCGTGTCCGTGTCCTGCTGCCAGGAACGCTCCGGGCCGGCAGCGCTTTCCTGGGCCGAGCTCTCGGAAGCAGGCGGGGCTTTTTAAATTTAATTACTTCCTCTCCTGCCTTAACGTTTCCAAAGATAAACACGGCTCTCCCTTGGCACGGGGTCAGGGAGCAGCCGGGGCTCTACCCGGGTTGTGCCGAGCCCGCTCCCAGCCCAGGTTTGTGCTGGGAATGGTGGGGATCTCTCAGGATCTGTCCCCTGCCAGGACAGCAGTGATTCCATGCCAGGCTGCTCCCGCTTCACCCACCATTCCCGCATCCCGGGGTCTTCCCTGACCCTTTGGGAGATGTCCTGAGTGTCATCCCAAACGTGCCGTGTGTGGGGTGAGCTGCGGATTCCTCTCTGTAGGGGGATCCGAGTGGATCTTCCTGCAGGGTCCGTGGTGGTGGGGGAGCAGAGAACCCCACGTTCCTCCAGCTCTTGGGATTTTCCAGCCGCGCTCTATGCCAAGGATTTGCCAGCGTTCCTGATCCCTGGGTGTCTGCCCCCCCAGGTCCTGGCAGGGCACCCGGCGCTGCCCCCGGGCTGCGTCCAGGGAGAGATGGCTCTCTCCAACACTTCTCCTGAATTCCCAGGGATTAGGGAGAGGCTGAGAGGGATTAGGGAGAGGTTTGAGGAATAATGACATCCCGGGACAGGACTGATGTGACCCAGGGTGAGGGGGATCAGTGCTGGCCCCTCCTTCACCTCCCTCATTTCAGCTCCCTACCAACCCCCCGTTGCTGTGGGGCTCCTGCAGAACCTCCCAAAGCCGTGACTCCCTGAATTCCATTGGGAATGGGAGCCGTGCTCCGTGGAAGTGCCGTGCTGGGAGCGCCCCGGGTCCCAGCACCGCGCGCCGGCCGGGCAGTGATGTCCTCCTGACGCTGCTCCAGGATGCTGTAACTGGGAGCGCGTGACCCCGGGGTGCGGGGGTTTGCCTCCCGTGGCTGGATGGAGCTTTTCCAGCCTGGAATTGCGTGCAGACAGTTTGCTTCATCACCCAGCTCCGTGTCCCAGGCTGTGGGTGATCCTTATCATCCCTGGGTGATCCTTATCTTCCCTGTGTCCAGCAGGTCAAGCACGTCCTCAGACATCACCGAGGTGACCATAAACATGGAATGAGGCACTTTTTCCTAAGTTTTTCCCTATTTTTAGCTGCACTCAGGACAGGAATTGGTGTTCCGGGTGTGACTTTGTGGAGACTTTTGCCCCAAATCCCTCTGGCAGAGCCAGAGGTGTCCCTGTGACCCCGCTCCTGCAGGCACCTGGGGTTCCTGCTGTCCAGGAAGGGCTTTGTCCTTCCCAAGCTCCTTGTCCTGTGGAGTTGCACTGGAACATGGAGCGAGAACCATGAGTGGGATATTATTCCTTGGGGTTTTTCATTCTCTTGTCCTGTTGTGGGAGACACAGCGGCCGTGCCACAGGGGGGGATGTGGCCTTGGGGACAGCTGGAGGGGACGCTGGGGGTCCAGTAGGTGCCACTTCAGGAGAAGAATTGCCATGAAGAATTTCTTCATGGAAAGGATTGTCCAGCACTGGAACCGGGATTGCATTGCCCAGGGAGGTTTGCAGTGCCCATCCCTGGAGGTGTCCAAGGAATTGCTGGAGGTGGCACTCAGGGCTCTGGGCTGGGGACACGGTGGGCATCGGGCACAGCTTGGACTCAGTGACCCCAGAGGGCTTTTCCAGCCTCAGGGATACCAGGAGCTGCCGTGGGTGGCACAGGGAGCTGCCAGCACCCACTGCTGGTGCCGGTGGGGACAGGGCTGTCCCATCCCATGCTGGTGGCTGCTGGTGGCCAGCAGCGAGGACAGGGACCGTGTGCTCGCCCTGGGCCGGGTGGGCTTTCCCAGCAGTGGCTGGAGCAGCGGGGCCACCCCCAGCCCCACAAACGGCCCCTTTGTTCCCTCCATAGAAAAGCCATTCTCCGTCCCCTGGCGGGGACATGTCCCGGGGAACAGAGGCCCCTTTGTCCCCGGAGCAGACACTCGAGTGTTGTTCTGGGTGGGCTTGGGGGTGGGGGGCTGCAGGGCCGGGATGGGGTGGGATGGATGGGATGGCTCAATCCCTGTCCGTGCCCTGTTCCCGCTCTCCAGGAGGGAGGAGCTGGTGGCCAGGGCGGAATATCCCAGCTCCCCGCTCAGGTGCTGATTCCTGCTGAACAGAGGGCTGAGGGGTGGGCTGGCTGTGCTCAGGCTGGTGTGACATGTCTGAGAATGGTTGGGTGGGAAGGGACCCCAGAGCCCCTCCAGTGCCGCCCCTGCCATGGCAGGGACACCTCCCACTGTCCCAGGCTGCTCCGAGCCCCAGGGTCCAGCCTGGCCTAGAGTGCCTTCAGGG
>VXBT01003867.1:564526-602797 GCA_013400235.1 Oriolus oriolus | reverse complement strand
TGTCTTAGTGGCTATATGAATACATCTCCTATAAACAATCTTCCAAGGGTGTTAAGGAGAGAATCTGGACTAGTCAAAGCACTTAAAGAACTTGGATTCGGGACTTATTTTACTTTATTGCTGGCTTTCCCACCGACTCACTGCTCGACCTGGGATGGATTGCTTGGTATGTCTGTGCTGCAGCTATCCCAGCTGTACAATAGATGAAACAGGGCGTTAGAAGATAAATTAGCGTTATTAAAACCTTTTGGCAGTTTTGTTGGTTTAACCCTGAAAGCTGAAGTGCAGATGTGTAAGAGGTGAGGAAGGTGACAGGCACAGCAGGGTGGTCAGCAGGGAGAGGCTGGGTTCTACCTGGGCTTTTAAGCTGATGCCTCTGACAGAAGTGAGGCAGCTTTAGGGGTATCAGGGACAGTGTGCACACACACACAGAGGCATGTGCCTGCGTGCCTCTTTGCACACACTTCGGATTGCAAATAAGTGGGAGATTCTGTAAAAACTGTCCTTGTGAACCTTGTGATGGGTTATACCTGCTGAGACTCCTGATCTGCAGGTTAGTGACAGTGAGCAAGATGCTCCCTGCTTTTGCTGGCAGCTTAACTCATCCTTAACCAATGCCTGTAACCCTAGGAAGGATAACTCTGATTTGAAATGCCCTCCAACTAAAACCAGCACACCTACTTACGAACGATAGAAAAATCCTCTGTTCAGTCACACCTTTACAAGTAATTGGACATTTGCACAAATGCATCATGTCAGCATGCAGTCTCAGATGCTCTCTACCTGATACATCCTCAGTCCAGAAATTCCATTTCAGCACAAATATCTTGCACACTTAGACAGTCCAAAACACCACGGGGATAGCAGAGCACTGGGGGTGGCAGACATGCCTGTACAATGCTGATGGAGGGGGGAAGGGGATTTGCTGGTAGTGCTGGAGAGAGACTGGTCTTGTTTTAGGAATAGAGCACAGTCATGTGAGCTGATTTAAATCCTGTCAGATTTAGACTGAGGTACTTAACGCCTTCTTTGCCTCAGTCACCAACAGAAAGAGTGGTTATCCTCAGGGCAACCAGCCCCTTAAGCTGTTAGTCAGGGAGGGGGAGCAGGATGGACTCCCTGCAATCCAGGAGGAATTAGTCAGCGACCTGCTGAGCTTAGACTCTCAAAAGTCTGTGAGGCCAGACAGGATTCACCTGAGGCCACTGAGAGAACCATTGGAAGAACTTGCCCAGCCACTCTCCATCATTTATCATCAGTCCTGGCTAACCAGGTGTGAGAGACTGGAAAGACTGATGTCTTGAGATATTTTGGGATGCATGTGTGTGGGGCAAGGGCAGCTCAGGCCTTGTGCTGGTGAGGCAGTGCACTTCCCCACGCACCACCCCACCTAGAGCCATGATTCCGTGATTCTGTAGCTGAGAGCACTAGGCTAGATTGTCTGACTTTGGGACGTTTCCTTTCCAGTGGCCAACAACAAAGCCGTTCTACTCAGAGAGCTCCTCTGGGTTTTTGCTGTTGTGCTGTGCAGGATGTGGACCCAGCTGTGCAAGAGGAAGGAGTCAGACACACGGGCAGGCAGCTCTGGGCAGGCAGCAGAGGAAAGGTCTGGTTTGAATGGGGAGCAGTCAGTGAGTTGAGGTGTCTCCAGGTATTGACACTCACCAGTGATTTGGGGATTGAATTTTGTGTCAGTAGGTCCCCACAATCCAGAGGTAGAACATAAAATCTTTTTTGAAAATAGTCCAAATCTCAGAAGGGAGTTGTGAAGCAGGAAATAGCAACAAAAGAGATTCTTTAATCCAGATGGCTTTTTAATATCTCCAAGGATGGAGATTTCACAATAGCTCTGGGAAACTCGTGCCAGTGCTCAGTCACCCTTGCAGGAAAAAGTCTTCACAGATTTTCAAAGGGGGCCTTCTGTGTCTCAGATAATGCCCATTGCTTCTTGTCTTGTCACTGTGCACCACTGAAAAGGGCCTGGTTCCATCCTCTGGGCACCTTCAGGTATTTATATCCATGGATACGATTCACCTGATCATTCTCTTCTCGAAGCTGAACAGTCTTCTGCTCTTTCAGCCATCCCTTATGAGAGAGATGCTCCAGTCTCTCATTCATCTTACTGGCCCTTTTCTGGACCCTCTCCAGTAGCTCTATATCTCTCTTGTACTGGTGAGCTCACCATTGGACACCACTCCACGTGTGGCCTCAGTGCTGAATTAAGGGCAAGGATCACCTCCCTCTATCTGCTGCAACACTCCTCCTAATGCAGACACCATTCACCTTCTTCACAGAAAGGACACATTGTTGGCTCATGTTCAACTTGGTGTCCCCCAGAAGCCCCAGGTTCTTTTTTTGCAAAGCTGCTTTTCAGCTGGTCAGCACCCAGCATATACTGGTGCCTGGGCTTGTTCCTCTCCAGGCTCGGGGCTTTGCGCTTGCTTTGGGTTACTGGGTCCCAGACTGACCTCAGGGTTTTGCCTCACCAGCACTCAGCTGCACGCTCTCCTTAACAGAGACAACACTTAATGGTAAATGGGCCCCAGCAATTGTAGAATCACAGAGACTCAAATCTTACTGTCATGTTTATCTGTATTGCTAATTAAATTACAAAAAGAACATAAAATGTTAAAACATCAACTACTTTCACTTGAAAGCTCTAAATTCATACCCATTTCCTTTTTTTCCTCTTTTGCATTAATGAAATAAGACACAGAAAACAAGAACTTCTCCTTCAGTGTTTTGAGTTTTTGTTTTAAGGTATCTTTTTGATGGAAATTAGAGCTAAAGCAATGGCAGCTGTAAGAGCATGTGCTGTGAATACAGGTAGTATATGAACTCTTAGTGGATGTCTACAGGGGAAAGCCGCTATGTTTGTGGAGGCTGGAAGAGAAGACAGGAGCAAGTGCAGAAAAAAGGTTGGGCAAATAGGCCAGCATTCAGTGTTGTAGTGTATGACATAAAGCTCATGAAAAGAAAAGTGAAGTGTTTGGCCAGCTGTCATAAGCATCCCTGGAAAGCAGTCTAAGCTACTGAGCATCTGCTTTGGATTTGGTTTAATTTATACAGCTCATCTCTCTCACCAGGGTATCATTCATATGACACTGGTATAGTGGTTTCTTATAAAGAAGCAGTCTCTAATCTGAAATGGGTAATTCAGATTTCACTGTAGTTTCACTCTCTAGATCCCAAAAAAATACTTCAGGGAAAAGTTTGCCATGTTTCCTATATCCAGGCACAGCAAGGAGAAATCTGTCCAGGAAGGAATCTGTTGAAAGAAGTGCAAGCACTTCAAAGCAAAAAAAAAGAATGCAGTGTTTCCTGGGAACCATTAATATTCTGTCAGTGCTATTTCCATCTCTGCAGGGTGAACTTCAGTGGGACCAGAAGCAAACCACAGCACAGATAAATGGGAAGAGGCAGGCTGGAAGCCATCTCTGGATACAGACTGTTCTGCACAGCAATGCAGTGTCGTCAAGGTGCACATTCCCCATGGAGGAGAAAGGATTCAGTCGTGCTGAAAATAGATCCTTCTTGAGACAGCTATCAGACAGCTGCTCCCTTTCTGCCACCCTCTGAGATGTGCATTCTCTTCTCCCCATCCCAGCGGTTCACTGAGAGATAAGGATTGAGAAGGCACTTTTTAGCAGCAGCCAGGCTGGGGAGGGGAAGGGGAACTTCCTGCAGGTCCTGTGTGTTGGCCACTGGGAACCTCCCCCTCCTGCCTGTTCACACTCATCAAGCTCATGAACTGGAAACACAAGAATGGCCTGTATGGCTGGAGGGTTTGCAGTAGGAAAATGAATGTTTCTTTGTAGTCTTTACCCGTGGGAGCTGCTCTTAGGCTGTCTGCTCTGTGAGTCCCTTACTAAGACAGATGGCCCTCCAAGGGGAAGTTTCCAGGTGATCCCTCTGGCTGGGGACATGTCCAGGTGGCCACTCCCATGCAGCTGAAGCCATGGCCATCAGTGAAATATTTGATTTCACTTCACTCAATTAACAGACAGTTAATTTCGTGCCACTTGCCAAAGCATATCCTTCCAGAACACCAAATCCATAGTACTGCTTCTCAGGTACATCAGCTGAAACGTCCTCAGCAGCAGCAGGCTTTGGTTGCTTTCAGTCCTTGAAGAGCAGCGTGACCTGCAGGCAGAGTCAGAGATCTGTGGAGCTCACTGGGGCAGCAAAATGCATCACATCACATCAGGAAGGAGCTCTGCCAGGTGAGGAGCAGCAGGGCAGAGAGAGTACAGGAGATTCCTCTTATTACCACAGGCTGGGCATATTCTCAGTGGTGATTGCATGCTAGTTAGCATTTCCCCAGGCCCATCACAGGAATTTAGGGGTGTGATACAAACGTGTTTTTTTCATTCGGAGTTGCCAGGCACCATTTCTCAGAAAATAACTGTATGATACAGTGAACAGCATTAACATCACCTCTGTGGGTTATTTCTGACAATAACATAACATTGAAGGAAATAAGATTGCATGATGTCCCTGCCCATGTCAGGGAGATTGGATTAGGTGGTCTTTAAAGGTCCCTTCAACCCAAACCCTTCTGTGTTCTGTGTGACTCTGAATGGCTGTACTGGGCGAGTTCAAAGGAACAGGCAGACTCTCACACCCAAGACATTTGTCATCATCCCAATCTCCCCAGACACCCACCCTCTGCTTGACATTCCACCCAGGTGGTGAAGCCTTCTAGAGAAAAAACCACCTCACGAAGGTGAAAAATGTAATGTGAATGGAGCAAAAAACAAGTAACATCCACATGGGAAACTACTGAAAATGGCAATGTGTTCTGTGTGTCCGTGCTAGTAATAGGAGACGGAATCACAAGCACATTCCTGCTATCTCTATAAGAAGCCCAAGAAGCCTTTGGCCTTCTCAGGTCTCAGTGACCTATTTGTACCCCACATGGAGCCTGTAATGGTCACGGGATAGAGCAGATATCCTCTTCAACAGGGATCCCCTTGCACACCCTGCTCGTGAGCCCTGGGAGGCTGGAGAGAGCTCCGCTTCTGCTCCAGTAGGAAATCTCCTGCTGTGGGTGGAGGGCCTGGAGAGCAGGCTCAGGTGCCCTACACAGACAGAGGTGTCTCCTTGTGCATAGGGACAGGTCACTGCAGCTCCTCCTCTGGTGATCAGGGTCCCTGATGCCGTGATCGGGAACTGGGAGCTGCTCAGGGCCGTGGGAGAGACCAGGAGTGAGCAGGATCTGCGTGGATGTGCCGCTCCTCTGAGCACACATTACAGCTAAGCTGAAAGGAAGTCAGTCCTGCATGTGATGGGTCACTACTGCTGATCACTCTGCCCTACTTCAACCAAATCAGCTTGCTGGGTGACTGGTGCCCAGACCCTGATAAACTGTGGTAGATACTCCAAAACGTGGAATCTACATGCATCTGCTCTTTGTTTACATACACATTTGATGTGTTATCAACCCTCTCAACATGGTGTCCCACAGGGAACAGACTTGGTGACAAGCAGCTGTGCTTGGGCATGCTTCTGAAGTTGGGTTCCTCTCAGTGACAGTGGGTAAGACTCAGGAGTGGCACAGCCCGGCTCACAGAGCAGCGGGGAGACAGGTAAAGCAGCAAACTTTCACTTGGGGATGAGAACTCTTCACTGAGTATCAGAGTTGTGCTCTTAATCAGACTCCTCATGTTCCCAGCAAACAGCAGCGGAAGAGCTGGCCCAGGAGGTGACATTCAGGATGTCCTTTCTGTCACCCACCACAGCAGCTGAGGAGCTCCTGTTACAGAGCAGGGGAGTGGGGTGGGCAGGCTAAGACGCCTCCGGGTAAGACAAAGTCAAAAGATGGCAAGTGGCAAAAGGGGGAGGGAAGGAGAACTAGGATTAGGTGCATAATATTAGCACAAGCAGCAACTGCATCCTAAAAAAGACAGCAATGAGGTGGTATCTTCCTTGGCTGGCACTCATTTGGGACAGATGCACAAATCCTACTTCTGGGCAGATTTCAGTGCTGTAAATTGAAATATACTGGTATGGAATTTCTATTAACCTGCTCACTTTGAAAATTAGGCTTTTCAAGGCTAAGACAACCCAGTGGATTACGACAGAATTTTCTGAGTGACACTCGGTGCAGTGAAGTTGCCAACAGGATACATAGCAGAATTTTCTAGTGACATTTCTGAACGAACTTGTTCTTGCAGAAAAGTTCCTTTTGCATCCTTACGAAGTTTATCAACACTTTCATTATTTTATACTGGCAGACAGATCCTTTTGAGGATTCTTTAATTGCTCTTTCCATTCATCTGTCGTGCTAAGGGAAGAATACAAGTCCCCACTGCTCCTTAAGGGCAAATCAGTTGTGCAAAGCAGAACAGCTCCAGGTTTTTTTCTTGGATGATTGTTCATAAAACATATGCCACACAGGGTGGGCTCACAAAGAGTGACAAGCCAGGACCTGTGGGGTGGGCCACAACAGCAGCTCAAAACTTGGACTACTGTGCACCACCTCCATCCACTCACCCTCTGCCACAGAGAAAAGCAGCTCCTGAGGCTGCTGGCCCCAACCCGAGCTACCTGCCCTGCCTGGGCAGCTGAGGTCTGGCCATGTTGGGGGCTTCCAGGCTCCATCCGGGAGTAGCCCCTGAATTCTTCAGCCCTCTGGGAAGGTCTGGATTTTCACTCCGTCCTCCTAGTACAGCTTGTATTCCCGGGTTTGGGAAATGCTGCCTAAGGATTTGTTCTCTGGAGTGCAGAGAGCTCTGCTCAGCACCGTGCCTGGGCATGAGTGACGAGCCTTATGCCCTCTCAGCAGTAATGAAACTACAGAATAAATACAGAAAATGATTTCTTCAGAACTAAAATTAAACTTTACAAAGAATTTCAGAGGTGGGGTGTGAGTTAGTCATTTGCAGATTATCATTGTAGTGCTTCCCAGCAGTTTCCCCTCAGACTTCTCCTGACCTTTCACACCCAAACTTGTTCTGAGTCGTCATTTCTTCCACCCCCACATCCTCTATCATCTTATCACTTATTTCTTTTCCTTGCACGCATCCATCTTGCTTTCCTCCTCCCAGACACTTTTCTGAACCCCCCCGCGCAGTTTCAACCCCACCTCAGTTCTGTGGTTACCCTTCCACACTCTCTCCAACCAATTTTTTTCTGCAACAAGAGTCAACAAAATATCAAGTTCAGCTGCTCACGGGTAATGCATTGGGGCCCAGCTCTATTTGATCTGAACCTGTTCGGGCTGGTCCTGCTCCACTTGGCTGAGAGAGGGGAGAAGACTTTGTGCAATGCTGCTGTTCCTGGGGCAAGCCCTGCCTCTGCTTTCCTCACCAGCGAAGGGATTCAGGGACTGGGGCCTCTTGCTGATCTGCAAAGCAAAAGATGGTCTTCTGGGTTCACAGGCATTGCATCAATTTGTTGGTTTACAAGAGAGGGGATGCCCCATCCAGCCCAAGGAGCCCTGGCTGGCTGCTGGAAGTACCTGGGCAGCTGCTGCGTTGCCCATGGGGAGCACATCCCAGGAGGGAATGGCCACGGCACCGGGCCCCATTCTGATGTTTAACCTTTCAGCTGGCAATGGAGCTGTGCTGCAGCAAGTCTCTCTGGGGTAAGAATAGCAGCTGCTGTCTTGGGACACAGCACACGTGTCCAGCTCCTCCAGGGCAGCACGTTGCACTGCCACATAGAAGGCAGCCTACCCGCCCAGGAATGTCTTCAGGCGCTATTCGTGGAAGCGAATCATCCCCACAAACAGGCACGACCCCGCACAGGAGTCTTGGCAGAGCGGGGCTATTTTGGGCTTTTGACACTGAGGATGAAAGGAGACACGGGATGGGCTGATCCTCCTGGTAGGGGCCTCCTCCAAAGCTCCCTGCAGCCTTGTCCCCTCCTCTAGCAATGGCTCTTGTGAAGGCTGAGGGCAAATTTGGTGTGGCCTTGGAGGGCAGTAGGTGAGGGCAGAGGGAGCTGTGAGTTTGCTGGGGGTGCAGGGCCAGCCCTCAGTGCCATCAGCAGTGCCCAGCTTTGCTTAGGGCAGGTCCTGCCTGAGGGTGTGCACCTGTCCCTGAGCTCAGGGCAGGGGCTGCCTGCTTTGTTCTCGACCACACCCATGAGAGAGATACCACAGAGTATTGTAAGGCTCCAAACAACTTGCTGAAAGCGTGCATTGAAACACAAATCGCTTGTATCCAGGAGGGTATTCACTTCTTTCCACCTGAAGCTCTCCATTTCTGAGTGGTTCTTCAACATCAGGAATGTTTGAGAGGCCCCTTTTCTTCTTCCTAGGCATCACAAATTCCCTCCCCAACTTATTCCCATCCTTTTAACATCCTCTTTCTTTTTCTGGTGTGGATTTATTTCAATCCACTTTTTAATGTCTCATTTATTTCCGTTTAATTTACTTTGCTTTGTGAAAAGTTGCACATTAAGCTGTCAGAGCAAAAATCACAACTTTCCCAGAAGAGTTTTCCGGCTGGGTCAGAGGTCCGAGTTGTCTCCCTTGTGATTCCATGTTCAGCTGGACTGATACACAGCAGCAATGTCAGCAGGCAGGAGCAAGTGGTCAGGGGACTGAGTGTGTATTGGGTAGCTTATAAAGTGCTGCCACTAAATGCAATCCCACACCCTTGGGGGTCAGTCTCATGCTAGCTCCTGGAAGAAGGCCACTTGGCACAGTCCCAGCCTTTTAAGCCATCCCCGTGCACATCCAGCACTGCTGCAGACAAAGACTCCATCAGTTCAGCCAGCAGACAAGGGCCACAACTCTTCATTCACGGTCAAGTTATTTTTCCAGCAGCCTAATAAGTTCCCCTCCTCAGTCTGGCTTTGCCAGCACCTCTGTGCTTGTTGGGCATCCCCTGTGTCTGTCAGAACACAGTACAGTGGGTGTGGGCACTGTGCACAGCCCACCCTTGGCTGCTCACTTCAACATCAGGCTGGTGATAAAGTCGTCTTTACCCCCCATTTGGTGCCATACGATGTGGTTCAGGTTCCTGTAGATCACCTTGCCTGGTGATGACTGAACCAGGGCCTCAGCACGTGGTCTTGGTGTGGCAGGCTCTGTGACTGGGATGTTGGACAGGGCTGTGTGCTTCTCTGAGGATCCCCAGCACTGCAGTGCTCACTCTCATGCTGCCCTGGACCATCATGGCTCAGCACAGGCCAAACTTCTTTGCAGTAACTCGAGCTGTGAGGGTTTCTGACCATGGCCATGCATTTCTTTCAATCTATTTTTTTCTTACTGTATGCAATTGGCAGCGCTCAGAGTGAACCACAGGCTTTCCACAGGCTTGCTACCAGCAGGCCCTGAGCCCAAACCTGCCCTCGTGCTCTCAGGATCCTCCCCTCCAAACCAGCCAGACCTACATGCGTGGTGTGTCCTGGATGCAGCCAGCCTGGGGGCCCAAGGTGCCAGGTGGGAAGGCCAGGCTCTGGCACCTGCCATTCAGCCAACCCTGCCGTGAGTCAGAGCCAACACAACCCAAAAGTGAATTCCACTTCATGAAATGGGAAAGAGCTGCACTTCCAGCAGAAAGGAGCTGGGGCAGTGAAGGTCGGGATTATCCTGCTGAAGCCACCTCCATGCAGAGCCTTGCAGGGGCTGCTGTGCTCTGCCCGCTGTGCTTTGAGTCTCAGAGAACCAGGGACTGTGTAGCTGGGGCAAGAGCAAACAGCAAACTTTGTACCAAAAGCAGGCAGGAGGGCTGGGAGGATTACATGACAATGCCATGCTGATGCCTGGACACTCTGCAATGAACAGTGACAGTCTGGTAAGGGTTACTAGACTTTCCTAGCAGTTTGTCATTTTCTGTTGATTTGGCACAGCTACTCCTAAACAAGTCACGACTGTTTTTCTGCAGGTTCATGGAGTATTGCACTGAGTAACCACCATTTGGCATGGTGGGCTAGGGTCAGGGACATGGCTTAGGAGCACAGCAGGACTTTGGACTGCATCCTGAGGAACAGCACTGTGCCACAAGCTGCTGAGAACAAGGTGCAGGTGGTCCCCTGAGAATGTGCTGCTTCCACGCTACAGGAGCTGAAACAGAAGTCATCCCTTGGGAAAGCAAAAAGCCTATCAAACCTCTAGGTTTTAAATTCAGGATAAAATTGGTCAAACTGGTCACAGAAGTAGTAAGGCTCCAACCCACAGTTTTGACTATACTTAACGTAGTAACAAAATGACTCTCGTTTAAACATTCACATTTGGAGCATCTGAAGTTGCTGATATCTATTTTATTGACACTGTCACAGCAGCAGCAACAGAAAATGTTTGTGTTCACAAACAATGGGAAAATTGCTTCCTATGACAGCTGGAGAGATACTTTGTGGAAGTTCTAGTTATCCCAGAAGCTCATTTTTCAGTTCCTAACACCACCTGGAAAGGAGAGGCTTTGTTTAGTTTACATATGCCAAGATGAGTCTTTTGATCCCTAAAATCACCCATCTCAGTGCACCATCCAGCTAGGATGTGCAAGTGGAGCCCGAGCCAATGCAGGGGTGTCTGGAACCCTTAAAACCGCTGTGTGAGTTGAATATTTGCAGGTAACACCAAGATGGCCACCATCCACAGCTGAAGCATGAAGAAAAGATTAATTCCATTATTTCACCTGCAAAACAGGGACACAGGCACTGCTAAGCTTATTCCTTCTTGGCACAGGCAAAAAAGCAGCAAGGCCTAAGCCTTGCATTACGGGCCTGGAGCAGGCACAGTCTGTCACCAGGCTGTGTTTTACAATCTCTGAACTTCTTAGCTCCCTTCCCCCCTTACAACTGTCTGTTGAGTCTCAGGTCAGATCCTTCGGGAGAAAGCAGGCTCTCCATAGTGTCTCTTCAAGTGTGAAAATGCTGTATGAGTAAGAGGATGCTGCAGAAGGCAGCCTGAAGCCAAAGTTCTCCCTTTCCTAGATACATGCTCTAGGCACTGGTTATTCTTCCAAAACATGGACTGAGAGTATTTTACCTCCAACCACAAATTAAGCCACACTAGTGTAGTCAAAAGGCATTATACCTGCTCAGATCACACTAGGAAAGGCAGCTCTAGATCTTGTACCACTCTTGGTTTGGAGATAGACAACTGCCCAGGAAGTTCAGCTAAGGACACAGAGCTTCTGTTCTTTTCCCAATCAGAATGCTAGTTCTGCCTGAGGCTCCAAGGAGGGCTGTTCTAGAAGTGTTCAGAGTTAGGTTGCCTCTCATTACTTTCACTTTATGAGGCAACTCCTTAAATCTGAAACTAATGTGATGAAACGGGCCAGAAGACACATGCTCAGCACCAGAGCCTGAAATGCCAGAGTCACAGAACAGCTCAGAGCCTTCTCTTCCTCAGGTTGAACAACCCCAACCCACTCAGCTTGTCTTTAAAAGCCCCTTCCTTCCAGAGCTGTCCTTTCCAAATGATGTCTGTACCACTGGCAAGGCACAAATCTGCTGCAAACAGCACAACTGCACACCTGCAGTAAAGCCTTACCTTTGCAGCAGGGCCTTCTCGGGCCTTAGCTCTGAGCTTTTTTACTTGGCTCTCTGCAATATCTGCCCTTTCCTCGGCCTCATGTATCTTGTGCTGTGCATTTCTCAGTTTGGAGAGATTAATATTGGCTTGTTCATCCTGAAATTGCAAAACAAAAAGAAATTTAAAACCATCTGGCAGCATGCTGGGGCCCACAGCCAACTTTTAAACTGACAGTCCTATGAACTGGTAAGTAAGTATTTGCTTCACTTTAGTGACTCACAGCTTCCTCAGCTTGTCTTTTGTAGGATTTGATTTTCATCTGCAGTTTATCTACCAGATCTTGTAGCCTAATCATGTTCTTCCTGTGTTCTTCACTCTGTGGAAAGAGAACTTGCAATTATATGTCCTTGGGAGACAAAACATCAGAATTGCTTTCTATTTTTACCCACCTGAAAAGTGAGCTCTTTGACACGCCGTTCATATTTGCAGATGTTTTTCATAGCCTCTGAGGATTGTTTATGTTCTTCTTCCAGTTCAGCTTCTAATTCTCGGATCTGGTGAATCAATCAGCATTTGGCTCAAGCCCTCACACAGGATTTGGAGAAAGATGTTTCTGACACCCATGTTCAGTGCTGGTACCCACCCTGGCCTCCAGCTTCTGGATCTGCTTCTTCCCTCCCTTCAGTGCCAGCTGCTCGGCCTCTTCCAGACGGTGCTGCAGATCCTTCACAGTCTGGTCCAGGTTCTTCTTCATCCTCTCCAGGTGGGCACTGGTGTCCTGCTCCTTCTTCAGCTCTTCTGCCATCCTGGCTGCCTTGGAAGGGAGATGACACAAGAAACTGGAAGACGGTGAAAGAACAGCACATGCTGTGCACCAGCGGAGGATTAACTCCTGTGGCCTGCTGACCGTTCCTGCTGCCCCATTCCCTGTTTTGGTTTTTTCCATGACACCAGGATGGTGAAAACATGACAGGAAATAGTAGGGAAAAGGATGGGAGAAGTCTGCCATACTGCAGACTAATCTATGTTATTATATGTTACTTATTTTGCTCTCAAACGTTGGATTCCTACACAATAAAATTACGCACTTTGGTGAAATACTGAGTGACATTTACTTATAATTAAGGTAAAATTCAACAAATTGCTTTGGCAGCAAAATATCTGAAAAGGTCTAAATGGAAAAATGTGAGCACCAGAATTATATAAATATATATGTATATGTGTGTATAATTCATTGTAATTTTTTTTCGCTTTTATTCAAACAGAATAAAAATTATTAAAATACAAGAACACCTCACCATGAGGAAGAGCTCCTTTCCATGGAGGCAGGCAGTGCATGGAACAGCTGCCCAGGCAGGGCATGGAGTCTCCCTCTGGAGACATTCCAAATCTGCCTGGACACATTTCTGTGTCACCTGCTGCAGGTGACCCTGCCTGGATGGGGGTGTTGGAGTAGATGATCTCCTGAGGTCCCTTCCAATCCTAATGAGTCTGAGATTCTATTTAATGTTTTTTTCCTTTTAATGAGCAAGTGGAAAAGTTTTCTTTCTATTTTAATTCCACATAATGTATCTAAGTGTTAAGATTTTGGTTTGATCCTCTGCCTCAAAAATCATTAGCAGATTGAGTCCCATGACACACCAGTCCTGTTGCCTGGCTGAGCTTCACAGGTCTTGCATGGGAGGACTTAGCACCAATTTTGAATGGAAATTTACAATTCTCATTTAAAAAGTTGTTAAATAGGATTTTGCAAAGATAACTATTCAAATACCTTAGCCACTTTACTGGTTTCAATGCTGCAGGATTTCTTTGTGGATGACACTTTCATGCAGCACTGAAGAAAGTTATTTTGTTTTCAACAGACTAAATATGGGTTTAGTTCTTTATGATGGCAACAGCCCCATCTGTCAGCAGGACATGTTCCCTGTTGCTCTAATCCTCCTCTGTGGCCTTTTTAACCAGGCCCACAGACTGGTTCCTTGTCCAACATGTGACAAGAGTATTTACATTAACTCCCAGCAACAATGCCACTGTAAGCCTTGAAAATTCAAAGCTAAAACCACAGTAACATCCTCACATCTGTCATTGCCTTCTTTGCTCTTTCTTCAGCACTTTTTGCTTCATTAGTAACATCCTCTATCTCTGTTTGGAGTTGTGCCATATCAGTTTCAAGCTTCTTCTTTGTATTAAAAAGGCTGGCGTTCTGTGAAGGAGAAAGAGAGAGGCTTTGAGTGTGTGTCTTTGGTCTCTTACACATAGAGACCATCAGTTATGATTCATTCTTACTCCATCAACCTCTAGACCCCAAAATGCATCAGCCTTGGCAAAGCAAACTACCTGGGTATGGAGGAGCTGTGCTCGTTCAGTGGCATCCAGAAGCTCCTGCTCAGCCACTTTCCTCGACCGCTCCGTCTGCTCCAGGGCTGCCCGGAGCTCCTCAACTTCGGCCTGCAGCAGGTTTGCTCTGCGCTCCACCATGGCCACCTGCTCCTTCAGGTCATCCTGTGTCCTGAGAGCGTCGTCCAAGTGCAGCTGCGTGTCCTATATTTGAAGAGCCAGTTTTGTCCTAATGAATTTCTCGAATACTGTGCTTAAAAACAAATCAACCAGAAGGTAAAGCAAGACCTTGAGAGCTCCCTGGATGCTGTGCAGGTGTTTCTGTGCCTCTGCAGCCTGGTGGTTGGCATGGCTCAGCTGGATCTCCATTTCATTCAGGTCTCCCTCCATCTTCTTCTTCAGCCTTAAAGATTCACTTCTGCTCCTGATCTCAGCGTCCAGAACACCCTGCACTGTCTCCACGATCTTTTCGTGATTCTTTTTTAGCTGGTTGATCTCCTCATCCTTGTCAGCAATCTTTCTGCTGATTTCTGACTTCGTCTGAGTCAGTTCTTGGTTGACACCAAGGATTTTGACTTCTTCGTGTTCAAGAGCTGCCTTTAAAAGAAAAAGGGGAAAAACAAAGATGAAGGTAACATTTCAGAGAACATGATTATTGTGGTGCTACTCAGTGACTTCACAGAAACTCCTGAAGCTTGTGGCGATCAACCTTGCACACAGCTACTGCCAGAAAAGGGAACAGAAAGCTGTTCAGCATGCTCTTTGCTATTTACAGTAATATTTAAACTAACTCACCTCTGCCTCCTCCAGAGCTAACTGCAGACCATTCTTTTCTATTTCAGCTTGCTTTTTGGCTTTCTCAAGGTCTCTGATCATTTTGCCATTTGCAGTAATTTGCTCTGTCAGATCAGCTACTTCCTCTGTGAGAGAAGAATGGCATCAACCAGAGAAGCTGAACTCTATGCTTTGTTGCTGCATTCAGCACCTCTTTTGCACACATAAATATGTACACACATATGTACATGTGTACACAATGGTGTGCATGTGTGTAAACATGCTCAGATAAAACCAGACACAACCAACTCATGCAGGCTAAGTGGGGCATCAGTGTGGTTTCACAGCCCTCCTCACAGAGAGCCTGGAAGAGCCCTGCGTGTGTTAAATCTATGGACAGGCCATCCACAGGGTCTAAAACTACAGGTCCTGTCATGGTGTTCAGTGCATCTGTAAAGCTCAACTTCCATGAGCTGCGCAGCCTCCCGAGGTCACTGCCTTTCCCTGGGGATGGCACCTCCATGTCTGCAGCAGATAATGGAGAGCCAGGACACATTTGCTTTATTAGCTTCATCACTTTACAAACGTGCTTGACAGCTTTTGGTGAGACACTGATATTCTGCATTAAGATGGAGAGCACAGGAAGGACAGAGTGCTGTCATTTGGTGCCCTCCTGCAGACATGAGGGTGCTCGTGGAGCGCACCCTGTTGTGGTTGGTCTGTGGAAGCTAATGGGAAACCAGAGCCAAACACTTACGCTGGAGAGCGGTGTTCTCCCGTTTCATTGTTTCAAGCTGATCTAAGGTTTCCTCATAGGCATTTTTCACTTTGAACAGCTCTGTGTTCAGCGAGCCTGATTCTTTAGAGAGAGCTTCCCGCTCCAGCTGGCTCTCCTCATACTTCGCCTTCCATTCTGCCATGACCTGGAAGACATCAGAGAATCATAGAATGCTGTGGGTTGGAAGGGACGTCAAAGATCACCTAGTTTCAAATCCCCTGCCATGCGCAGGGACACTTCCCACTACCCCAGGTTGCTCCAAACCCTGTCCAGCCTGGCCTTGGGACACTTCTAGGGATGAGGCAGCCACAGCTTCTCTGGGCAACCTGTGCCAGGGCCTCCCCACCCCCACAGGGAAGAATTTCCTCCTAACATCCAGTCTAAACCTACTCTCTGTCAGTGTGAAGCCATTCCCCCTTGTCCTGTCACTCCAGGCCCTTGTAAAGTCTCTCTCCATCTTTCTTGTAGCTCCCTTCAGGCACTGGAAGGCCACAATTAGGTCACCGTGAAGCTTCTCTTCTCCAGCCTGAACAATCCCAATTCTCTCAGCCTTTCCTCATAGGAGAGGCTATTATGTTTCATTTCCTGCTGGTACTCAAAACGTTATTTTATCTGTGACTGTATTTTGTACTAGATAAATACTGCAGCCTCTGAAACCAGGACAAATTCCTACTGCCATGCCCTAGTGGCTCCAGTTAGATTCACCTTGACTTCAGCATTGACTGATGAGTATTAGTTTGGCTTTATGGGAAGGCTACACTTGAAAGATACTGGGCTCACTTATTGTGGGTTTCTGGGGTTCCAACAACTTATCACCTTGTCAAAGCTCTGCTGTTTCCTGTCAAGGGCAGCTGCTGATGTGTTTGCTCTCTCTATGTCCAGTGTCAGATCCTCCACCTCCACCTGCAGCTTCAACTTCATCTTCTCCAAGGAGGCACACTTGGAATTCAGTGTCTCTGCCTGCTGCCCTGCTTCCTGGAGATGCTGGCAGAGTTTTTTCCTTAAGGCACATAAAGAAAACAAGCATATGATTTAAAAAATCATTGCATTACGCGTCTCATTTTAATTAAGACTATATGTAAACCCCAAGAAAATAATTTAGGTCAGGCTACTAAAAGTGGGTCTATGTTCTGCCCAGTAGACATCTGGACAGCTCATCTCATCTGTTCTGTACTTGGCCTCCTCGAGCTCCTCCGTGCGCTGAATCGCATCCGTCTCGTATTTGGTTCTCCACTGGGCCACTTCGCTGTTGGCCTTGGACAGGGCTCGCTGCAGCTCCCCCTTGGCCTCCTGCTCCTCCTCATATTGTTCCCGGAGCAAGTCACAGTCGTGGCGAGCGGACTGCAGGGCGTGGGCCAGGGCGTTCTTGGCCTAAAAATTACCCACAGTGTCATGTATTTCTGTTAGCTGTGACCAGCAGGCGACCTCATCACCTTGCACATCTGAAATATGATCACTGCAGCTTGGGCAGAAGACAAAGGGCTGGGGCTTTCCAAGTGTTCAGGCAGCTGCCTTTAGCTGTCACCAACTTTTCTCAACTCTACCACTAGAAAAGACCAAAAGTGATGCTTTCACCTTGGCATATGCTGTAACTTTTCTTTCCTGTGGCTGCAGAAGCTAAAGAAGTCACATAGACCATGGCTTTAAAATTTAAAAACATGAAACAATTCACCAGAAGTTAAATCCCTTTTAGCATGCCAGAGTCACCCTTAGCAAAGAACTTACTGCACACAGTGCTTACTGTACACATCCTTCCCAGGAGTAATTTTACTGTGTTAGACTATAGGCAATACTTACAAACTTCCAAAAGTGTTTTTCAAATGAACTGAGGCCCTGATGCATTTTGAAGCCTTAGCAGGTGCTCGGTGGTTCACAGTACCTTGATCTCTTCCTCCATTTGCCTCTTGACTTCTTCCATTTGCTGTGTAAGTTCCTGCTTGCTTCTGGACAGCTGCAACCTTGCAGTTTCTTTCTCTTTGAGTTGATGGCTTAGTTCCCCTATGACAAGAGAGGACAAGTTCTCAATACTGTCCAGATTAAGCATCCTGGAAACACAATAATAATAATAATAATAATAATAATAATAATAATAATAATAATAATAATAATAATAATAATAATAATAATAATAATAGGCAAGTGGAATCACACAGCACTGTTTACCTTTATCAGTTGCTCCCATTATGTACATATGTCTACCACTGCACAATATACTTTAATCCTTCAAAATGCTTTTGTTGTTGTTCTTTCTTTATCTAAATTCACCTGATTCCCTAATTCTAATTGTAACCCTTATTACAGTTCTGATCTACTAGATGCTGTTTTTTTCCTTAAAACAAATGCTTTAGAAAATTTGCTTAATTGTTTCTTTTAAAGCCCAATTTTCATTTTGAAGCAGTAGGATTTTATGCTGTCACACTGGCTGAACTGACACAAAATACTGTAGCAGCTTCCCATAATTGGCCTTGTGATGCAAGAGATAAACCATTAAGTTTCATTTCATTAGATTTACAGTAATTGGAAAACCTTTATTCCTTATCACCCTCTGTCCTGTGGGCTAAGTACACCTCCTTTCTTGGAGAGGTGCCTATAGCTTATGCCATCATCTCTAGAATTCTCAGTACTTCTTGTAGCCCTCCAATATTGTCTTTTTCAGATTTTTCCTGAGCCATTTTACATTTTTTCTCAATTTTTCAGTTTCATTCTAAGATTCCCCTTGAGCACCATGCTCAATTACCTTACAACAAACTGGTCAGAGAATGGTACACACGAGAGAATCTGTTTGTGACTGAAGGGAAAGAATATCCTCTCAGCACATCTTTGTGCCCTCCTTACCAGACTCTGTCTGGAGCTGGGCATTTTGTATCACCATCTCATTCACATTCCTCTGGTGCTCCTCGAGTTTGGCTTTCATCTCACTCATCTCATCTTCCAGGGTGCGGTACCTTTTTTCCAGATTAGCCTGAAAGAGAATAAGAAAGTGGAATCTGTGTAGGTGTGTTTGCAAAGTTCCCATCAGACAGAAATATTGGCAGTCCAAGTATTTAACTTATGAAGAAACACCTTGGACTTGGTAATGATCTCTGTACGACTGGCCAAGTCATCAATCTCCATCTTCAGCTCACTCTTCTCCTTCTCCAGCTTCTGCTTCACGCGTTGCAGGTTGTCGATCTGCTCCCCCAGCTCAGCTGTGCTGTCCGCGTGCTTCTTGCGCAGGGCGGCAGCCGTGGCTTCGTGCTGCAGCGTGGCCTCTTCCAGGTCACGGCGCATCTTCTGGAACTCTGCCTCACGCTTCTGATTGAGTTCTGTTTGAGCAGTGGTGGCTCCTCCTGCCTCTTCAAGGCTTCCACGGATTTCCTCAAGCTCACGAGCCAGCTCAGCACAACGCCTCTCTGCTTTCGCCCGCGTCACTTTCTCACTCGTGGCCTCCTCTTCCAGCTCTGCAGCACGGGCCTATGTAACGAGGTAACAGCACATCAGGAATTATATAGGGAACAAGTAATTCAGTGCTTAGGTTAATGCATATTTGTCACAGTAGAGCACCAAGCACTTTGTTTTGGAGACTATGAGCAAAACAAACTTTCTTCGAATTTCACTGTTTTGGCATTGTCGGTAAAAACCCACTGACAGGAAAGGACCTGTGGATCAACTCATTCTAACTTTAGATCTCAGCTTTCTGTTGTTGTATTGGGTTTGCACAGCCAGGTTTTGGTAGCGGGGGGATACAGGGGTGGCTTCTGTGAGAAGCTGCTGGGAGCTTCCCCCGTGTCCGATAGAGCCAAACTGTGGGCAAGCATTATTCATGGTACTAGAGTTTAAAACAAGCAAACAGCAATGATGAAATAGGTACATAAAGGGTCTTGCCTGCAATTCTCTGATCTTCTTCTGCAAATGAGTACCTGAATTTCGCCGTTCTCCAATTTTGTTTTGCATCTGGTTAAAATCAAAGTCTTTCCTGTGAAGGAGATGTTCTTTTAATAAAAAGAAAATGTCCAGTTAAAGCCAAATAATAAATTTTTCACTAAGTTTTTTCTCATACTTCCTTAATTTTTCATCTAAATGTTGTTTATCATTCTCCAGATCTACTATGGTTTCCTGTGCAAGTTTCAAGTCTCCCTCAAGCTTTCTCTTTGCTCGTTCAAGGTCCACACACGCTTTTCTTTCGAGTTCTAAAGATCCTTCAACCTGCAACATAGACATATATAAACATGACTGATGGAACAACTAAAGAATCTGCTCCTTCGCCTTATATGGAACATGCTCACGTGGTTCACTTGCTGCTCCAGCTTGGTCCTAGCTTTGGTGAGGGTATTAACTTTGTCCTCCTCTATTTGCAGGTCATCCGCTGCCTGTTGCTGGGCTTCTTGCAAGGCCTTCTTTTCCTTGACTAACTTTGCAACAGTCTCATCCAAACCTGTCACTACTTCAGTCAGATTTTTCTCCTATTGTAAGGCAAAATACTTAAAGGTCACTGATAATTTTGGCCCTCACATAGGCAATGAACACAGATAATGAACTTGCTGTTAGACTCCCAAAGAGGCTCAATTACTTGCACTGTATGGTCAAACTCTACAATCTCTCTGCTTATATATCAACCCTTCGGGAGCCACAAAGCAATGCTGAACTTTAATTTTAATGCATTTTTGTATGCTTATGGGTTGGTTTTCCTGCACAACAGAGGTGCTCAGATTCAATTCGAGGCCCATAGATCTCCTTACTCAGCAGCGTGTAAGCGTTCAAGTTTACTGATCCTTTACAGCCTATACACAGACAGAGCAACTGTTATTAAACATTGCAGAAATAAAAAGCACCTTGTTTTCAGTGGCATGCTTTTCCTTTTCAGCCTTGACCACTGTTAACTCGAGGTCATCAATATCTTTCTTCAGCTCAGAGCATTCATCCTCCAGTTTCCTCTTTCTGGCTGCCAGATCAGCATTCATCTCCTCTTCATCTTCCAGCTTTTCCATTATCTCCTTTATTCTTGCTTCCAGCTGGAATTTTAGTTTGATCAGCTGGTCACATCTTTCTTCAGCATCAGCCAAATTTTCGTTTTCCTTTTTATAGAGAACAGAAATATGTTTCATTGTCACACATTGGCACTGACACTTGCAGAAATCACCTGCTTATTAAGTGGCTGGAACATGAAAAAACAGAATTTCCTTTCAGCCCTTTCCTGAACACTCAGACAAAACTGATGTAATCTGAAGAGCCAGAAATTATTTAAATTACATACAGTTTGTACTTGCAGCTGTAGGTCCTTTTTCTCTTGCACCAGTGTCACCATTTTTTCTTCCAGTTCGTTCCTCGTGGTTTCTGATTTAGCCAGTTCTTCTTTGGTTCTCTCAAACTCCTCCTTCATCATGGCCAATTCTTTCTCAGTTTCTACACTTTTTAAGAGGGGTTTTAACTTGAAGTACAGCTTCATCCAGGGCCACTGCTTGACTTTCATGAATGCACGGATGTTGTACTGGATGCAGAGGACGGACTCCCTGAAACCAAAGTGATCCCTCAGTACTGTGAATAAAGCCCATCTTTGAGCAACCAGACCTGGCAGAAGACACACACCTTCGGTCAAACATTCTTTTCAACTCAAGTCTCCGGAGGTATCCCCTGCACAAAGCCTGGGTCCGTGTGAGCAGCTGTCCTAAGCAATCATCTCGCATCTCTTCCAGGACACCCAGCAAACCTGCCTTGAAGAACACCTGCAGCCAAAGAACAGACATCACCCATTGCTGGGCTTACATTTCAATGCAATGAATGATTTCTTATCGTGTGGCAAAATTAAACATTTACCTTAGTGTGTCCGAATTTGTACTGAGAATGATCTATCTCGATGGAAGACAGCAACTTTTCACATGCCTTCTTGCTATCAATAAACGTTCCTTCTGGGATGGCACTGGCATTCAGAAGGCGGTATCTGATAAAATAAAGAGAAAAGCTTACCCATCAGTACCATTTTAGTGCACAGGATGCCACAAGAACAGCTGTCAGTTTGAAGATACAGAGGAAGGCTGAGTCTGACTCACACCTCCAGCCTCAAATAGCAAAGCAGTAGGAGAATTTGAGAATTAAAAGCGAAGAATATCCAAACATTCAGATTAACAGGAATGAATTAAAAATAGGTTTTGGCATACAGTATTGAGGAAGGCATCTGGGTGGGCACTGCCCACACAGACCATGCTATTAGATATGTCTTCTGCTTTCCATGAGTGATAAATATTAAAAGAGTCTTTTCCTAACAACTATATCATGGACTGGTTTAGCAAGACTCTACTTTCAAATGAATTGGGCTCAATGCAGATACAAGAATGTTATTACTGACCTTTGTTTGAAATCCCCATATGATATCTTGTTGGGAAATCCTTTCCTGCAGATCCGAATGCCTTCCAGAACACCATTACATCGCAGCTGGTGCAGAACGAGCTTGTGATCCATCAGGCCTGTGACAGAGCAACATGGGGACATACTGATTGTTCTAACATTGCTCTTCCTGCCCCTTTCTATTCTATGTTTTATGATTTACCTGGGGTCTTTGTTTCATTGGGAATGATGCAGCGCACAAAGTGAGGGTGAGTTGTTCGTAAGTTAGACATCAGCTTATTTAGATTTTCCTATAAAACAGAGATCATTTCCAATCTCTATATTATCTCAGTTCTCAAAGTGATTTGACTCTGCTGAAAAGTAGAAATTCAGAGCTTTCTCTTTACTCCTCTAGTGAATATTCTACAATCCTGTGTAGGCATCAGCAAAGTAAATGGCTACTACTGAAGAGCTTCCCTCCTGTCTTAAAATGAAAATGTGTCTGCAGAGCCAGGTGTGACAGGACTGCCCTCTCAGCAGTCTCTGCCAGAGAACACACTTACCCGAAAGAGTACAGAGACAGTTTGGAAGGAAGAGCCCTTTTTCTTAGTTCCTTTCTTCTTTCCACCAGCTTCATCTGGAAAATGAGATGACAGTCGAGCTGAGGAAGTGCTGCAGATCCCTTTGACAGCGTTATAATTGTGCATCTAATGCACAGCACACAAGCACTGACTCAACAGTGATCCACGTCAGGGAAGAGGTACAGTAGGAAACCCCAAACTGGAAAAATAATCCTCTGAGTTTACCTTCATCTATGGAAGCAAAACCGGCATAAAGATGGCATAAAACTTTCATAGATGATTTCTGATACAGTGCCACAACAGTTTCATTCAGAGGGTCCTTGTTCTTCTCCAGCCAGCCAGTGATGTTGTAGTCCACTGTCCCAGCATAGTGCACCAGGGAGAAGTGGGCCTCAGCCTTGCCTTTGGCAGGTTTGGGCTTCTGGAAGTTGTTGGACTTGCCCAGGTGCTGGTCATAGAGCTTGTTCTTGAAAGAGGTGTCAGTTGCCTTGGGGAACATGCACTCCTCTTCCAGGATGGAGAAGATGCCCATGGGCTGAATAGAAAAATGGTGTTTCCAAATAAGATTAATTCAAGCTATAATAATACAGAGTGAAAGACATGCTAAAATTGAAGTACTGGAGGTATTTTATAGAGAATTAGCCTGGGAGGAGCAGGTAAGCAAGATTTTTTGTGAACAGCTGGCAAGATACTTAAAAGAACTCATAAGATTTTTGTATACAGTTTTGAAGTCCCCAGACAGTGTGTGGAAAACAAAAGAAGTCAGGCAAAAACTGTGCAGTAACTTCTTAGAATACAGCAGTGACTTCTTACTCAGAAGGAACAAAAAGCAACCAGACATGAGGCTTTCGGGCAGTTGAATTTAACTGAGAGAGAAACATGAGGAAGAATGAATATGCAAAGACAGGACAGGAGGAAGGAAGGAAGGGAGGAAGGGAGGGAGGAAGGGAGGAAGGGAGGGAGGAAGGGAGGAAGGGAGGAAGGAGAAATAAAAGCGGTGTCTTTTTAGAAGACAGGATACATTCCTAGTCAGTGGATAATTAATTAATCACAAGGGTATTGTTTAAAGAAACAGAGGAGGTGAAGAGACCTGAAAGCTTCCCAGAGAGATTGTACTGAAGGCACTCAGTGCAAACACTCTAAAGAACCCTTTACCCCAATTTATGTGATTGCACAAGATGCTTAAGAAACTCACCTTTTCTATAAGCTCAATGCAGGCAGCCAGGTCCATCCCAAAGTCAATGAACTCCCATTCGATTCCCTCCTTCTTGTACTCCTCTTGCTCCAGCACGAACATGTGGTGGTTGAAGAACTGTTGCAGTTTCTCATTGGTGAAGTTGATGCACAGCTGCTCAAAGCTGTTAAACTAACATTTGAGTGAGTGTGTTAAT
Source organism: Oriolus oriolus (assembly GCA_013400235.1). Lineage (NCBI taxonomy): Eukaryota > Metazoa > Chordata > Aves > Passeriformes > Corvidae > Oriolus > Oriolus oriolus. Next base: position 579,205 of record VXBT01003867.1, on the reverse strand, counting down.
AGTGTTAAACTGCCTCTGATCAATTTTTTTCACAGAGATGTCATGGCAAGGTCAGCCAGACTGTCCCAGAAGGGCTTTGATAACAGTGTAAAGAATACACCATGGGTGTCCAGGCTTACAGAGAAGTTGTGCAGTGCAGCACATGGTTGCTGCAGCCTGCATCGGCCATGGTTTGGGTGGCCCTAATGTCACTAAATACAGATTCTGTGGGGAGAGAGACAGCAGCTTCATGGATATGCTTCTGCCATTTGCCTTCTCTTACAAAGTGGGTCATGGATCTACAAAGGCAGAAGCAGCTTCAGACAGATTTGCCCTGTTCTTGAGGGCAGCACTGGGGTGAGGAGAAGGAAAGGTCAGAGAATTCAAACAAAATGAAAAAAGCGTTTAGAGACAGGCAGGAATCTGAGAGTACTGTGTAAAAGCAAACCTCAAAAATCTCAAAGCCAGCAATGTCTAAGACCCCAATGAAGTGCTGTCTTGGCAGCCTCGTGTCCAGCTGTTGGTTGATGCGAACAACCATCCACAGGAAGAGCTTTTCGTAGACAGACTTGGCAATGGCATTCACTGCCTGGTGCACCTGCAGGGAGACGGTCACACACCTGTGTGAGGGCACTGCCAGGGCATCCCCAGAGTAACACACCCCTCACCATGCCCACCTACACAGCCCACTTTGCACTAACAGGCCTTAATGGTCCTGGCCATTCTCAGCTGTGACCTGCACCCATTCCTGTCCCTGAGGGAGAGGACGGTCCCTGCTGCTCCTTGATGCTCACCTGATCCACTGTTTGGCCCTTCATGACATATTCATTTCCCACTTTCACCCGGGGATAGCACAGAGCTTTCAGCAAGTCTGCTGAGTTCAGGCCCGTCAGATATGCTGCTTTGTCAGCCTCTGGAAAACAAGATAATACCTTGAAATACTTTCTTCTTAGCTCGGACACACATAGGGCATTGGAACCAGACAGAGCTCACTCTGAAACCTGCAGCCTGATTGGCTTTACCCCGTCCACAAATCTTGACTAACATTCTCATTTACTTTTCTGAACAGCCTTGTAGGACTAGTCCTCGTGACAGGGTGGCTGCAGCAACCACCAACAGATGTGGTGAAACCCGTGAGTGCACTGTTGGTGGGACAACACAGAGTTTTTCCCTTCAAGCTACTTCTCCACAATGTCAGCCAAGCAGAACAAGTCTGTATGTGGAACCAGAAACTGGAGAACACTACAGTAATGTGCCCCAGGCATAGGGTCCTACAGCAGAGTCATCAGGAATAAAGTGGATGCAGAAAGTGCCTCTACTTGAGGCAGTAAGTTGGAAGTCCAGCCTCCTTCTTATGTTTGTCAAAGAACAACTGCATCTCTCCTGGAAGATTCCCTCCATTTCTAGTGAAAAATGGCATGGAAACAGTTGGAAATAGTTCTCTTCCCAGCTATGAAGGTATTACCTTCTGTGCCATCAGGCTCTGCCTGCTCCTCACGTGGTTTCTGCTTGAACTTCATGTTCCCATAGTGCAGGATCGTCCCCGTCAACTTGTAAATCGCCATTCTCTCCTCGGGGCTGAAGCCCAAAGTGTCGATGGCTGCCTGCACACCAGACAGACCAGCTGGTTTTAACAGTGGTGAGAGTAAAAGCGAGACTGACTCTCCTTGCTAACTGTACTCACATCTGTGGCAACAAGCTCCTCCTGGTCATCGATGCTGGCCACAGAGATCTGCCCTTGGCTGATGAAGGGGTAGTCATACGGGTTGGCTGTGACAAGGAGCATCTCTGAAAGGCAAACACGGGAGTGAGAGCCAGAGCCTGGCAGGGAAGATGGAACAATGGCTCAGCAAGGTTTCACAGGCTCTCCTTCCTTTTGCATCCCAAACTCTTGCTTTTCTAGTAAGAGACCAGAAAGATGGAGTAAAGCCTTTCATCTGCTTCCCCCTGGCTGAGCAGCCCTTCCACTTTAATATGTTGTGAACCCAGAGCTGAGCACTCAGCACTGGCAGACACAGAACACAGGCCATCCACAGAAACAGCTTTTAAGAAAGAAGCTTTTAGATAAGGCTCATTTGTGCTTATCCTCATACATGACACACACTAATCCACCCTGAATGCACTTGCACCCCCTGGGGCTGTGTGCTGGTGCATGTGAGTATTGCATACATGTATGTTCATCTCCATCTAACTGAGGCCAAAATTCCCAAGTAATTTTCAGTCCTGAATCTATGGCAGAGTAAGAGGAGAGGGGCATGCGTGCAGCTGTGTGGTGTGGCTGTGTGTGGAAGAGGAAGCCCTTTTTACAGCGAGGGTAAATGTGTCTGTCCTTGTACAGACACAGCAATCTCCCTGGGGAGGGAGGAGTGAGGTGGCAAATGATCAGAGGGCACAGAGTGGGAGGATGAGAGCAGGAGCTCCACCTTGGGAAATGTTCTGTGGATAGCTGGGAGGGCTGGGCTGAGTGGACAGAGGATGAGTGCAGTAGCTGAGTGTGTGGCTAAAGGGACAGATGTGGGGCATGGGTAGGGAATGCCGTGGCAGTGGGAAGGGGGAGAAGGTCAGAGGGGCTATACTGGAAACAGGAAATAACTTTTGCCTGTATGAATGAAAAGCTCAGATAAATGGTTTGTAGGTCAGGGTACCAGGCCATCCTGCACCCAGAACTGCTTACCTCTCTATTGAAGATTATTCACAGGATCTGGCCCATCTAAGTTGGGATTTCCACACCATCGAGAACAGCAAGGTGTGAGGCAGAGTACACTGGGCACCCCTGCACCTCACCTGCACACAGTTTGTATTAGAGCTTACCCAGGGAGGATAAATGGAGATGGAGTAAAGCCCTAGTGTGTGACCCAGTTATGCAGAGACACAAGTACAGCTTGGGGAACCCGGGCAGGGCCGATGCTGCAGCGCTGAGGATGTAAATCAGCATGCAATCCCCGCTCTGCACAGACACAGGCACTGCCAAAGGGGCACCTGGGGGCATGTGACACAGGGCACTGTGCCCTGGGGCCGCTGGACCCCCTGTCACTGAGCTGGCACATCGAGGGAAATGTTTCCCACACTGACTTTACTCAACGTCACCAGGTGAGGGCTGTCCTTACCAAGCAGTTCAGGCTTCTTACTGGAGAGAATCTGGTAGAAGATGTGGTAGCTTCTCTCAGCTTTCAGCTGGAAAGTGACTCTTGACTTCTCCAGCAAGTCTGTAATATGTATGCACATAGACATTTTTCAGGTTCTTTACTTTCCAGCCAAGCTGTCAGCCCCCCTCAGTTACTCACAGGTCTCAATGTCACCAGAGGCCAGTTTTCCAGAGGTTCCAAAATGGATACGAATGAATTTACCCTGGCAAGCAGACAAAAGGTGGTGGTCAGTGCAGCAATCTCAGAGCTTTTTTACCTCTTCAGTCTTAGTGACAGCGTCACCAAATCAGTCTGAATTAGTTTTGATATATAAAGATAGATAAAGGAGAACACTTTGCTGCAGCAATGTGAGCACACTACAGCTGCTAACACATCAGCATCTCATAAACAACCAAGAAGCTGGTCAGCAAGAACATTTTTCCCAGCCAAGGGGCTCACAGTCACAACTAACAAGCAGGCAAAGAGCATTAGAAATGCAGCAGGGCAGAGAGACAGACACAGGATGACTCACAAAGCGTGAGGAGTTGTCATTTCTCACGGTCTTGGCATTCCCAAAGGCCTCCAGCAGTGGGTTGGCACTGAGGATTTGATCCTTGAGCGTACCCTGCAGGAATAATTGAATAATTACTGAAAAACACCATGAGCTATGTGGTAGGAAGAAGTGACTTCATGGCACGATTACATGTGCAGCCATGTGCCCTTCAGTTCAGCTGTACAGTGCTACTGCAGCACCTTCTCGACTCTGGCGCCAAGAACCAGCACTGGGGGTAAACAACAAACAACTCATTTTCCTCCTGTTCAGAATTTTTCCCACAGTCAGAGCTCTCAGCTCGCAGCCACAGGGACAGATTGATCCATGTTAAGAAACTGGAGCCTCTGATTCTTCCTGGTCACTGATCCTGCAGACCTGGTTTCAGTCTAGGTAAAGCTACACCTGGGCAGCGTCAGTGGCAGCTCTGGTGGCTTATATTTGTTGGGGTCCTGACTGCACAGCAGCCCCTGGTCCTACTGATGCCATGATGAATTTTTGCTTTTTCTTTTATACCCCTTTTATACACTCTTTTACATAGCTTTTATGTATTCTTAGTGCTTTTAGCCCACTCAGTTACAATTCTTTAAGTTTGATCACTTCCCTCAGACCCAATATCCCGTTAAGCCAAGAGCCCAAACACCCTGGAAACCCCAGACCCCGAGGGCCTCTCCAGAACACATTCTGTAAACAAAGCCAGGCCCAGCCAGGGGAAGGTTCCTCGCTGAGGGGTCTCGCTGGAGTCCCTCCCTGGGGAATCTTTGATAGATGTGCTAATTAGCAAGGCCTATAATTGCACACACATCACATCGTGGGGGGCCATTTCTCCGGGGGGCATTTCGGGGTGCATTTCGATGTGCATTTCGGCACCCCTGAGGGTCCTTCAATAAACACCGAGGTAAAACCCTTTTTCCCTCCTAACCGTGTTCAGCTCTCTTAATTTTCAGACCAGGGAAAGGCGTCCCTACTGCCCTTCAAAGAGTGGCTGAAGCTAATAAAAGGTATTTTGAATTAAGTGTGTGTCACACGTGCTGTCCACAGCCACGAGTGGATAGCATCCTGAACTGCCCTTCACCAAGCCCTTCCTCCTCACACCTTCATCCGGGACTCCTTCTTGGTGGCCGGGTCCCCGCTGGCCGCGATCGTGGCGTAGTACTGGATGACGCGCTTCGTGTTCACCGTCTTCCCGGCACCGGATTCTCCGCTGCAGAAAGAAAGCGCAGAGTGAAGAATAATCTGCCCTCTTTTTGTTGGAGACCAAGTCCAGAGTGGCAGATGAACTTACGTGATCAGGATAGACTGGTTTTCGCGATCTGTCAAAGGGAAAAATACCTGCAGTCAGAGGAGCTGTAGGGGAAGTGCTGGTTCTCAGGTAACTGCGACCTGGTGTCCATCAGGGGGAATGAAACAAAATCTCTGCAGGTGAAACTGAAAAGGTGCATGGTCTACTCTCCTCTTCTTACTCTCCTCTTCTCTTTCCCTCCCTATACTCCACTTTTTGTCTTCTCTCCTCCTCCTGTGCTCCATCCTGCACTTGTTTTGGCTTCTGTCTTTACCATTCTTTATTACATTTAATACAGGACAGGACTTTATTCAAATTAAAACCATGTATTTTGGTAACAATATTTCTACCAGCTCTGTTCTGGATCTACCTGCTGTTGCTTGAAGCCATGTGCAGGTGTGCTGCCCAGATAGCATGTCCTGTCCAAGTGCAACTGCCCTTTGCAGAGGTCCCTGTTATGCTGCTTAGCTTAGCACTTAGACCAAAAATACAGATAATGTGCAGCATAACAGCACAGTGCTTCAAAAACAATTCAGGAGATGGGGAAAACTGTCTGGAGCTGGTTTTGCATCAGTTAGGGCTGAAAATAAAGACCAAGCAGATAATCTGCAGTATTACACAGACCAAGCACTCTGTAATAGATGGCAAAGGTGACTGAGCCATGGCAGTATGGAATGGCACTTGGCACAAGCAGTGGTTCTGACACACTTTTTTACTCCGAGTCCGGTCAAAATAGAAAAGCTCACCAGTCAGCATGAACTGATAGGCGTTGTCAGAGATGGAGAAGATGTGTGGAGGGGCCTCCTGGCGCTTCTTGCCTCGGTAGGCCAACACCACCTCCGGGTTGTACACCGGCAGCCACTTGTAGGGGTTGACGGTGACGCAGAAGAGACCCGAGTAGGTCTGGAGGAAAAAAATAGAGCTGTCACTGAATCCAGCTCCTGTAGCTGTATTTTCTCCTTTGCCAGAAGAAGGAACTTACATAGATCATCCAGGAGCTGTAGCGGTCCTTGAGGTTGTAGAGGACAGCAGGTTCATGCAGGTGGGTCAGCATGGCCACGTCCTCAGCTCTGTCAAACTTAGGTGGGTTCATGGCATACACATCATCAGGTTTGACAGTAACTGTCTATAATTCAGAAAGGAAGAGTGAACCTTGATTCAGCAACTCTTGACAGTCCTGCCACAACCACAGAGAAGTAATAACATCTCTAAGGCTGCTCTAATTCATATTTTTCTTTCTGTTTAACTGTGCTAAACAAGATATGGCTATTTCAGGGCAAACACTGCAGCCAGCCAGGAACTCGATAACACTGGTACGTGGACAGGATGTAAATTTACTGGAACTGCTGTGGCCACATGGACATGATTTGTGCTGGACCAGATCTTTCAACAGATTATCGCTGCTTATGAACTTTAGGTCTCTGCTGCTCATGGCTGTAAGAGCCTGGCCAGCCAGCCTCCCAGCCTCCAGAGTTCCCATGACAGTGCCAGAGAGCCGGGACATGAACAGCACAAAACTCATCAACAGTAAATCCATCCTTGGGACAGACTTGTTCCACTCCTGCCTGTGGCCATTCCCAATTAAAGAAAGGCTTTTTCTCTACCAAACAGCATTGTCTGCTGGGCTCACACCGTGGGGGACCATCCTGTCACACAGCCAGAGCCCATGGATAGGTTGTGGGGGTGGCAGATGTTCACAGCTGGCAGCAGCTTAACTCAGCCACTGCTTTCTAAAAGCCTTGTAGCACCTACTGCCAAGATATTGGTCATGGTGGTTCTTTGAACTGCTGCAGTTATTCTTACAAAAGTTATCAGGACACGAGCCGCTAAGACATTTCAGCGTTTTGGAAGATTAACACCTTGGAGGCTCCTCTGGGAAACTGCAGCCAGTGCCACTGACAATTTCACATGCAAAGGCGACTTGCAAAGTATCTGTCTGCTCAGCTACCAGTAAAGGAAGGAATTTATGAGTGGGTATGACAGCGTTAGCTGAGAAAGTGTTAAAAACTGAGTTAAGACTGGCAAGGCTATGATCCAACCTGGTTTAGAGCACTGCCTGATTTTTAAAGCCCAAACCAAGAATAATTATCCAATGAATACTTTTATCCCACCATCCAGAGCTCTGCTTTCCTGTGGAGGCTGTGCTGGTCCCAGTCAGAGGACAGGGGGGAGGGCAGGGCAGATTTCTTGCCTGTGCTAGCCTAGTGCTTTCTGCGTTCATCCCCAGCGAATGCCCTGGGTCCCTCGGCAGGGCTGGGAGAAAGGCCAGAAGGAACGCACTTACTCTGCCATTCTCTGTCTCAACAGTTATCTTCCCATCCTGCGCAGCCTTAATCTTCCCCTTGGTGTACTCCACCTCGGGGTCAGCCACAAAGCAGTAGGTCTTGGCGTCGAAAGGCTGGTTCTGGGCTTCTATTCTCTCCTTCTCGGATTTGCGCAGGTACGGCGCGGCCTCACCAAAAACCTCCATGCCAGCGTCTCTGCTCATGGCTCTGAAAGACACACCCTGCTGGGCTGGTCCCCTGTGCGCTGCTTAGGGCAGAGTGGAGCTGAACATTCACCAGCCCCCCCCAGCTGCCTGCTCCGAGCTCGCCCGTCCCAGCTCTCAGGTGTGTGCGGCGAGGTCTTGAGCGACATGTTTGCTTTTCCAAGCTGGAAGGTACAGAGGCAGTGAAGAAGAGCTACCACCCTTCAGGGTCCCAAGGAAAGGAGATCCATGTCCGAAGGAGGAGGAGGAGGAGGAGGGCTCCCTCTGAAGGATTCAGGTAGTCTTTAGAAAAAGGGAAGCCCTGAAGATTATTTTCCTTCTGGTTTTTAATGTATGACTTCCCGCACTCTCTATTAACATGGAACCTGTCCTAGTCCTCTGGTGAGCAGCCACAGTGGGCAGGAATGGACATGTGCTGTGGCTTGTTACAGGAGCTCATGCAGGGGCAAAACCAGGGACCTACCTCCAGTGAGCACAGGAGAAAAGCCAGCTCATGCCAGCCTGGGCAAGCTATTAGTATTCATGCCTCAAATCCTCACCTGAACAATCAGTCAACACAAAGCAGGAAGGAACCAGCTGACATCTCAGATCTCTGAAAGAGAAACAGTCAAAAGGTCAGACTTCAACTAAGCTACAGCCTCTCCAAAGGCCCAACACCTCTCACTGCAGCTGTGCCCGTTGAGGGCCAGTGAAGTTCACCAGACACCACTCCTTCCCTGCCCGAGGAATGGCCCAGTGGGGAATCTACAGCAGAATTCCCACCACAGTGCTACAGCCTTGCGAGGCTCCAAGCGTGGGGAACAGCACCTGTGGTAGGAGCCCTCTGTCCCTGTGCAGGTCACTCACAGCATGGCCATGAGCATGGCCAGGACATCAGGAGCCACCAACAAGGGCTTTCTCCCCGACAGCTTTTATAGGCTCAGCTAAGTTCCCTTGGTTCAGCCCCTTCCCTATATTTGGAAGGAAGGGATCGACACTCCCGCCTGCTCGCCAATTCATGTTCATTTTTTGCCATATACAGTGTGAGGAGAAAGGACCTGCTCTTTTCTCCCAATTTTAGTCACTCTGGGACCTGTCTGTGGTTTGTAGACTTTTCTTTGGTGGGAATTTCCTCTCCTGGGAACACGTTCTCCTGCCAGCTATGACCACAGCCAGCACTTCACTCAACTCTGCGTCAAACAAATGATAGCTCAGAAGGGACCTACCTCACTGCTCCTGCTCATGGGTTGCCTGAGCAGAGCTGCACAGTGGTGAAGGAACCCAAACCAACTCTGTATTGGGTGGAAAGCAAGGCCACGGGAAGGAAAAAAGGATGAGGATTCATGTGGGATCAGTTATGGCAGTTCTTGTGCCTTTCCACCACTGCATGGGTCAGGGAGGACAGGATGAGAGGCCATGACTGAAATACAGCATGACAAACCATGGCAAAATAGAGACTAATCAGAAAGAACAACACCCAAATCTGGCCAGGGGTGGACAGTTCACGAGTGTCAAATCATGAATACGCTACACAAGTTTAGCTTCAAATGCAGCTTTGGCTGCCCACAACGTTCACTGCCCTTGCTGCCAAAAGGAGCTGCAGAAGCCTCATCACACCATGCTGGGAAGGTTCCTAGACAAGTGTGACTGCAATTCCCACATGAGAAGGATACTGAGAAAGTAGGCTTTGAATGGAGGTCTCCCAGGCCCAAACACAGTTTGGCTGGTACAGAGCAGCCAGGCAATGGTAGCTGGCAGGAACAGTGGGAGCCTTCATGCACAGGTGGAGTGAGCTCCCAGTGCAGGAGAGGAAGGGTCTCCTCCATCCCAAGCCATTCTGGCTGTTCTGGTCATCTGTCACTGTTCAGTAACCCCCGTTTGCTCTCTGTACTGCATGGACGCTCACCCAAGGCTGCAGGACCAGCCTTCCCTCAGCAGAATGAAGCCAACAAGGACTTGCGTGAAGCCAGAAGCCCCCTCCACCTGCCCAGATGGCTCCTGCCACCTCCCACAGCACCACTCCGAGCTGGAGCACCCTGGGACACCTGCAGCTGCTGCTGCAGCACAGGGGATGTCACCCTGTCTTTCAGACACTGGCTGACCCTGTTTGTGTTGGCCCGGCGAGAGCTGACCCTGTGGGCTTGCAGCACACTGTCACTAGTGTTTTGAAAAACATGTTTCATGTTGCCCTTAATTTCATTTAAGGTCACTAAAAATGGACACCACAGCCACATATCTCATGAACCATGAATTCCTAGAATCCCCCTAAGCCCAGAGGATGAGGGGAAGGATTATTTTAGCACACATCCCTTGTGATCGGCCCTTTGAACTCAGCACAGTGGCTGTACTGAGAGCAAAAAGCTGAGGCACACCAGGCCAATGAGCAGTTTGGGGCTTTGTCCTGACACCAAGCTGCCACTGTAATTCAGACAGGACATTTCCTGCTCCCAGGCATGCTCAAGGCAAGAGGGCTGGACCTCACCCACACAATCATTGGGGCTGGAAAAGACCCCCAAGATACAGTCCAACCTGCGCCCCATCCCCACCTTGTCACCCAGCCCAGAGCACTGAATCCCATGTCCAGGCCTTCCTTGGGCACCTTAGGGACTCCACCACCTCCTTGGGCAGTCTGCTCCAGTGTTTGACCACCTTCCCCAGTGAAGAATTTCCTCTTGATTTCCAGCCTGAACAGCTTGAGGCTGCTTTGTCTTGTCCTGTCCCTGTTCCCTGGGAGCAGAGCCTGACCCCCCCCCTCCGGCTGCATCTTCATGTCAGGAGTTCTGGAGAGCCATAAGGTCCCTCCTGAGCTCCTTTTTCTCCAGGCTGAGCCCCTTTCCCAGCTCCCTCAGCTGCTCCTGGTGCTCCAGACCCTTCCCCAGCGCCATCCCCTTCCCTGGACATGCTCCAGCCCCTCAGTGTCCTTGTCATGAGGGGCCCAGAACTGGACAGAGCACTCAAGGTGCCTCAGCAGTGCCCAGCACAGGGGGAGGGTCCCTCTCCTGGTCCTGCTGGCCACACCATGGCTGGTACAGACCCAGCTGTCGTTGCCTTCTTGGCCACTCTGCTGGCAAAGTCCCCACACCCGGCTGTGGAAGCAGAACAAAGAGAACCCTCAGGCAGCGAGAGCCACCCTCCCGGTGTTCTCTTGCTGGTTCAGGTGCCCAGGTGGGAGCAGAGTGCAGGAAAACAAGTGGCACCGAGCAAGGACCCACGGCAGCTGCAGGTACATCCGCTGCCCTGTGCTGCCAGCATCACTGCAGGCACAGAGCTCTCCTGAGGTGAAGGTCACGAGGGTGCTGTCAACACGAGCCACATTGCCTTGCAAGGCTCTCTCATCCCATCCTGGTGCTGCCAGGGAGCTTTTATTGCTGCCCTTCATTCAGAAAAGGGCACACTCATAGCTCAATATACCCCCACAAATTAAAGGTGGATTTACTGGTTGGTGTCTATCTATTTTTGCACAAAGAACTTCGGGAGAACAAGGAGGTTTTGTAAGCTGCAGCTGAGTAAGTTCCCTGGCATGCTGAAGGAACCTGCTTTATTAAACTAGTAATACACAGCTTAAAACATGGAATGAGCTGGCTCTTGCACAGAGACAGGTGCAATCAGTCCTGCCCAGGTCTCCCCAGCACAAATCTTTACGCTCCCAGCAACATGTACAGCTGATGCAGAGCTGCTAGAAGTCAGGGGCTAGACAGTCCACTACTAGCATAGCTTCCTTTAAAAAACATCAGTTTCCATTTGAACCAAACCAACCTTTAAAATTCTCTTCTAGGAGGCAAATAGTCAGCTTTTTGCCTTTCCTTTTAGGCCACCAAACCTAAGAGCAGTCCAGTAAAAGTGAGCTGCTTGTCAGTTCATGTCTAAAGTAAGGACTGTGGCCATTGCTCCTGCAGCACAGACCAGAATTTCTGCTTCACTGAGTATAGACTTGCTACCCCAAGGCTGGGGAGCTCCTGAGCAGCCCCAGCACACAGCCACAGCTCCTGGATGCTCCAGGTGAACACACTGCTTCAGCAGCAGGGGCTGGAAAGCCTTGGTTGCTACCAGCAACCTCAGTGCACCGGCACAGGAAGTTCCCAGCTCTGTTTGACTCCTCAGCAGTCCATGCATTGCTTGTTCTACCTGACAGAAAAGACATCCTGATTTGCAGAGAGCCCAACTCAATGCTCAGCCTCCAGCTCCATCCTGCAGTTCACTGCAGACCACGAGAGCCTTCACTCATCCCAGATGCTGGCTGTGGGCTGATGGGAGCACATCTTCGGAATGCCGGGTCGGTGCTGGGACCATGCAAGTCTGATCAAGCGAGAAGAGGCTCAGAAAATGCAGGTGTGTTCAAAGGCACTGGAGAAGGGGAGAAAGAGCAACAGTATCGCCAACCACACATGACCTTGACCCAAGCTGGGGATGAGGAAGACTTGCTTTCTTCCTCAGGCTGTGAACGAGGATGAAGTGGCTCTGGGTGGCTGCAGGAGGATGCTGAGTTTCAGACAGGTCACTTCATCACTGAAGCTCAGTGCTACTGTATGCAGTTTCTGAAGGGCTCCCATGACAGCAGCTTCACTGCCCCACAGCGTGCAGTGCTCTGCAGGGCTGGCCAGCAATGATGCTCAGTCTGTCATTGCTAGAATGTCACCAAGCAGGGCTGGCTGTGGCCTTTTTTTTATCAGCACTAAGGAGCCTGAGCCCTGAGTCTGCCCCAGCTGAACCCCTGTGTCAGCAGCACTACACTGCCCACCCCAGGGGAGGAGGTCAGGGAAAAGCAACAGGGCTGGGAAGAGCCTGGAGGGATGCAGGATGTGGGAGCCAGAGCAGAGCAGACGTGAGCAGAGCGACAGCCACATGGCCAGGTGTCAGCTCAGGTGCACCCCGCCACCTTCCAGGCACCCCACTGTTGCCCCCAACCTTGTCCCATCCTTCAGCCTCAATATTAGGTGTTTGGGTGCCCTCTGCACAACCTGCTCTGACCTGTACTTAAGTCTGCTGTGCCTGCAGCAATCCCCTTGCCACCTTCTTGTACCCCCAATATCCAGGAACAGGGACCTGGAGACACAAAGGCAACTTCCAGTCCTGGAGCCACCACAACAGGCAGAGCAGGGCTGCCCTGAGCGCTGCAGCCTCTTCCCTGCCCTCTTCACTGTCACTGCAGCTGGCCCCTGAGTCAAGCTGGCTGGTTTGTGCTTTGGCGTGGCTTCAAAGCGCTCCTGAGGTTGTACAAATCCGCACCGAGCCGAGCGTGTCTGGTGACAGCTGGGCCAGCAACTGTGGAGCACCCGCAGGCCCAGGCCAGCACATTCCCCCTTCTCCTCCTTGACCAGCTCTGCCTCCTCCCAGTGAGCACTTAGCACAACCCTTGGGCCTCCTAAACACCCAGGGAATACATCTGTGCTCCCTGCTGTCACTGAACAGGGCAGGGAAATCCTAACAACTTTTCTGGTTTTTTAATAAACACACAAAACTCCAAACAAAGGAAAAAAGCAAATGCCAAAGAAAACAACAAAACCCCACAAACAACCACAACAACAAAAATAAAACCCCTCACTTCCAAAGAAAGTCTCCCTCCTGGAAAGGCCAAGGAAAAAGGGATGGGCACGGTCAGTTGGAGAAGCTGAAAGAAGCAGGACATCAGTTGTTCCCCCTGCCATGAGGCAAGGAACACGTCCCACCACACAAAATCTCTCTGGGCCTTTGCCACACTCCCCCCAGTCTGCTATAAGCTTCTTGGGTCAGCTGGTTCTGCCTTTCAGGGCACAGAAAAACAAGGTAAAGGACACGACACTGCTGCCAAAACATTTGGGAGAAGACAGGAATCCCATATTTGTCTCTGTAGTACGAGTCAGCTGCAAATAAGCTTTAGAGAAATCAGTGTAACAGGTGACTCTTCCCAGGCTGCAGCTCATGAGCTGATTTTGCAAAGCCTCGGGACAGAGGTTTGCCTTATCCAAAGTCTGCTTTAATTTGGCTCAGCTCTAACACCAAGACTCTCTGGAACTCACACCAAGAACTGTTCTGGTTTGTCTCCTGTGGGCCATCCTCTGAGGTTCAATTAAAAAAAGCACATTCAGCTCCTGATGTGCATGACTAGAAATAAATACTGCTTTCTAAAAACAAGGAAAGCAGAGCACGAACATGAAGCTTGACCAGTATACAAAGTTCTGCTGATAGTCTAGTCAAACCTGACTAAGGAAATAAAAATATATATTGCCTACAGAAATCAATCTTTATTTTCAAATGCTGCACTGCATAAAATGCATCTGATTGCCAGCCCTGTGCATGGACACAGCCCCCCTCCATCCTCCCCACTTCCCCGCTCAGCACAGCACAAGCAGAGCGACTACGCACACCATCATTTACGCCAGAAGAAAAACCTATTTGCAACCCAATGCTCTATTCCTTATAAGTGAACAGTGTTCACCTGGAAAAAAATCAACAGAAAAACACATTTCATTTCTGCATTCAGATGAAATGATCAGGCTCGCTACAGGGCTGGTCCCATGCGTGGAAGCTGCCGGTGCTTTCAGTGCTCTTCACCTTCTTAACCTGGATAAAGAAGCACTCTTAAAGCTCCCCTGCTTCTAATAGTGCAACTGCCTCTCCCAGAAGGCTAAACAGTGCAGAGAAACCAGAGGGCAGAGCTCCTCTGAGAACGCCATGGCCCCATGGTTTTGCATCAAGTAATCCTCCTGCAGTGACTGCTGTCTTTGCTGACATCTTGCCAGACCAGCAATATTTTACCAGCGACACACACGTTCTTCCCAAGTGAAAAGTGCTTTCCCTTATTTGCTCCAAACAATGTTTCAGAGAAGTCACAAATTTCATTCTGTACCCATGATCTCGTTGGAAATAATATCCATGGGGAAGGCTCTGCAGAGATTTTTGGTAATGGAAATTTCCAGAAACACGGCTGCCTTTCTTATTTGCAAGAAAGGAGGCCTGCATGACAGGATGTTGAGTGCTTCTGCTTCAACTCCAACGTCCAATCACAGCCAAACCCACAGGCGACATTCACAGCCATCTTTGAAGATCTTATGTTTTAGGATCTGTATTTTCTCATGTGTGCAGCAATAGAAGCCGAAATCTCAGTGCTCTTCTTATTCTGGCCATAGTAGTCCACAAAGTCACCATCAGGGCCGAGGAGGTACATAATTATTGTGTGATCCACCTGCAAGAGAGCACAGCATGGCTTGGTAAGAGAGAGCACAAAATCACAGAACACCAGCTCAGAAAGGAAATGCGGGATAGGGAACGGGACCAGCAGTGGGATACAGGGAAATGC
>VXBT01003867.1:547964-563972 GCA_013400235.1 Oriolus oriolus | reverse complement strand
GGGACCAGCAGTGGGATACAGGGAAATGCGGGATCGGGAATGGGACCAGCAGTGGGATACAGGGAAATGCAGAATCGGGAATGGGACCAGCAGTGGGATACAGGGAAATGCAGAATCGGGAATGGGACCAGCAGTGGGATACAGGGAAATGCGGGATCGGGAATGGGACCAGCAGTGGGATACAGGGAAATGCAGAATCGGGAATGGGACCAGCAGTGGGATACAGGGAAATGTGGGATCGGGGGCAGGACCAGCAGTGGGATACAGGGAACTGCAGGACGGGGGCGCTCCCTGCCGGTGCACTGAAGCAGCCTCACCCAGGCACATCCCGGATATTCCAATTGGATTTATATCAAAATTAACTCCATTGCACATTTATTTCAATGGCGCTGCAAATACTGTCTGCACCTAACCGTGACAACATCCTTCTCAGCAAAGACACAGCATTCTGGCGATGGAAGCCACGATTGCTCAGGACTGAAATACAGCCGTGCTCTGAGTTGAGCTGCATTTGAAATGGGAAATCACAGCGACATTTCCAGGACTGCAAGCTAAAAGGATGCATTAAATTTAATGGCATTTCCATCACTGAAATAATGGTTCTCAAATTTTTAATTGGTGGTTTTAATTCAGGTATTTTACTTTTGAACTGTTTTTCATTTCCTCTGATGCCCTCAGTTCTCGTAAAGGAAAAAAAAAGAAAATCATATAATGTGTATCCTCACTCACCCCACCACTTGTACCTGCTTTACTTTTACAGCCTGCTCAGAATGTGGCAAGGCAGGAAGGCCTTGGCAGCAGCTCAGAGCTCTACAAGCAGTCAGTCCAATCACTTTCAGAGAGTAAGATTTTGACTACCAAGTTCAGCCTCACTTAAACCTCTTTTTCCTCCTTCACACTATTACTCTATTTATTCCCACTTAATTTAGCATTAATTAACACGCTCTTTCTTGCAGGTCATTTTACATAAAAAGAAGATCCCCACAGTACCTGCAGGCAGATATCCAAGTCTCTTGCCAGGAAGACCCCACTCCTTGGTGCCAGTTTGGCAGGGAATGAGTTGTTACTCACTTTTCATTCTCATTTCTCTCTCTTCCTACTGCCTTAATTTCCCAGTTCCATTTTCACTTTGGAGCACATAGAAGAAGAGCCAGTCAAATATGTTACAGATCAGAAAGTTTGACTCTTGCCAGGCTTGCTAGTTCCTGTGCTACTGTCTGCATTTCTGGGATTGTTTAGAACACACTTTGGTGAGGTTCTGAGCTTGTAAGATGGCATCGTGGTTCTGACAGCTTAACATACCAGTGCCCATGGGACTTCAGTGAAGATCCAATAGCTGCTTTTAAAATGTTTATGCTGCTCTTATCCACAGTCTTTCAGTAAGTAAAGGCTCCTTTTACTTACTATGTAATCGTTGTCCTCATCCTTGGGGCCTTCGCTGTAGTACACACGGTACGCTTTAGCCACTTGGTCAATCTGTGCCTTGCTACCAGTCAACCCGATCAGCTTCGGAGAAAATTCTACATAGAAAGAAGATATTTACATATTTTAGGAAAAATAATCCCTTCAAGAGGCTCCTTTTCAGTGCTCTGTATTACATGCTACGAGACACGGAGGAAGAAAGCAGGAGTACCTTTAACATATCTGGCAATGGCTTCTTGGCTGTCCCTCTCAGGATCGATGGTGATGAAGAGGGGGGTCAGATTAGGCAAAGATGGGATTCGATCTGTGACATCAACAATTATTATTTATTTTAGAAAATCAGAAATCACCTCTCATCTCCCTTCCAACAAGCTCATAGCCATGTAACATCAATCCAAGCCCACCCCAAGTGACTAAAAAAAGACCATATTGTGCAGCTTTATTCATGAAGGAAGCAAATGCCATGAGATGCAATGCTCTGTGTCTGTGCTGGGAGTTTCCAGCCCCCCAGCCAGAGGCCCTGCCCTGCTCAGGAGGGATGACAGACTGGCTCTGCTGCGGAAGATGCTGTGGTGTGATGCCTGTGTTGGAATACTGGCTGACACAAGGAAAGCACGCCGGGATAGTGGAGCAGGAGGAAACGTGAAGACACAATCCAGGCTCCTTCCTTCATGTTCCAGCCAAAGCCCTCATTTTGGTCTGATCTCCCCCAAGCTGGGTTACTATTACCTCTGCTCAGTAATTGTTCAGGGCCTGCATCTTAAGAAAGCACTCCTAACACAGAACCTTCCCCCTCCCTCCATTCCACAGCACAGCCACTCTGCTTCAGGAGACAATCTCATAGAGATGAACAAAATAGACGGAAAAAAAATCCTGAAATACCTGACAGTCACTTCTTGGCAAAAGTACAATGCAATATATTTCCTGTAACCTGCCACCACCTTTTTATTCCCAAGTCCCCTGCTATGGAAAGATCAGTGCTGTCATGTCAGACACTAGTGACAGGTAGATTGGTCTATGTACCACTTACCAATTAATTCAAATACTGAATAATAGCCAGCAGCATTTTGAAAAAAATTATGGTATTTTATCAGAATAAACCTGAACATCCCAAAACTCCTGTTTATGGACCCTCACGCCAACTGAATTCCCATACCAATTTCGTCAACCACTGCAATCATTTTCTCCAGTTCATCAGGACAGATGTCAGGGCAGTGAGTGAAGCCAAAGTAGATCAGCACCCACTGGCCAATGTAGTCCTTGCTGGTCCTGGGCTGTCCCTCATGGCTGATGAGCGAGAAGGGCCCTCCCAGCAGCGGCTTCCCAATGCCTCGGTTTCGTTCCTTCTCCAGTTCTACAAAACACAAGTGGGAATCAAACACACCCATGCCACAATGCACAGCGCTTGCCAGGCAAGCCTTGGGAGCAGCCGAGTCAGACACAGCTCAGGGTCATGTCAAGATCCACCAACACCTGCCACGCAGAAACCCAACGTGCACATGCCTTCCAGAAAGCATTCCTTTTGGACAAAATCAAATACATCACTAAATTCCTTTGAAACGTGACATTGTCTTTCATTGTTATCCGACTGCATTTTTGTTTAAAAAGAAAGGGAAAAATAAAGACAGATATCTGGCCTGGTGTGAAACACAGAAACCAGCATCTGTTGAAAACTGAACATACCCTAAAAGCTGCAATATCTCTGTTTTCAACAGAGAACCCATTAAAAGGAAATGTGTGGCAGTTCCTGCAGGAGAGGGCAAAGCTCACGTGCTGCACGGCAGGAACCTAACGAGCCCACAACACCCAGCTCCGTGTATGCGCTGCACAGGCTGGCACAGCATGCAGCCAAACACAACTATTCCAGCCCAGGAACTTTAAAACGCTGCAGCTTGAGTTGCTTTTAATTTTTGAAAATTTTCTGCGGCACTTCCGTAAACACAGGCACGAAGCGGCCCTGTGCAAAGCCGCGATACAGTGACGATGCCCAGGCAGGTAAAATACATCTGAACGCAAAACCCACATCATCTGAACACGAAAAACGCTTCTTCTGAACGCGAAACGCGACCCCCCCGCCGCTCCTGCCTCGCCCAGCACTCACCCTCCTCCTTGCGCCGCTTCACCACCTTCATGCCGGCCAGCAGCCCCCCGCCCAGCACCACGGTGGCCGCCAGCGACCGCCACGACACGAGCTGCGGGGGACAAGGGGTTTGGGGACTGCTCAGGGCACAGGGACGGCCCGGCCCGCCGCCCGCGCCCCCTCCGTNGCCATGCAGGCGGCGCCGGGCGTCGCCTTCGGGGTCATCGCGGACATCCAGTTCGCGGATGCGGAGGACGGGCACGACTTCGGTGGCTGCCGGCGGCGCTACTACCGGCACAGCCTGCGCTTGCTGCGGGAGGCGGTGCGGGCGTGGGCCGACGAGAGCCCGCCCATAGACTTTGTGCTGCAGCTGGGCGATAGCATCGACGGGCAGAATGTCCGGCGCGGCGAGGCCGAGACCGCCTTGCAGCAGGTGCTGGCGGTCCTAGGGGAGCTGTCGGTGCCGGTGCACCACGCGTGGGGCAACCACGAGCTCTACAACTTCAGCCGGGCCCGGCTGGTGCACAGCGGGCTGTACAGCCGCCCCGCGGGGGGCTCGGACGGGCCCCCGGACCCGGAGTGCCATGCCTATCACTGCAGCCTGGCCCCGCGGCTCCGCCTCGTCGTGCTCGACACCTACGACGTGAGCACCCTGGGCACGGACCCCGGCAGCCCCCGCTACCAGGAATCCCTGCGGGTGCTGCGGGAGAAGAACCCCAACGATGACCTCAACAGCCCCGCAGGTACCTCCGTCTTGGCAGGGGCGCGGACGGCCAAGCCCTCGCTGCCCGGAGCTCCCGGCGCTGACAGCGGGATGCCAGGGGCTCAAGCGTGTGCCCCATTGCTGCCCGGCTCCGCCGCCTCCCTGCCGTCAGTGCGGCTCTAGGCGGGCACGGGAGATGCTCCCCCGTACACCTGGTGCTGCCCCGGTGCCTCTGGGCTGGGTCTGTGATGTGCTCCGTGCCCCGCGGTATCGGAACACCACGCAGCTGCTGGTGAAGCGGCTGTTGCAGAGCACCGAGTTGTGCCCACCCTGTCCCGTGCCGGGGGGACACCCAACAGTGGAAACTCTGTTTGTGTAGTGTGACCAAAACTCCTGAAAACACTAACAAATGATCTTCTTTGAGCAAGGAGGCTGGAGTTTTGATCCAAGAAATGCAAAAAAACCCCCAAAGGTTCTGCGAGTAAACCAGCCATCAGCAGATTTATGTAAGGCAAATAGAGGAGCCATGGGAGGTGTATGCACTTGTGCCTAACCTTCTTCTTCATTGCAGGGCTCAAAGAACCTTACTTTGTAGCGTTTAATGGAGGATTTAGCCAAGCCCAGCTGGACTGGTTCAATGAAGTCCTCAAGTTCTCTGATGAAAACCAAGAAAAAGTTATAGTTNGGGGGGGGGCAGGGTTATATAGGGAATCAGAATGGTTTGTGTTGGAAGGGCCCTTAAAGCTAATCTAGTTCCAACCCCTATATTTGATGGGGGGTATATACTCCCATGGAAATATATGGGGAAAAAAAGTTAGCTAGCCCGTGTATGTTAGCTGTGGAAAACACGTAGCAGCTCTTGTGGCTCTGGTGAGGTACAGATGGAACCTGTGAAAGAGCAGAACAGCAACCATGCCTCACTCTGGGGTGAGCTTTCTGCACTCAGTTGGATGGCTGAACTGGGCAGCAATGAGGCAGATTTGTTACAGTTTTTCTCTCTCTTCTTTCTTTCCCTCCGGACCGCAGGTCATGTGCCCATTCATCCATACGCTTCGAACGGGGTTTGCCTGGCCTGGAATTACGAGGCTGCCCTGTCGGTCATACACTCGCACCGCTGCGTGGTCTGCGTCCTCGCAGGGCACCTGCACGACGGCGCCTACTGCCTGGACTCTCACGGAGTTCATCACCTCACCTTGGAGGGGGTGATCGAAACGCCACCAGAAAGCAACGCTTTTGGAACTATTTACGTCTATGAAGATAAAATGGTACTAAAGGGAAGGGGCAGAATTCCTGACAGAGTTATGCATTTCTGAAATACCAGGCAAATACAGATTGCTCTTCTTCAGGAAGGACTCGGACAAAAATGTAGGAGATTCAGCTGTTTGCTTTTAGAAAGCTGTGCATGGCTGATTCTTATTGCTTTAGCTCAGACATTTTTCTCTTGGATACAGAATTTTAGAAATTATGATTCTGTAAGAAAACACATGATTTCTTTCTGGAGAATAGAGAAGGCCAGTAACTGAAATAAAATATACTTGAATGCAGAATGTTGATTTGAAACACCCAATCCAGACTGGATTATTACTGTGAAAAGATGCAAACTATATAACAAATACTGTTCAAAAAAAGCTCCACTGCTATTCTCTCAGCGAGCATTAAAGCATGCAGAGTTGTACCTGCCCAGCCACATCTCTATTTATTTATTTTCTGTGAACATCACAGTAAGGTCTCATGTCTGGCAAAATATATATCCACCCTGTAGCCTGATTCAGTCTTCCAACATTGCTTTAAAAGACTGAAGTCATCCTCAGAAAAAGCTAAGCCTAAGGAGAATGGACACCATCAGTGCTGCACCACAGAATGCTGCAGATACTCGGGCTGTGCCGTGTGTGCACAGCTGGGATCACCTGCAGCAGTGCTGAGAGCGAGCCCTGGCACCGACCTAAATAAAGGGTGTTGTGTGCTACACCTGGAGCTGTCCTGGCTCTGTCCCAGCCAGCTCCTGAGTCCACTGTATCCACCTGTGCTTCCTTCTCCAGAGTGAATTGTGGGACGTGCTTGCTGCTGCATGGGTTCTGCTTTCCAAGAAAAATCAGGTGAGTGGCAGAGTTGTGACAGTGCCTGCGTCTGCTGGTGACAGGCTTGAATATGCATCTCCCAGAAAAGAAAAGATATGGAGGCTTTCACTGAGCTTTCTTTAAAAAAATAGTGTTTATTACTCAGTAAAACCAGTGATTTTCAGTTAAAGATAATAGCAAAAATAATTTTTTCAGATATATTCTACATATGATTTTAGCTCAGGACAGAAATACAGACTGCTCAATTTTCCAGTAAGTCTGAAATGGATTATGCAGGCACATATTTGAAAGTTCTATGGCTGTAAATAGTCATTTATTAAAACAGTATTTGCTTTACTTGTCCCTTACAGAACAGTAGATTTCCCAAAGTATGAGGTGATTGGAGAGTGATCCAGGGATGTGATGATATCTTGAATATACCATTAGAACATACATTGGATCAATGGTGCTTGGAAAATGTAAGAAGCAGCCAGCTGAACAGCAGTTTCCACAGAAAAATTCCCCACTCAGATTTGACGGTGTTCCTCAACATTTTACAAAATCTCAAACAGCACTGCTGGAAGCAGCCAGGTGTTCTTTGGTCCTATCAAACTGACACTAACTTTTCATTAGGCACCAAAAACAAAGGCAAGTAAGGTCAGCATAGTTACTGTAGACTTTCTCCCACCCAATTAAATCACCGTTTTGCAGTGTGTTGGCCAAGACTCTCGCATGTCTTTGTTCACATAAATGTACAGCCACGAAACAAAGGGGAAGAGGGCAACAATGACTGCAGCAACCAAGCGAACTCCTCCCAGGGCACTCCTATAATGGAACAAATGCAACAGAGTTACTTCAAATCACTGAATCTTTAGGGCTGAAAAAGACCTCCACGATCATCAAGTCCAACCTTGGGCTGCATACCAGCATGCCCACTAAACCCTATCGTGCAGTGCTGCATCCAGCTGTTTTTTTGAATGCTTCCAGGAATGGTGACTCCACCACCTCCCTGAGGAGCCTGTGCCAATGCTTGACCACTCTTTCAGTGAAGGAATTTTCCCTAGGATCTAATCTCAACCTCCCCAGGCACAGCTTGAGGCCATTTCCTCTGTTCCCTGGGAGCAGAGCCTGACCCCTACCTGGCTGCTCCCTCCTGTCAGGGAGTTGTAGAGAGTGAAAAGGTCCCCCCTGAACCTCCTTTTCTCCAGACTGAGCCACTCCAGCTCCCTTGGTGACTCCTGGTGCTCTGTTCCCTTCCCTGGACACGCTCCAGTCCCTCAATGTCCCTTTTGAAGTGAGGTGCCCAAAGCTGACCCCCAGCACTGGAGGTGCCTCAGCAGTGCCAGCACAGCGGACAGGCACTGCCCTCATCCTGCTGACCACACCATGGCTGGGACAGGCCAGGATGTCCTTGGCCTTCTTGGCCACTGCTACAACTACCACATAACATCCACATCTGCCTGCAGCTGGAAAGACAGCAGAAAGCCTTTGGCCACTTTAATGGGGCTCCTTTGGATGCATCACCAGAGTCCTCTACCAGAGAGGCACAAAGAGTTTTCTGACAACTCAGGCTACAGAAACTAGTTGGAATTAAAAAAAAAAAAAAAAAGCACCTTAAGCAAAGGGAAAATGTCCCCATTATGGCGGGAGGCCAGAAAAAATGCTTCATGTAGCCTTACATTCCCCCCTGCCCCAAATTTCATCTGTGCGAGATCCTCCATGCTGTAGCACCAGCTGCTACTGTTTGGGCATCTGGAAGGTTCAGAGGGTGACATGAAACAGAAAAATAAGCTGCCAAAATCAACTATGTGTTTTCAATGAGCTAGTCACTAAATGTGAACATTGGAATGGATTATAAAAAAAGAGAAAATAAAACTTACTTTGCTGAACTGCGACAAAGACTCATCCATACTGTAATAATCACCAGACCAAACAACTCTCTAAAAAGCCAACCAAAAAACAGATCAGAAAATAATACAAACAGATGTCTACATTCAGACAATACAAATTTTGCCTCCAAAACAGTAGTGGCTGCTCTGTTGGAGTAGTTCAATATCTTCTACTAGGATTATAATTATAAAGGCATTTACAAGGAGTAACTTTGCTTCACACCACAAATCTTCAAATAGACATGACAGCTAAACAGCTGCAGAAATCCCTGCCTCCACTTTTTGTTCTACCGCTGGACTTACATTCCATAGCACATTTCTCTAATTAACATAGGCAAAGCAGGCACGTTTCTCTCATGTACATAGAGCAAAGCAGCATCCCAGTTTTCCAGACTGTGATTAGGTGCAGAAGTAGCTGCCAAGGCTTCACCTCAGTACTTTGCAAGCACCTACTTTTTAGGCAGCTCCTGAATGTCCAGGTGAGAAATTCTCCCTCCTCCTCAATCCCTAGCAGTTTGGAGGACTCAGATAAACATGCATTTGGCATCGCCTCAGGAGTTTCTAAAACATTAATTACCACTCCTACAGCTCCAGAAAAAGAGCACAAAGCTGTTTCACTGTGCTTGTGCCCTGGTCTCTGAAAGCCAGACCAAGTAAATCTAACTGCCACAATCAGGGAAGCAATGACTGTTGACTTCCCTGGGTCCAAGGAGTCATTGGTTTGGAACATTATGGTCCCTCCTCTTTGGTCTGATTCCTCTGGACCAATAGCACTCACTGCAACAGCCCAGAAATAAAGTTTTGGAAGGTGACATCAGGAGGAGATGGCCTGGTGAGCTGGATTTGGGCAGGGGCAAATAAAACCCACTGCTTACCTGCCTTCCTCTTCATGAAAAATGTTTCCTTGGGCATAAGCAAACAAAGAGTAAGCCAAGGCAATGGTCCCAACAACACAGACAGCAGAATGAAGGTCACAGAGGCTCCTCCAAACATCATTATCTGAGGAAAAAAACCAGACTGACAGCAACTATCATGAAGCATGAAGTAAACCCTAAGCATCTGTGTCTTCCACAGACCTGAATGGCTAATACCCCTTGGTGAATTTACATAAACCTGCAGTTTTACAAAAATTGTGCTATTATTTTCCACAGATCTTGACACAAGGAAAAACCTGACTGTGAGTTTAACATGCAGATTCTCTTGATCAGCCAAATGCCATTATGCCGCCTATCACACACATAAGCCTCCCCTGAAATGTTCAAAACCACAAGCAACCAATCCTCATGAGTTCTGGACTTAGGAATGCTGCCACTTTATATGCTTAAGGTAGCCAGAATGCCAAGTGACTTCAATGGCATAATTTGTGACAATTCCATGAACTCCTGAAGGTTTTCCTTTACAAGTGTGATTTTAGTTTAGTCAGCATAAGTATTCACCCAGAACAGACACAGTCACTTTCTGTATATGAAATGGCCTTATGTAAAATTATTTCCACTGAATTAAAATACAAAAATCTTAACTATGTTCTGAAGTCCTGAAACAAATCTGATCTGAATGATCCCCTGAACTGCTGTTAGCCCCCACAGCAAACACCCTTGGAAAAAGAGCCTTTGAATGTTCCTATTGCTCCCACTCCTCTATGGGGCAGCTGCAATACCTGGCACTGAACAAGACCTCGGGACTGTGCAAAGCTCAGCTGCTCTTGCATGAGGTAGATAAACAAAACCACAGATTTATGACAATGAAACAAAGTGAATTAATGTGCTAAGGTCAACACAGAGCCAGGTTCAGAGCATGCTCCCAGGCTTCTGCTCCAGTCGGGCTTTGAGCTGGAATCAGGGTGCAAAGGCAGGCCCATCCCAGCAGCTGGGCTTTCTGCAGGGCTCCTCTCCTCACCTGCAGCATGTCCAGCCACCAGCACTAAAGCAATGACCAGCTTTTGTAGAAACAGGTCCTGCAGCTTTTTGCCCTCAGAAGGCAGTAGGATGTGTTTCCACACAGCCTGATTTTAATCTGTGGTTCAATTTAAAAAAAAAAAAAAGAAAAAGCAAAACAACAACCTTTTGGGGGCAAAATTTGAGCAGAGACTGTTTTGCACACCAGTATCATACCTGTTATTGAAGGGTTGATGCTGACAAGCAGTGTCAGGGCAGCTGGCACTAAGTAGACAACCTGTTAATAACATATAAATCTACTCGGTAGCAAAAATTAGCAAGGTCAGGAAGCAGAAGTGCCCACCCCCAGCAGCACTTCTCCCCTTCACAGCAGTTTGTCAGAGGCACAGAGCAGATCCCAGTCCCTTGCCCTCCGGCATGCCCTGGCACTGCTAGTGCTCATCTTCACCATCACCACCCAAAATCCCGGGCCATCAGCCCAGAGCCAGCCCTTGCTCCTCCGCTCCTGGGTTGCAGAGTACTGGCTGCCTGACCAACCACTGCAGAGCCTCTTCCCCGAATCCCGATCCTCCAGGGAAACCACGGATGGGACACGGTCCTCCCCGGCCCTGAGCTCCCCAAAATTTCCACCTGTACTGGGGCGTTTTGCCACACTTTGGTGCCGCTGTCAGAGGGGCTCACGCACCCCAGGGCACGCAGGGGCAGCCCCTGCCCAGCCAGCAGCTCCTGTCACACACAGACTGTCCCCGTCTGCCCTCAGCTGCCAGGCCCCGCGGGCTGCTCATGTGCCCGAGGCAGGACGGGCACAGGAGGGGGGTTCGCTCCCCGTTTCCCTTCGAAGCCCAGCTGAGCGGCAGAAGGCGGGTCCCGCTGGTGACTCAAGGCAAGCACAGGGCCGTGGGCACAGGGGGGCGCCGGGTACGAGGAACGGGAGCAGCTCGGGGTGCTCTGCACAGGGAAGCGATGCTCTGCAGCGGCAGGTGCAGGTCTGGGGTGAAATAAGGCAGATCCTGGAAGCACGGTCAGATTCCAGCCGTCGCTGCAGTAGAGACATCGTTTCCCCAGCGTTTGCCCGCTCTTCAGCTGGAAGCCGGGAGCAGATTTCCTCCGGCGGCCCCGGATCGGACGGGCGCAAGTGGAGCGGGGCTGGGGCCGCCGGGACCTCCGGGGCAGGAAGAGCCGAAGGGCAAAGGAAGGGCGGCCCGTACTCACCATCCACAGCACCGCGTCGGGGTCGTTCACCTGCAGCGGGAGGCGCGCACTGAGACCCCGCAGGCGCCGGCCCGGCCGGGGCCGCGCTCCGCGGGAGGGGAGCGGAGGGGACGGGAGGGGAGCTCCGGCCTCACCTGCACGGCGGCCGCCAGCCCGAAGAAGGCGGCCATGAAGAGGTTGCACAGCCGCCACAGCCGCGCCGCCATGGCCGGGGCGGGCCGGGGACAGAGGGGCGGGACGCGGGCGGGCCCCGGGCCCGGCCCCGGCTCCGGCTCCCGTCCCGATCCCAATCCCGACCTTGATCCCAATGCTGGCGCCGATGCCGTTGCCGATCCCGGTCGCGGGGCCGCGTGGGACGGGACGGTCAGCACGGCGATACTGCGAGGGAGGTGAGGCCCGGGCACAGGTTGCCCAGAGAAGCTGTGGCTGCCCCATCTCTGGAAGTGTCCAAGGCCAAGGACACTTGGGTTTGGTTGTGGATGTTGCCTTTCTTTCCACCTTTTCTCCTCATGGAAATGTGGAACCAGGGGCTTTATCCTGGCTCGGGGCTGTCCCACTCCCAGCTGCACAAGGCAGGAGGCAAAGGCAGACCCGAAACCCCGAATTTCCAGAGCTCAGGCCTGAAATAGATTTGTCTGTCTGCATTTGTCTGCGTGGTCAGTGGCTGCTCCTCACCCACACACCCAGAGGATGCTTTTTGCCTCACTCAATCCTGTGAGTGAGCAAAGTTCAATGACACAAGAGCAAGGGAAGGCAAAAGGCCCCTCTGTCTCTCCCGAGGGTAGGGTGGGAAGGAGGGATTGGTTTACCAACTGTGGCGTTCTTTACTGCTTCAATCCACAGAATCACAGAATATTCTGCAAGGGACCCATAGGGATCATCGAGTCCAACTCTTGAGTGAATGGCCCATACGGGGATCAAAACCACAACCTTCGTGTTAGCACCATGCTCTGGCCAGCTGAGCTAAATGGAACTCAAAAGCAATCAGGCTGTAACATGCCTTAGAAATAAAAAGGTCTTTCAGTGTTGGGTGTGCTTACTGCAAATAAAAGGTCGAAGCTGTTCACTTTAAAGCTTTACCAACTATCCCGAGCGCTTCCTCCAACCACCCGCTCCAGGGACACAGGGGACTTTATCGGCAGAAGGCAATACTGATTTCTCCCATGAGAGGGAGGCCAAGAACCTTCAGTATCCTTGAGTAGAACTTGAGCTGCTTGTTCCTCAATATTAAGCAAAACATCTTCCCTCCTTATGACTCTCTGGATCTGCTACTTACCCCATAGCAGTCCAAGCTCATCTTCACTTTGGCAACACCACCTGTAAAGAACAGAGGAAGCAGGGATGGGCCCTGCAGCCAAGCTGTGATATTGAGAGCCAGGACATTTCCCAAGGGAAATAATATATTATTTGTATATAATATATTATTTTTATATAATTATATATATACAATTATTTTAATATAATTATATATATCTCTGTACCAGAGATATTACTACAACACTGCCATAGTCACCCATCACAGTGACCCATTCCATAGCGGCCCTTATCCTTGTGTCATGAATGGTCATAGATTGGTTTAGATTGGATCAAAAGTGATTAAAAGGCTCTGGGTGGGCAGGTGAAGGGTTCGGGGCCTTTGGTGTGTTCCTGGCCCCAGAACCCTGACTGCAATTCCAATAGGGACATCTGGAGATAAATGCATGGTTGCACAGCTGATATTGACCAAAAGGGCTCTGGGTTTAGTTGCCTTAACTGATGGGTCAGATACCAGGAGCAGGGAAGGATGGGGCCCACTTTCCTGGGAATGGGAGCAGCCCCATATTCCCTGATTGACCAACTTCAGATGACACATTTCTGAAGCAAAGGCAAACCCATCCCTGGGACTGTTTTTGCTCAAGGACCTGGGTGCAGCAGGTGGCTAATGCAGAGGGACAGGGAAACATGATACGTACCTCAAGGGGATTTGATTTTTGGGTGAGAACAGTCTGTAATAATGAATTGCGTATGTCATATGGGTTGTTGAATGACAATGCCACAGTATATCATAGCTACCATGGACTGCTCAAGATACACCAGTCATGGACTAAATTAACTCAACTGACATCTTTGTGGGGATGGCCAGTGGCTACTGAAATAATACCTGTGCTTGTATAGAGTTATATGAATATATATGTGTAATATATATGTGTGTAACATAATTGGAAAGTATAAGATCCGGGCATGATGTAAATGGTACAGAATAAGGGGTGGATGATGTCCTGGTTGCAGAGAGAAGGGCACCGCAGAAAAAAATACTGACAAACCACTCTCGTGTCCTGGTACGGCACAATGTTTTAGGCATGAAGTGAAAAGTAACAGATGTCACATATGTTGATTTTAGGAAGGTTTTTAATACTGGCTGTCCTGACCCCTTCTTAAGAAGATACAAGGGCGTGGTGAGTGTAAAACTGGTGAGATCATTGTACCTCAAGTGCTAATTATCAGTGTTTGTCAAAATGGAAGGGCATATTCAGGAAATTTTTGCAGGGGTCCGTTCTGATGCCAGATCTTTTTAATTACTTCAGTTAACAGCCTGGATGATTAACACCCATGACTGCCTTATTAAACCTGCTAATTACTCCAGGCTGTTGAGGACAGCAAAGACAACAGGATTCAGCACTAGATGGAGAAATGCAATCTACAGGGCAATATTCAACAGGTACAACTTCCAGCATTACTTTTCTGAGCAGTGAGCAACACAGGTTCAGGTGAGGGAACTGGGTGGATCCAGTTTTCCAAAAACACCCAAACCAAACAAAAAAACCACCCCAACAACAACCAAACAAAACACCCCCCAAACTAAACAAAAACAACAACAACAAAAAACCCCAAAAAAACCCCACCAACCCAAAAACACCTCCCCCCCCCCAAGAAGAAAAGAGTCCATAGTGTAATGGAGAGCAAACTGAACACCAGCAATGGAAAAGGCAAACACCATCCTGGAGCATGTGAGCTGTCGCCTCCAAGCCAAGCTGGGGTAATTTGCCTAGCTAGGGATGCTGTACTTCAAAAAATGCAGATGGACAGAGAAAACATCAGAGCAGGTCAGTGAGGATGCTGGGAGGCATAGAAAACATGAAGAAAGGCTGAAGGAAATGAATTGATGTAATGTGTAGAAGAGAAGGCTGAGGCAAGGATAGGAAGGGAAACATTGCAGTTCATCATTGCACATCATCAAGTGCCCAAGGGGCCATTCTGAAGAAGGCCATAGTCATAGTGAACAGGGCAGGATATAAAATATTTCAAAATTAAAAAAAACCCCTGAAGTTAGGCTTTTGGATGATGTTAGGATGTGCACCAGGGCAGATTGCTAGGGAATGGCACAATCCCCATCACTGGAGGTCTTTAAGGAAAGGTTTCACAAGCATGTCAGAATGGGTATTGTTGATCCTCCCAGATTTGCAGTGAGGGTATGACTTTACCTAATTGTAAGCAAACCACATGTAGGTGGCACAAAGCAGAAGTGGAAGTCAGCTTGTGCCAGTGTTTGCCAGGAGGCACTGGGTTTCTGCATCATAGCCTGCGAGGTGCCAACCTTGGACCTGCACTCAGGGGTTAATGCAGAAGAGAAGGCTTAAGCGAAACAGGGAAGAGAAAGGAAAGATGTGGAATTAGAGAGGGGAGCAGTTCTGACCTCTTCTCCCACTTCCTGACAAAGGTGAGCCCAGCAAGAGCGTGAGTTGTTCCCTGCAGAGCAGAGCAGGGTTTGGGCAGAAGGCTGGGCTCCCTCTGTGCCCCAGGGACTATTCCAGCCTGTCTCCCTGACCCTCCCCACAATGGACCAGGGAAACCAGAAGACTCTAGGATGGAAGAAGATGCTTTCCTAAGTTCAAAACATATGAGGGAAGAAAAATCTTGCCTTAACATGCGGCGAGAGGAATCAATATGAGCTGAACTGGGAGAGAAAGAAGAAAAAATCAAGGCAGGCTGGGGAGACAGCTCCTGCCCCAACCTTCTCCCCCACTGCACTTGCACAAAGGGTGATGGTTTGCAGTTCCTGGAGGCACTTCCAGTGTGTGTTCAGGGCTGTATTATCACTTCCATGGTGGCCTGGGCAATGGAGCAGCAGGGAAAGAGTCCTCATACTTCTAACACGTAGGACATCCAGCTCTTACCTCAGCCCATCTCCATTCATCAAGGGGGTCACTGTTATTTCTATTGCAAAGATGAGGGCACAAGGCCTCCTGTAGGTGAAGGGACTCCCCTACGTCATGCAGCGGGCTGGAGAGAGCCCACGGCTCTTGGTTGCCCGACAAGGAACATAGGTTTGCTGCAGTTAAGAGAAATGGTCAGAAACCATGTGCTGGCACGAGCAGCAGTGGCCAAGAGCAGAAGGAAAATGAGGGGGAGCCTGATGGTGGCAGGAAGAGGCTGATGCCCTGGGTGTCCGGGAAAGCACGGCAAGGAGTTGTGCCCTTTGGTCTCGGGGGAGTCAGGAGAAGTTTGCAAGGGGCTGCCTGTGTGGGAGAAGTCCTAACCCTAGGGTGAAGATGAGAAATGCGATAAAGCTGCTGGGGCCGACTGCAGGTCCCCGAGGGGCCTCCCCGGCCACAGGGATATGAGACAGGACAGCAGATGTCCAGGCGCCCCCGGCTTCGGGGCTGGCGGGGCCGAGCGCGGTGCGGGGTCCCCTGACGGGCTGCGGGCAATGCCCCCCGTCCCGAGGGAGCAGGAGCGGAGCGGAGCCGCACCATCTCCCGGGGATGCCCCG
>VXBT01003867.1:520313-547598 GCA_013400235.1 Oriolus oriolus | reverse complement strand
GCCCGGCGCGCTCGGCGGGAGGAAGCGCGGCCCTGGCCCTGCCCGCCGGGGCTGCCGAGGCTCAGGGCCTGCCCGGAGCTCGGCCCCGAGCTCGGCCCTGGCCGCCGGGACAAAGGCCGGGCTGGACGCGGCTCCGGCCTCTCCCGGCCGGGGACGGTTCTGCGGCCGCTCCGGGTGACCGGTGCAGGCCGCGGCTGCAGCAGCAGCATCCCTGGGGGGCCCGGCCGGAGCGAAGTGCGCTGGGGGCGGCCCGTGCCCGCAGGAGCCCCGCGGTGCAGCCCGGCCGGGGCTGCGGCACGACGGCACTGCCCCGGCCAGCCGCGGTCTCCCTCGACCCTCCGCCTCCGGTGTGTGCTTTTCTCAAGACAAACGTTTAAGTAAAATCAGTTGAACGCGAACTTGCGGTTCAGTTTCGTTCCGTTCCGATGGAAATTTACAGTGCTGCAGCGGGTCGTGTTGGTTCCCACCGGCACTTGTTGATGGTTGAGCAGCCTTGCAAAAACGGTGGATATTTGTTTTTCAGAAAGGCCTCAGGAAACCCTTTGAGTTTCTCCTTTAAAGTTAGACCACTGAAAAATACTGTCTGGTTGAGCAACATTTTAGGCCTTATTAAGCTGAGGTGGCACAGTGCTGATTTGTTTGTTTTTTTAAAAATTAAATACAGGGATGGTAACATTAAAGAAGCAGTTTGCCCTGTTTTGGGAGCAGGAAAAAGGAAAGGTTGCTCTCTCTGTGACAGAAGTGCAGGTACTGCTGTGAAATAATGTTTGTCACAGTTATTTGCTATATTCTGTGTTCTGTCCTCCTGGTATGGACTGTGCTGAGACTGGTGGGGACTTGTTTGAGCAAAGATCTCATGGTTGAACTGAAGAGTTTGGTACACTTGGAGTAAAATTGTGAATTTTGGTTCCTTGTAGCTTCTGCTTCGTGAAGGATCACATTTTGGGCCTTGTCAAGGTAGTATTATCCATCTTTCAAAAACCAGAATCCCAGACCTTGTGAATGAAATGCATGGGTTAAAAACTTGACCATGGTATGTCAAAGCAGTTGTGATTAAATAAGAACTAGCCTTGTAGTTCAGTTACAACCCTCGATGTTGCCCCTTGCATTTCCACCTGACCCATATTTCATATTTGAGTAGTTTCTCTGAATCTTCAAGGCTGAGAGTTGGTTTTGCGCCCTGGCACCTGTGATGCCCTGTGAGCTCCTGGAGAGGTAGCATCTGCATGCTCTCGCTGGTGAAGGAAGGGCAGTTGGTTCTGCTGTAGCTGGTTTAAAGTGGCTGTTTGAATATGGATTCAGGACTATGGGCCAGTGTGATGATGCCCAAGTGCTGGTGGTTTTTCCTCAGGTAGCAGATGAGTGTTCAGGTGTCCCAGGAGGAGTTGCGTGTGGGATCCTGGATGGGCTCTGGAGCAGCAGGTTGCTGTGGCTGCGATGGCTCCTGGAACCTGCGAGAAACTCCATCGCAGGAGGACCTGTGCTGCCACACCACCTGTGTGGGCTCTGGGTGGGATGGGAAGGGGCTGGACGTGGCTGCAGGTGGTGTGCAGGCTGCTGGGGCAGATCTGGCTGCTCTCCAAGATGCACAGTGGCCTTGCCCACAACATGTGTTCCTGCTGATGCCAAGGCAAGCTGAGCTGAACAAAGAAAACCCCACAAAAGTGTTGAGTGTTCTGCAGTTGGGATGCCCAGCTTGTGGTGGGGCTGGGCAGGCACTGGAGCAAGGGAGGTGCAGGAATGCATTGCTGGGTGGGGAGAAGAGTAGGTAGGACTGCATCGGTGTTGATTTAATTGGCTTAAACAGCATGACAAGGTGGAGCAGGGAAGTCATTAAGCTGGAAACAAGTAATTATATTTAAAAAAAAAAAAGTTTTGCTCAGGTAATTTTCAGCCAGAAACACTCTGACCTGGCTTGTGCAACTGCTGCTGTGAGGGAGGTGGGAGTGGGAGAGGGTGGAACTCTCATGCCCAGGGACTGTGACAGTGCTCCCCTGGACAGCAGTCTGTTGCTTCTGGAGACCCTGCCCAGAGGCCACGTGCTTGGGCAAGCTCGCCTGAGGTGAGAGTCCGTTGCAGGGGATTTCTGTTTTGGTGTCAAGGCCAGCAGTTTTATAAGGAGTGTCAGCTGTCAGGGCATTCATCAGGGCGTGGGGGTAGGGAAGAGTTGTGAGGATGGTGGTACAGGGGAGAAGTCTTCAGAGAAATTGAGGCCAATCACGTTGACGTCTAGGGCAAGGGCAGCAGATCCAGAAGGTCTCTGCAGGCCACCCAGTTTTGGTTTTCATTCTGTATCCTACACCATTTTTGATGCACACGGGCTAAAGTCCTGCAGGTGACAATACAGAGGTGAAGGGACACTGCCCTGTCCATGTGCTGGGCTTGCTGTGCAGCCATGACCCTCAAGCCTGGTGGTCAAGCAAAGGGTTGCTTCAGGCCTTCTCACCGTTACTGTTCTGCGTTGCCTCAGCTTCACACTCATCTCTTCTCTTGGCTACCTGGATCAGCTGCCTATGCCAAAGGACCTGGAGCTTCATTTCTTCCCAAAGAGTCTCCTGGCCAGTGCAGTTCATGGTGCTGTGTTCAAGGTATAGCTTGGAGACAAAGGAGAGCTGGGTTTCTGAGTATTAAAATAGATCCTATTCCATATTTTTCTAAATGTCTGCTGCGTGCACACTGAAGTCTGTCTAGATGTTGGCAACTGCTGGTGTGAAGAGTTGTTGTCCTTCTTACTCATGTGTAATGTTAAAGTTCAGGAACAGTCCTGAATATTTAGTGTCCTGGATGTTTTGTGGAGGAAACATTCTGTGGGATGTAGGATACCTTTGACAGTGACTTAAGGAAAAATCAGCACCCAAAGTGTAATTGGAGCAATTTTGTGTTTCTCTCATTGCCAAAATTAGTAATAGTCATTACTGCTAACATTATTCAGAAAATGATCATTTGAAGAATCGTGGTATGAAATCTAGAAATGTAGTTAATTCCAAGGCATAGGGAGAATTTTGATTCTAACTACAACCTGTGGAGTCACTCATCCTAACTACAGTGCTAAACAGGAACTGGAGCCACTTATAACTGATTGTTATGGAATCAACTCAGCTGCACTGGGCATTCAGGAAGGCTGGAGGCAACTGGGGCTTCTCCAAATACTCACTGCCTGGTGTGCTCTGGTGTCTTTAAAAAGCAGAGCAGAGCTACTGTATATGTCTTCTCAGAGTGTACATGACGGCTCAGATGTGTTGGGTGGGAATTCCTGATCGGTTCAACCAGAATTTGCGATTCTCAGTTCCCTTCACATGTATGTGTGGTCCTGTTTGCTCCCTCACTGATGTCTTTGCCTGCTTGACCCAACTCCAGTCATTTTAGCAAAAATCAGAGGAGGTCTGTCTCTTGTGAGAGTCCTTTGTGAGTGTGAGGCAGGGAGCCGGGACAGGGGGGTTATTAAGAGGTGTCTGAGTGCATGAGGAGGTGAACTAGAGTCCCTGTCTCACCCGTGGGTGCCATTCATGACATCAGTGGCTCACTGAAGCTGGGTGATCAGTTGCTATTTACAAGGAAACTCTGTCCTGTACCTTTCTCTTTCTGGCAGAAAAGAGCTGCTGGGAGGCTTTTTGGGAGGTCAGGAGTTGTTCATGTTTGGCTGGTGACAGAATTGGTGAGTACTGCGATGGACTGTGTCAGTCACTGCGGTCAGGTGAATTCGGTGTGGGTGTGCAATGTACACTGTGTCAGTGGGGTAATCATGGTTCCTGCACACAGCACTGGCAGAAGCAGAATGTTGCTTGAAGGCGTTTGTGGTCATCAGTGCAACTGGAGTGATCCTCGGTATGGGAATTCAGTACGAGATGCCATGATTCCTGTGTCCTCCTCTGTTGCTTGCTGCCGTGGTGAGTGCATGGAGTGACTGGAGCTGCTCCCCTCCCCACTGTGGAAGATGCTCCTGGACCCAGGTCTGGCAGGAAGAGAGGAGTGAGATGTTGGATCTGCTGGAGCAGAGTGGGCACTATCAAAAGGCCAGTGGGGAGGAGTTACCTCTCTGAGCAGAGGAGCATAGTGGGCAGAGAAAGTGAGGTAGCAGTGTCAGCATGGCAGTTTGCTTAGGGAACCTCAGGGGAATTTGGGTAACGAGCCAGTGGGGAGGTGCAGGAGTTATGAAGGAGCAGCAAGTGAGCAGCAGTTTAGGCATGAAGCAGTGTATGAATGGCCAGGTAAATTAAACATGTGATGCAGATATGAGAACAAGGAAGACAGAAAAGATAAGAGGGGACTAGAGGGGAGAATCAATGCCTGTCCTCAGTAGGTAATAAAATAAGTGTTATCTGTCCCTGTGTATTTAATTGCCCATTCTTATGCTAATATAGGCCAAGTGAGCAGGTGGGAACTGATTGAATACAGTCAGTAGGTGCCTGCACTTCATTGCCCGTGGTGGAGCTATCAAACCCTGGGTGTGTTAGCAGACAGCACTGATGCCGGCTGACTCTGGCAGATTGATGAGTGTGTGTCTACTTGGACATACTTGCATTTGTTAAGAAAGATAAAAGTGTGGTGGGCAAACCAGTGTATTTTAGTTCATTTGTGCCCCCAGTTTATTCCTGTGTGGGCGCTATGGCCATGTCTGCTTTGTGTTTGAGTCTTGTCGTACACTTGCGTGTGTAGGGTTGTATTGGTATGTGGGCATATGGTTTTCCATTTTGGCTTTCTATTTTGATTTACTTATAATCAACTGATGCTTTTGATCTGTCTGTTTTCCTGGTAAAGGGGCAGCCCAAAAGTACTAGTTAGTCTCCTCAGATGCTGGGAGGCC
This sequence comes from Oriolus oriolus, assembly GCA_013400235.1. Classification (NCBI taxonomy): domain Eukaryota; kingdom Metazoa; phylum Chordata; class Aves; order Passeriformes; family Corvidae; genus Oriolus; species Oriolus oriolus. The sequence continues at coordinate 542,794 of VXBT01003867.1, read as the reverse complement.
TTTTCAGTTATTTTATGCTGATTTGAGGAATGGAAGTCACGCTGTTGCCCATCAGAATAAGGGTTATCCTGCAAGAGAAAGATGAGTTTTATGAGGAAGCAAAAAAAGCCAAAATGTGTACTTTCCAGACTTCATGTTGTTGAGGAGTCCCTGAAATTAAATTTGTGTGTATGTAGTGAAGCATTGCTTACAGGATTCTCATGTAACCACATCAAGCTCTGCATGTATCGAACACACATAAACAGCTTTTTAGCATCATGCAGCTTTGAAGTTGGACGGGTTCTGTTGGATTTTGATAAGATTTTATGTGAAAGAAAATGTGGAGGTCTGCTTCCCGGTGGAGGAAGCAGGCTACCTGTTGTAGCCTGTGGAGATTGGAAGGGAAAACTGTGTGAGGGGAAGAAGCTGTGCAGGGTGTTTATGTAGTGCTCTGCCCTGTGGGTGGGAACTGGCAGCAAATATCCATCCAGGCTTCACTGAAGTGACGTTTATAAAGATGATATGAAAGTCTCTGAATGGATGTGATGCTTTTGGCATCCTCTCAAAGGCTGGAGTGCAGTGATCTGGATCAGTGTTGGAAAGGTGCTGGTGATGTTCCCAGCTCTCATGTTCCTCATTTAAAATGGGCTTCATTGTATTCAAATGCCCCCTTAGATGTGGATATGCGTCTTGCCCTTCTTCCTTGTACTACAACAGCAGCATCCTCTCAGGAAGGTGGGGATTGCTATGCTACAGCAGCAGGGTGAGGGAAACCTGCCCGGTACTGGCAGTTGAACCTTTTCATTGTAGTTCAAGAGGTATCACCTTGGAATATAGGCTTTTTCATGGATATTCTGGTCAGGATGGATTATTATTGTGCAGTGTTGTCTGCTGGCTTTGGAGAGATTAACAAATGTTTTGGGGATTCCTTTGTTGATACTGGTCATTTATGGTTGCTGGGCTGTAGCATCTCTTCTGCAATGAGAAACTGAGTCCCTCTGATGACACTAGTTCAAAAGAATCTGTGTCTTTAAGTCTGTTTGCCTAGGAGTTACTGCATTTTTAAACTGTTTTTATATCAGTTTGGTTGATTTTTGTTCTCCTTGTGCAATTCTTTGATTTTAGTTCTCCCTGTGCAATTCTGCTGCTGCTCCCTTGGCCAGTGCCTTCAGTAATGTGAATCTTCCACCATGTTATTCCAGGCTGCTGGTGTTCCCTGCTTTTGTTTGTCTTCTGGGTGCTCAGGTTTCTTTTCATGTTGTGGACTTGTTTGATTGCAGAAGGGATGTGTGAGCAGTGGGTAAATGACAGTGCAGTGCCTGTTGAGCACGGAAAAATGTCTTTCAAAAAGGTGTGTTGCTAGAGCTGGATTAGTTAATGTGCAGTAGTTACTCATGGTAAGTCCCTGAAGAGAGACACTTCACCTGTGTTTCTTTAGTTCAGCTCAGAGATAACTTGAACACTGTGTCTCTGCTAGGCTGAGAATGGAATAGCTATTGCATGTTTGTTATCCCTCCATCTGCACATGTCCCTCTGGTTTGGAGGATGTCTGTGAGGCTCACCCCTTGCAGTCGGCACTGACTTGGATGTTAAGGGGGCTGTCAAAATACTGAAATACTTGATTATCAAAATCAATGAGAAGGAAAGTGCTCAAGAGTTATCCTGAAGGTGCCGAGGAGTTAAGCCATTGTTCATAAAGTGTGAAGTGCAGGGAGAGTGGGTTTCATCTCATTCTCCTGGGACAGGATTGCAGCCTTGGGAAGGATTTGTGCGGCCTTGGAGCTTTGGTTTTTACTCCTGGTTCTTTTAGTGTCTGAACAAGACAAAATAATTTTTGATGTGACGCTGCACTGTCTTCTACCCCCACCCACCTCCTTGTACTGCTGCTGAGTTGTTAGACAAGTTATCTCTGTTACAGGTCTCTTGCTGAGGTTTGCTAGGTGGACTTATGTAAACTGTGTACAAGATGCTTGGAAAACTGCCACTGCAGGTGGCACCTCGTGTGGCCGCCTCTCGAAGGGGTGGTCCTGTGCTACCAGCATTGAACTGACTGCAAGAGCTGGTATGGATGTACCTTTTACATACACATACCTTTAACATGCACAGCCCCTCTGTTTGTTCACCTTGTAGGTGTTTCCCATGTTGGCCCATGTTTGTCCCTTTGCCTTGTGAGTGGTCCCAGCTCAGGACCTGCCTTCCCTCTTGGGAACTATGTCTGAGTGAATTGGCCCTTTTCCTGAGACCCTTCCTGAAGCTGAAGGGAAGGATAGACTGCAGGGAGATTTGCAGTAGGAGAGAATTGGACTAATTCCTGTGATTCTATATGGCAAACTTGGAGCACCCAGAGGACGGTAGGGATGTGTTTTAAACCAAAGGATGAAGACTGATAAACTTTGGCAGCCAAATACATTTGGAAATAATGATAAGGGAGAGTTGAAAACTTGCTCTGCCTCAGCAGTTGAGCTGCCTTGGCAGGGAAGCTTTGTCAGCCTGAGCATCTGAATTTGGGAGCTGGTGTTCTGGGCAGGCTGCTGTGCTGACTTTGGTTCTAAATTTCTCATTCCACTTTATTTTATGTTACGTTAGTCTGGTTCTTAAGGGCATCCGCAATCTTACTGGGTTTCCTTTTGTCTGAGGGGAAGCTTTAGCTCTTCAAGGTCCCCATGATGTGCATTTCCGGGTCTGCTTAGGTGTCTGTTTCTTCAAGATTAGTCCTGCAGTTCATGTAGGTGCAACATGTCTGTGTCTCCTCATGGTTAGGTGGAAAAGTACAAATGTGAGTTTTATCAGGTGTCATAGGTTTGTTTAAGCACAGTCCAGTGGAGCTCTCTGTAGCCCTGTTGGGTGCCTGCTCCATGCCTGCACAGATCCTTTGCCGGGCGTGTGAGGTTTCATTGGCCTGGATTTGCAGCAGGACTATCATGTGATGCTGCAGAGCATCTTCCAAAATGTGTGACCTTGACTCCTCAGCGAGATCTCTGCTCTTGCTGTTAGTGAGGAAATACAACATGGAGTTCCCAAGTATCACTGTCCATCTCCCTCCTGTTTCTCCTCTCAGGTGAGCTGCACTGCTGTGCACAGGGGTGGTGTAGTGACAGTGTTTAATGGGTATGGCCCGTTAACTTCTGTATGAGCCATCAAGGGAGATGGGAGTATGTGCATTGCACAAATTGTGTATTTATTAGCTGCTAAATTGATTTCCTCTTCTGCAAATCAAAGCCTTTGGTGTTTGCCCTTTACTGGAGGCAGGGCGAGCCCTCCAGGAAGCAGACAGCTCTGCTGGTCCTGGGGCGAACAAAGAGTCCAAGCGCCAGGAATTAGTCTGTGTTTTGAATAATTTATCTGATCTTTCTGAGGTGCTTCAGGAGATGCCCTGTGGCGTTAGGAGGACAGCTGTTGGGAGCAGACAGCGGAGGCGAATGGGAGTTTATCCTTTATCTGGTTTTGTCTAGGGTTATTTTTTTTCTGTGGACCAAGAGGGTGTTGTGGTTTGCTTTGGACCTAATTCTCTGGAAGTGGTTCTCTGGACTGAATTAGCTATCACTTTGCTTTTGGACCAGAAAGCAAAGTGTTTGTACTTTGAAGAGGTTTGTGGACAGAGATAAAACAGTTTCCTTTAAAAACATATGGCTGTGTTGTTTGACCTGGGAGGGGTTGTGGACTAAGATAAAAGCACTGCGTTTGGAAATCTCTTCTGGGGAGCAGTGGGACCATGTCCGAGTTTTCCTGTAAAGACCAGTTCCTCTCCTGAACACTGTCAGTTCAGGACTTGGTCTCATGCCAAACTCTGGAAACCTCATCCTACCTTTGATATCCTCTTCTTTCCTCTTTTCTTGCTCAGAAACCTGCATGGGCAGAAAGCAGGAAGGGGGAGGATGGTCAGAACAGCTTTGTACAATGCTGGCCAAGACTTACGGCCAAGAGCTAGGATGTTCTTCAGGGTCCTTTTTGCCTTGTGGCAGCTGCAACAATCAGTGTGTGGAAAGTGGGGTGTTTGCATGTCAGCTTTTAGAGCTGGTTTGGGGAAGAGGTCAGCTCTCTGCTTTCTCATCTGATATAGCCCAGCTGTTGCCACTGGAAAGTGTGATGCTAAGGTGTAAGTTAGTATGCAAGTTTACACAAAAGAGTTGTGAATGAGCTCAGACTTCTGTTGGAGGAGGAAAGGGTTGGATGCAAAGGTTTAGATATGTGCTGCTTTAGGCAGCAGCTTGGCAGTTGAGTTCTTTCTGCACTGGAGCTACATGTTGTGAAATAGCTGAATGTGCCTGCCAGCATTCTCCTGGAAATGCAAAATCTATTTTAAAATATATTTCTAATTAATTTATTTCTATTCAAGAAGAATTGGAGTAATAGCCTGGAGCTTATCTGCCCAGCTGGTTATGCCAGCCATAGTCAGATAGGCTTCTTATGGGTTAAGCTTTGCCACTGTGCATCAGTGCTAGATGTCCTTGGGCCTAAGAGCAAAAATTTACTCTCTGGCCTGTTTCTGTGGTTTTATCCCAGCTGGTCCTGCTGATGAGGACTGCAGCTGAGCAAATGGGAGAAGGATCTTCTCAGCAAGTGTGGAAGTGGCAAACACTGAGACAGGAGTGGTGGGAGCTGGTGTCCGAGGCCCTTGTGTGTCTGTCTGGATGGTCATGCTGGAGGGCTCAGCTGGCTTCCCCATCAGGGCCGTGATTTGGAATCTTCTGTGACTTGAAAGAAAGAAAGGTCTGATTTGTCAGTCTGGCTGCTTTTTTCCTGCCCTACAAAAGTACTGGAAATGAAGAATGCGTGAATGCACAGTTTTTCAACGAAGCCCTGCAATGTTTCTAGGTCTGGTCATTTGCTTTCATATTGACAGGCCTTAGGGCTGACTTGAACGGGAGCCTGGAACTGAACTGGCAGCAGGGACCCTGCTTCGTCACTGAGCTGCCAAAAGTCTGACCTGCACCCTGCCCCGTACCAGGGCACTGTGTTGCTCTCTCAGGACCTGGGACATAGTCCAGGAGCCACTTGTCCACAGTGTTGTTTCCAAGTAGTAAATAGCAGCTTTTTGGGAAGATTTGTGTTGGATTTCCCTCTCAGAGCTGACTGACTTCAGCAGCAGAGCTCTGACTGCCCGGTGTTCTCAGAATGATCCTGTGCTGGCATGTCCTGACTCTTTGAGACCCAAACCAAACACAGATAATACTTTGTGACAACATTCTTCAACAGGTTGATGTCCATGCTATTGAGCAATGCAGAAATGGAGGGTGTAATAATACTGGCATCAACATCTTGCTGTTCCTTCAGGCATTGTGTTCAAGAATTGTGGGTTTAGCAGCCAACACAGGTTGCTCCATGGCAGCTGAGCTGGTAAAGGGGAAATTTGGGTTGTCTTCATCCAAGCTGGCAGGAGTTGCTGTTGCTTTACTGCCCAGTAGGGACATTGACTCACGTGCCAGGAGAAAAGTGACTGCTCTTCCAACCTTGATGATTCAATCCCAAGTATGGCAGTTGTTTTAGATGACTGTGGGTTTGATATGATCTGGTTCATGTTAGGACTCAAAGAAATGCAAAGACACTTTGAAATCTCTTTGAAAAGAGAAGTAGGATAATAACATACAGCAACACAGCAAAAGGATTGTGTCTGCACTACATGGGCACACACATTCTGCTGGGATCAGCCAGAGGCCAGCTAATGCCCTTACTCCCCACTAAGGGAACTGGCAAGCTGGGTGTCCAGGGATTCCTATGACAAGTTTAATATTTCATGTCCACTAGTTACCCCTTTCTACCTCATGCATAAGCATATCAAACTCCTCTTTAAAAACAGTTAGGACTCTTGGCTTTCAGTAGATGATTTCAGTCATTAGCTGGTATATTCTTTCTGTTGCCACACCTTGGTGATTTCATGGCACTTGTGTAGCTGTGGATCTGGCATCTTCAGCATGCATGTGCTACTCCCTCTGTAATGTCTGTGTGTCAGAGGTGTTTTAGAGTGTGATGGTTTTCCTGCCCTGGTGTGCCTTGGGCTAGGCAGGGAACCAGCCTCCTCTCCCCTTTCCAGCGTATGGGTGCTCTGTTCCCACTGATGGGATGTTATTTGCAGTATCTTTGGAGTTCACATTGTCTCTGGAGTCTGCTGATGGTCTTATATGGAGCAGAAAACATGGGCAGCAAGGCCAGGTTGATACCTCAGCTTCCCCGCTTCTCAGATGCCTCCGAGGGCAGCAGCACCAGGAGCAGAGATGACTTTTGCATCATTGATAAAAGGCCATGCAGCTCCCACCTTCTCAGCAGAAAACTGGGAGCCCTGCTGTAGTGGAGAAGTTGCAGCATCATAAACCAAGGTATTGTGGGTCAGTTTGCTCTGAGGTGAGCGTGGGCCAGGCAGGCAGCAGTGCTGGCTCTGGCCACAGGCTGCACACGGGTGGCTGCGAAGGCGCAAAACTTCTTTGTGGTGCTTGGACACCTTGCGGGAGCCAGGAGGGAACTCTTGGTGCTTTGGTGTGGGATAGTCAGTTTGTATGCAGGGCTGGTGCACTCGTTCCTTTTACTGGAAGCTTGGAGGGAGAAGGAGTTAATGGGGACAAGGGCAAGGGAAGAAGATAACTGGATCTGAGTTGGGGCTACTGGCTGATATTTTTGCAACAGTCTTGTGTTACCCAGCGTGAGACCGCGGGGATTAGCTGGGCAGACTCTCAGGCTCCTTCCGTACTGAGGGCCCGCCTGCCCTCTGCACAGCAGTAGAGCTTTTTTCCGCAGACTTTCAAAATCCAGTGCACTTGGGGAATTTTTATTGAGAGATTTTATGGTGCTTATTTCTTTAGCGGAGAAATTTTGTGTTTGCCCCTAGTTATTTACCCTGGTAAAAGGGTAAACAGCAAGGTTGCTGCTTCCTGAGAGTGCTGTGGTGCTAAATTCCTCAAGCACATTGCTGTAGTGCCTGCATCCCAGAGCCTGCTGGATCACACCTGCCTCTTCCAAGTATTGGTGGGTCGGGTCGTTGTCACTGCTCAAAGCGTGGGAGCTTTGCTATGACCTGCCGATTTTACCGAGCAATGGATCCGTACCCAGCTCTGTAGTGTGGTTATCTGGTGTGATCTCTGTGTGATTAGGAAGAAATTCTTTGCTTGGGAAGAAATTATTCCCTGTGAGGGTGATGAGGCCCTGGCATAGGCTGCCCAGAGAAGCTGTGAGTGCCCTATCCCTGGAAGTGTCCAAGGCCGGGTTGGACGGAGCTTGGAGCAACCAAACTTTTGTCAGGAAGTTCAGCCTAATGTAAGGGAGAGCGAGCAGCTGGGATGGGGTGGGACTGAGGGGAGCCTTTGATGAGCTGTGAGGGCTGGATCTGGGACCTTCCCCTTCCTGTGGGCAGAGCCATGGCTGGAGCAGCTGCCTGTGCTGCGGGCTGGGCACTCTGTCAGCCCAGAGAGCTGCTGAGAGGTGCCTGTGGCTTGTTTCCCCTTTAGATTCTAACCAGGCAAATTAAGATGTGAGCTATCAGGAAAGCACTCAAGAAGATTCTTTTGACAGAACCAACCCCAGTTGTTCCTCGCAAAAGTGGTTTACAGCAAAGAGAGATTTTGATGTTGAGTATTTTCCATTAAAAATACTGTTAACTGCTAAATAGTGACAGTGTGTTTGCTTTAATTACCCCCACAATATATTTTAATTGTAGTTTTCTCTTTAAACCACTTGTTAAAGTGCTGGGAGTGTATTTGCTGACTTTGTGCATGTTCCATGAAAATGTCACATGTATTTTGAAGGAAAGGATGACAGGAGCTTGAATGCATTTACCCATTTGAGAGCTTTCTGTTTCATAGGCAATTTCTGTAGGTCATGCTTACCAGCTATTAATGAGAATGGTGGAAGCTATTGGGTGTTAATTTATTTTCTCAAGTACTCAGCGCTCAGTAATTGTTGATGATGAAACTAGTGGCACTTACAGAGGGCAGGAGGGGTCTGGCCTGGACCTGGCACAGGCTGGCACATACCTGTTTACCTCTCCCATTAAGTGATGGTTTCTGCTGTGCATCCACTTCTTTTTCTCCAGAAGAACATCTTGAATTTGAAGGTGGGGGTTATTTTGTGCTGAGAAGGAAAAGGCAGTTGCTGTTCTCCATGCTGGAAGATCAAAGGTTTTTTACTGGAGAGAGATGCTTTGCAGATCCTCTGCTTGTTGTAAATGAAAGGAATGTAACACAGGTGTCTGAATTTCTCTTGTAAGCCATTGAGAAGTGGCAGGATTTGATCCCCAGTGCTCTACAGCCCTTTCAAGGGAAAACAGCAGCAAGCCTCAGTTCAGGATGGCAGCTTTTCCTTAGTGAATAATTTGGCAAAACTGTGCTGTCAGGTGAGACATGAGGCGTGTTAATGTTCTGCTAACCTAGATTTGGGAGACCCTGACAGTAAGCAGTCAGAGTATTAATAAACGGTGAAATGAGAGGGGAAATATGCAATGGAACTGACTCCTGCTGGCCTAAAGAAAGCAGCTTTTAGCTTGCAGCTTCTGCTGTGCACTGGGATGCAGCTCTGCGGAGTAGCAGGATGCAGCGCTGAACTTGCCGTGCCTGAGGTCCCTGTCTCGTGGCATTCCTTGCCCAGGCAACAGCCCAAGCCATTCTCTGTTTTTGTGTGTTGGGCTCCTGCCTGTGCCCAGCTCTGTCTTGTCTGGGGGGAGGGCTGTTCCCAGGGGTGGTTGCTTCCTATTTATGTTTTACTGACAAGTCTGTATAAAGAAAATGAAAGGGTCAGGGACTCTTCTCTTTTTTTCTGTTTCTGTCAGGGTTGCAAACCTCAAAACTGTTTGAAATGTATTTTCCGGACTTTGATGTGAAGATCCCTTCCCAGTGTAATTTCATTTCTCCTCCTAAGAAGGCGTGTATAGTTAAAGGAACACCAAGAACATGTGAACAAGTGCGTTTTCATAGGCTGGCTGTTCCAGTGCTTTGGCTACTTTTAAAAAAAAATTCTGTGCATGTGTGTAGTGACACTTCATGGAGTGACAGTCATTGTATTTCCATTCCTTCAGCATTTTTCTCTGGTTTTGTTTCAATAATCAATCAACTTTATGTCACTTTTTGTGGATTCACATCTCTGGCCCTTCTGCTGAGGCGAAACCAGCACTCTTAGTTAAATAGCTTCTTTCTCTTGGTGTTCAGAGGTGTCAGCACTACCAGGAATATATATATATATATATATTTAGGGAAAACAGCATTTTGCAGTATAACATGGCTTGTTTGTGGATGTGACAGAGACTGAAGCTGTTTCCTTGTCTGAAAGCTTTAGAAGCAAACAGTTTCAATAGAGGGAGGATGACCAGAAGCGGCTATGACTTGCACAAGTAAATGTTACTTCTGACAGGCACTGGCTGCTTCTTGTGAGATGTTCAGAAGAAAGGAATGAAAACTTGAATAGATCTTCATCTCTATGCAGATTTTGTAGTCCTGCCCCTCCCAGGAGTGCAAAAACCTGATTATACCAGGAGGAGGAGAGTGACAGCTTGATCCTGCATGGATTCATTGGACATGGGACTTGTAGGTAAATACAAATTCAGGAACAGCATATGGACATGGCTTGCACCCTCGTTGGGGATTCATAACATTTCTAGCAGGTTTTGTTCTGCTGGAGAGGGAAGCCACAGGAATTATCAGCTGGAGTAGTTTTAACTCCAGAGCCATTTTGCTTCTCCAGGGATGCTGAACCCTTGCACCTCTGAGCCATTGGGGTTATGGGTGCTGAGCAGCAGCACCACTGTGCCCCTTGCCATACCTGCTGCCCTGGGTGCTCTCAAAGGTCTTGGGGATCAAAGGTGTATTATGGCCAGCTCAGGACAGGGTTAGGGCCTGTAAATAGTGCTGCAAGATAAATACAAAGTATTAAAAAGCACTTTTTTTCAGTTATAAAAACTGTAGCAATAAAAAGGCAACAGGAGTTCTGTGTTGTGGAAAGAAAGGGTTCGTGTGGCCTTCAGGGAAGCAGAACGCTCTGAGCTGGGTGGTGGAAGGAGACCAGAGCTTTCCACAGAAGTTTCACCTCCTGACTGTGATCCATGTGTTAGAGCCAACCTCTGCAGAGGCTTGGGTTTGTCCTGGCTGGGAACACTGGGGTTTTACTCATCTGGAACCACACAGAAAAGGAAAACCACAAAACCCTCAGCTTCCTGCTCTGCAGGTAACGTGATTGCAGCCTCATTTCTCTACTTTCACTTTCTGCAATGTTTGCTTGCATTAGGAATGGCTGTATTAAGGTCTTTATTTAAAATTTTACTTTTTAGATCTGTTCTCTCTTCACAGACAGGATGCAAGGTCTTTGTTTAGAGTTGCATCAGCTGATGTACCAAATCCAGCCTGTTGTTCATTGCTGCTGAAGTGTCTTGTTGCAGATCCCTTGGCTGTTGGTTTGGAGTCAGAGTTGCTGTGTCCGTCTGTGCAGTTCTTCCTTCAGGAAGAAGTTTAATTGTTGTAACACTTCAATCAGTATTACCTTCACTAACAAGAAAGTGAAAATTTCTGCCACATAAGTAAATATCCACAAGGCTGTTGAGAGCAGCCAGCTGTTGGCTGCTGGAGGCAGGTCCGGCAGTCTCCCAAACTCCTGAATGCAGCGTGTGTTCCTAGGTGTTCTTAAGATCCAGATCAAAATCTTTCCCAGTGTAACAGTGCCGAAACAACCTCGCAGCTGAGACCAGGTTTTCAGAAGGGCTCAGTTCCTCTCTAAGTCTGTGAAGACACTGATCAAATGTTTGGGAGAACAGCACACGTGGGCAGTCACAAGCAAGAGACCAGTTCATGTGAAGCAGATCCAAACTTGATAAACTGACTCGGTGTATTTTTAGCTGTACATAGATGTCAGGCTGGTAGTATTTGGAAAAAAACCCCTTATATATTACAAAGTTTTGGATCCAGACATGAAGATCTGCTGTGCTCGCATTGCGCAGAGGATTATTTCTTGTGGTAATAGAGGTCAAGTGGAAAAGCAGCCCAGTGCTGGGGTCAGAGCAGTATCCCTCCTCAGGAGAGTCTGGAGCCTGTTAGAAGCCAGCTCCAGTATGAGTCTCCTCACTGTAGTACAAGTTGTTTCCAACATTTTATTTGTGCATGTTAGTGCAGCCTGAACGTTTTCACACGCACACTTTTTCTGCTTATTCTTTCTAGTTACTTAACTAGTAGGTGACATGCAACATGTAACTATTCTTATCCCCCTGAATCTGGAGGATTTCTTGTTCTGTGATTCTGTGACTGTAGGATTCAGTCTGGTCACTGGGTCCAAGGTGTTTATCGGAGCCAGTGGGATGCAGGCTGTGTGATTGACGTTGCCACTTTGCTGGCCTAAGGTATCTAGAGGGATGATGGAAACATGCTTGTTGCTTTATCCAAAGAAACTAAATCCTTTCCATTGACCTTAAGCAAAGTCCTCAAGGGCAAATTTTTTTAATTGCTTTTAGTCTGAGTACGGCCTCCTAAATTTAAAAATAAAAAATAATCAACCAAACCTCTTCCCGTCTTCCTTCCTGTGGTATATTTTATAATTGTTGCTGTGCTGTTTCATAATGAAAAAGTACCTGGCATGGCCCTTTGCATAATTTATTATTGTTGTTCACCAGGAGAGGCTCCAGGTGCTGCACAATAAATTTCCCAGGGCAGTGTCACCCTTTGTATCTGACAGCTGCTCTGTGACAGGCTCTGCTGGGTTATGCCGTGGCTGCCTCAGGCACAGGTTGCAGGAATATTTTGGGTGAAGCAAAGTGCTGCTGTGAGAGCAGGCACAGCCCCCTGGTCTGGCGGCACCTCCCATGTGGACAACCGGGCCCTCCAGGTTCTCTCCAGCAGTGTTTCAGCAGCCTTGGCACTGGACTGTGACTGTGAGCCATGTGTTAAATGCTGCTCTCCAGCTGGAAATTGCCTGAACCCCAGTTTGGGATGGAAGCTGCTGTCTGACCTCAGTGCTGCACTCTCCTCTGGGCAGGAGCTTTAACCCTATTTGTACAAATGGTGTTTCCATGCAGGATAGCATCAGGGATAATACTGAACGTTAACAGTGGGTTTTGGAGAGTCCAGAGACTTCACTCTCAGGTTTTGCTTCTGAGAGTTTCCAGTCTGAGGGAACTAATCTTAATCCAATTGCAATTTCTTGCACTCTAAGCTTAACCTACTTTACAAGGCGTGGTGGTGGAGGTATTTATAGATGGTGGAAGTGCTGTTGGATGTAGCCCAGATCCTGCATTGCCAGCCCTGGAGGTGCATGGCTGCTGGTGCAGCTGTGAGCCACCTCCGGGCCCCAAATTGTGCACATGTCTTGCTAAAATATTGTCTAGTTCAGTTGTTTTGCCATGGAGTGTTTTCATGAAGGCAGTGGCCAGTAATCCTTCCAGAGTCCTGGCTCTGCTCTAGGCTTGGGTGTTTGTGCTCCCTAGTTGGAAGCACACTTGGGACTGTCGGTGTATTATGGATAAATCCTCTTTCTAATGAGATGACTCCTAAAAGTGAGCATACTTAACTTGCTCCTGCAGTGCAGAATCATTTCAAATTTGAATGCTGACTCTCGGATTATACTAAATAGAAGGCTTCATTGAAGGATTAAAAATGTCAGTAACAGACAGACGTACTGAAAATATTTGTACCTTTTAAGAGCTGCAGCTACAGAAATTCACTTTAAAACTAATAAGTCAAACCTCAGGCCTCTTCTTTCATCCAGACTCCTTAAACAGAACTGCAGGATATGCTGAAGTTCTTTTTGTTTCAAAATTTGACTGGTTTTTTCTTGAAAAATAGTTGATCTTGAGAGTAAGACTGGAAACCTACTTTAGTCTCAAATTAGTTATGCTGGTTTTGGAATAGATCCATGAGCAAGACTGGAAAGGAAGGAGACATAAGTGCAAGATGGTAGGTTGGAAGAGTCTGTGGGCAGGCAGAGCTGTGCTAGCAGCAGCAAGAATAACCAGCTGGAAATCCTGGGAGCGTTCAGGATGTCAGCAACTGCAGGGCTGCAGCTCTGAACACAGGTAAATGTTCTTTGCTGTCTCTACATCAAAGCAGGCATTTTGTTAGCAGACAAGATACAGCAGTTTGGTTATTTAAAGCTGTTGGAAGAGCAGAGATCTGTGTCGGTTATTTTTTTCCGTCTCATGTTAGAGTTTGCACTAGCTTTGCTTGGAGTTACCTTGGAGGAAATCAGAACTGATAGTTTTCCATTAAGAAAATGACCTCAAGCATTCAGCTCCGTTTCCAAATGCAAGTAAATAATTCATTCTTCCACATTTTCTGTCTTTTTGTTGATGTGTTTTAATTTTACAAGGGAGAGATAAAAAGGTTGCACAGTTCATTACAGATACATTGACTGTCCTTCCTGCTGTTTGCTCTCACAGCTTGTGTTCCTGTGGTTGAATTTCTTTTTTTCCTGGTTATATATGCTACAGTAAGGAAAGAGAGTGCAGATTTGATTCCTGGCATATCATCACTCCACAAACAGACAGGGACTTCAGCACATGACAAGAGAGAATATTTACCTGTGCCCTGTGACTCACTTGAATGCTGTGACCTGTGCTCAGGCTGTGGCAGCAAGAAGTTGATCCTGCAGAGTTGAACCGAGTGGAAAACATTTTGACAGCAATCAGTTTGTACCCTTGCGAGGTAGAAACCTTGGGAAAATCCATTAAACTACTACTGTTCTGGAAATCTTACTGCTTGAAAAGGCAGCACTTTGTTCTGTGTAACCTGAACGTGGTCAGCAGTGCAGTTGAGGTGTGGCATGCAGGAATGGTGGTGAGGAAATTCTGGGAAGAAGTTAGAATTGCTTTCTCCAGCAGGAGATGACTCGGAGGCTTGAAGAAATGGCCAAGGGTATCCTGTACCAGCCACAGTGTGTCCAGCAAGACCAGCAGAGTGACAGTCCCCCTGTGCTGGGCACTGCTGAGGCACCTTGAATCCCTTGTGACACGAAGGACACTGAGGGGCTGGAGCGTGTCCAGAGAAGGGAACGGAGCTGGGAAGGGTCTGGAGCACTCGGAGCAGCTGAGGGAACTTGAGGGGCTCAGCCTGGAGAAAAGGAGGCTCAGGAGGGATCTTCTGGCTCTGCACAACTTCCTGATAGGAGGGGGCAGCCAGGTGGGGAACAGGGACAGGAGGAGAGGGAACAGCCTCAGGCTGGGCCAGGGGAGGCTTAGATTGGATATTAGGGAAAATTTCTTCATCTGTCAAGCATTGGAAGGGGCTGCCCAGGGAGGTGGTGGAGTCCCATCCCTGGAAGTATAAAAATGTGTGGATGTGGTGCTTGAGGCCATGGTTTAGTGGTGAACAAGGTGGTGATGCTGGAGTGATGGTTGGACTTGGTGATCTTAGAGGTCTTTCCAACCTTAATGATTTTGTGATTCTGTAAATCATAGATGTCCTAGGTGAAGTAAAAATAGTAGTACACAGTCTAACTGTGGAGGAATATGTTTGGCCTGCATGTGATCTGCTAGACAGCTGTTTCTTGTTGTGTGAAGGCTGGTTGGCTGTGGTGATGGTAAAGGGGCCTCACAGTGATGAGAGCTTAACTGCAGAGCCAAGTGCTTGGATTAATTCTGGTGACGGATAGCAGCACATAAATAATTCTGTCCTTGGCCTAGCACCCATTCACCAGTGCAGCAAGGAACAAGTGCTGCTGTGAGCCTGGGTTTTTGTGGGGCTGTTGTGTAGGTGCTTTTCCCAGTGCCTGTTTTGGCTGCGGTCTATGGAATGCCAAGGGCTGTGCATTTGAGGACACAAGGCATCACTCCTGGACCTCAGTTCCATGCACAGGCCTGGTGGTAGAATGGTGACATTCTTTTAAAAATGGTTTTGAGGACACCACTACCACTTTAAGGCTGGGATGATTTGCAGTAGAGATTGCTATCCTTATGGGTAGATTAACTTACTTACAATCAGAAAGCTATTTTTGGCTGTCTTTTTTCTTCTTGGAGAGCAGCCTAACTTAGGATACAATCCTGCTTGGACTCTCTCAAAACATGAGGTAGTACTTGCCACTTCTGCTCAGCCGAAGTCCAAGCCATCCTGAGTTCAAATATGATCTGCACTTGGTATAACCATTAACATGCAGCTGAACAAACCCAGCGGTCACAATTGGGAAGACCATAAGTCAAGAAACTTCATAGTTTCAGATCTGGTGTTGAGGATTACCCTAATTTGTGAAGAAGTAATCTATTCCAAAGTTAGTTTTGGTTTCTTCCAAATCATTCTCTGTCCCATAATCTTTACTGTAGAAGTTCTCAGAGAAGTAGATGTTATAACGGTTGATGATTAGAATTATGTGTTAAGTTAGCAGAACCTTTAAAAGACAATTTATATAAGATGGGTATCTCTGCAGCACATTTTCGGACAGTTTTGGCCACACAGCCTTGGAGGTGATGGGCATTAGTGAATTCCAGAAGCACCACAGCCCCCACGCCTCTTTGTTGTAGTGAGGCAGGGTGGTAATGAACCTGTGCGTAGCAAAATCACAGCAAAACTCCTGCATCTAAAGAGGCTCTTTTGTCTCCAGTTAGAATGATGTGTCTGCAAGGAATAGAGACATGGAGTCAAAAGTCTTTTTTAGGATGAAACTCAAGATTTGGAGTCCACAGCTGAAGCTATGGAAGGCTGCTGGGGAAAACAGTTTGCTTTGGCTCTCCTCAGACTTCTGCTTCATTTGAGTCTGTTGTTTCACTTACAGTACATTTCCATGTGATCTGTGCTGGATGGAAATTCCTGGCATTTCTCAGGATGTTCGTTTTTCCCGATCACATTCCTTGTTCATCAGCTGAGCAGAAACAAACCTGTTTGCTTCCCAGGGGCAGCCTAAGCCTCTGTATTTGTTGGATTTGTAGAAAATCCAGCTCCAGATGGTGGATTGACATAATTGAAACTATGGTTAGAAACCTGCTGAGGTAGAAATCAATAGACCGACATTTAACTGTGTTAAAAAATGTTCTGTCCCTGTGTGAAAACAGGAGGAAACTTGGTGTATAATGTTTAGTAAGACCAGGAGCAGGCTGTGAGGAGATTTTCTGATGAGGGTTTGTAGTTAACTGTGTCAGTATTAGTGTTGGGCCACTTCAAGTCCCATGTTCTCCTGAGCTGTGTAAACATTGCTGTGAGAAAGGGAAAATCTTACAACACAACATTACTGCCCTTTGACAGAGGGCTGGGGTTTTGGGTGGGTGAATGAAACAGACTCGAAGGATAATAGAAGAAACCTCTGGACCCCATCTGAGGGCAGATTTGTGCTGCCATCGTGGGACCGGTGTGGCCGTTCTCTGCAGGTTCCTGCCCAGCACCACCCGCTGTGCCTGTGCAGACCTGGGGGGAGCTGATGAACAGGGGGAGGTTTCAGGGATAAGCGTCGCATCCTCCAGACCCTTGGCAGTCGTGAACTCTGTCTGGTTTTGCTCTGTGTGAGGGGCGAGATGCCCTCAGGGAAGCAGTCACAAGAGGTGTGGGAGGTCAGTCGGGTGATGGCGTGGTGTTGTGACAGGTTGTGCACTCACAGAAGGCCCTCTGGTTCCTCAGTGCTGCAGATCTGCCCTCAGCTGTATGCTCTGCTCCAGGGACAAACATGAGCTACAGAGTGCTCTGCGTCTGTGCTGGCTGACAGTGTCCTTAGTGTCAACTTGAAATGGATTGTTACAGTGGCAGTGGTGAGGCACTGTCACAGGCTGCCCAGAGAAGCTGTGGTTGTCTTGTCATCCAAAGTTAGTTTGGACAGGGCTTTGATCAGCCTGACCTAGTGGAAGGTGTCCCTGCCCATGGCAGATGTTGGAATGAGTTAATCTTTAAGGACCTTTCCAACCCAAAGACATCACCCAGGCAGTGGGAAGCTGGGGGGGATTCAGTTGCGGGCTCCTGGGAAGGTGGGGGGTGGGGGAAGAGACCTCATTTCAGGTGTTTTGGTGTGGAGGAGTGCAGCTTTCCTGTGGGCAAATGGGAGCAAGACAGGGTCTTCTGTACCCCAGTGGGAGCGCTGGGAAGGGACAGCTGCCTTTGTAGTCCCGGTCTTGCTGTTGCTTGAGCAGGTCATCTCAACTTCAGTGGAAAATACAGAGTCGGTGGCACAGTGACCGGGACCCCTCCCACACTACTATTTATTTATTTTGTGTTTCCCACTGCTTCCTCAGTTGGCTGCAGGGCTTTCCCTCACACGGTCACCCCTCAGATGCTCTCTGCTTGGCAGCCCGCTTGGCAGAAGGAGTGCACAGATATCCATCCTCCCTCGAGCCTGGTTATCTCCATTTGCTGCTAGCCTGAGGAGGGTCAGGAACCCCAACAGCCGTCCTGTGCTTGGAGTGTCACATAAAAGACATCCCAAGGTGCCCTTTCCCTCTTCAGTGCCGTCCCCCCAGGTGTGTTGGTGTGCCCAGGCTGTGCGTGGCAGGCTGGGCCTCTGTGCCCCGTGGGTGTACACGGAGGATGCTGAGCCCTGGGGTTGAAGGTGCTGTGGCTGCTGGAGCCCCGGCAGGTGATTCCAGGTGCTCCGGCTGTCACACGAGGTGCTGTGGATGCTTTGCTTTGGCAACTGCCTTGGAATGAGCTGGGGATGACCTTGGTATGAGAGCCGACTCTGTGTCTCCATCCCCGTGTCCTAACACAAGCTGTGATTTGCTAACGTTGTAAAATGTAAAGTCCTTTTCTTACAATATGTCATTTTTTTCTGTTTATTTCCAGATGCTCTCAATATTTTGTGCTGACAAAAAGTTTACTTTATGTTCGTTGTCTCCCAGGTAAACGCAAAGCGCTGAAGTTAAATTTTGCAAATCCACCTTTCAAGTCCACAGCAAGATTTACTCTAAATACTTCTGGAGTTCCTTTCCAAAATCCACACATGTGAGTATAAAGCCAACGACACAACTAGTGGAACAACTTTGAAATGATTTAGCCAAACACTCAGTGTTAGTTAAATGCAGTTTGATTAGTTCAGTTATTTGTAAGTTGTTTAAATCTCTCAATTTGAGTCACTGTAAAAGATTTTTTTTTCCAGAATTAAAAAAAAAGGTTAAATTGGGATCTTCTTGGTTTACACTGGAGCTAATGCCTTCCAGAATTGATTGAGTATTGTAGCTAATAATGCTAGATACAGCTATAATTAATGTCCAGACTGATTCACTGTTGTTTTCCTATCTCTTTGTTCAGCTTATTTTCATTAGAATTTCCTATTTCTGTGTTACTAGTGAAAGCCATAACTGTGATAGAATTGTTTTTAGCACTAAAACAGACAAAGGTTGAGGATTATCGTTTTACCAACAAGGAGATGTTAGGGGAGTTATGCAGATATTAGGGCTCAGGGAGTTTTCTAGCCAGTTTAGCCCCAGGATATCCCTGTCCAAAGTCTGAGAGCAAGCGTGGCACAGAGCTGTTCCTGACTCTAGTAAATACCAGGGTACATCAGCACCGAAAAGATCAGCTTTGTATCCTCAGATCCACCAATCTAGCTGGACAGTGCTGCTCTGCAGCCGGTCCCTGTGGCAGATACAGCAAGCATGCAAAAGATGTCCCACATTTTTCTTCTTTAAGGTCTCAGGAGTTTTGTCAGTGTCAAGTCTCAGAAACTGCACCTGCAGCCTCCCTGCTGCCTGAGCTCTCCGGAGTGTCCCTGTCATAGGCTGCTCCTGCTTGGCTCTGCATGTCATTGCCTCTCTCCTGGAGCTCAGTGCCTTCTGCTTCCCCAGGACATACCTGCTGGGCTCTGTTCCTGGGAGATTCTTCATGCTGGGGATTTTCAAACTAAGCCTTTATCGAGTTAGGAACATGTTTCTGATGAGTTATTGATGGTAATTATAGTATAGAGAAATTTTATAGAGTACTTTAGGATGATTCTCAAAATCGTGAGTGACCTTTCCAGCAAATCCTCCTCTTTCCTTCTCTCTCTTTTCCTCTCTGAAATAGAGTATTCTTATTGGTTGTACAGCTCACATTTGGATCCTCAGTTTTTGTGTCTCATCACATAATTAAACCCTTGTAAAGACTTTCTGCAGAACCCCTTCTGGGGCTCTTTCCTCCCTGTGACCTTGTTAGTCCATTAAATAAAAGACTTAATCTCAGTTAGGGAGTCCCCACCATCAGCCATCTATAGGAATTTGACTTTCCTGTGTTCATCTGTGTGGATTTCTGTCTCGGATTTACGGGAAGTCGCAGTGGCTCCTGTCTAGCACAGAAGAGCTTTCGTTGTTAGTCAATGACATCTTAAGTTTCATGTTTGTGCAAGTGATTGTCAACACTGTCCAAGATAGGTGCTGCTCTTTCTCTATAGGAGTTGCAGTTGTTGGCAGAGATTGGATCCTGGGCTAGTTAATGGTGGTACTAGGTCTGAGGGCTTGCAAGAGTTTTGGGTTGGATATGATAGTTGTTCAAGTGCCAGAATTGATGGTGATGTGTCTGTGCTAGTGCTTTCCTGGGAGGCTGCAAGCTCTAATGGCCATTTCTGTTTGAAAGAGATGGATGCTGTTGCCTTGGTTGCTTTCTGTGTGGGGAGGCTGGCTGAGCTTGGACGCAGCAAATTGTCCTTGTGTCCTTTATGTGCCCATAGCAGATGCTGTTCCTCAAAAGTAGCGTTGACATTTTCTGGTTGCACGCTTCTGTCACGTGTTTGTGTCGCAGCTGATGTATTCTGTCTCCTGCCTTCTTCCCTGAGATGCTGGAATGACTTTTTCCTCAGTAGGCTTGAAACCTTTTCTAGACTTTGGATTTGAACTGGATATTTCAGACCTCTTCACCCAGACGTGTTCGTGATGCAGAGTGTGTTTCTGTTCACCAAGCCCCTTCTCCTCAGCCTGGTGGAGTGGAACAGCCTGGGTGTCCTCCCAAAATGAGCACTGGCTCCACACTGCTGGGGATTATCCTGGACAGGCCCTGTTGGTCCAGATGGGTGGATCTGAAGATACAGAGAGATTAATTTCTCACATGAAATTTGGGGTTCTGTGGTTTGGATCCACCGATCCAGGAGTTCCTGGGGTTTGCCCTAAACGTTTTCTGAATTAGAACACATGTTATAAACAGGGGACTTTGAAGTGACCTTGAAATGGGAGACCTACTCAGTGTGACTTTGAATGAGATGAGAAACTGGAGGTATGTTTCTAGTTGTAGAATTTGGGCTGTTGTTCCCTGAAATCTCCCCTCCTGGAGATGCTGAGGGCTGAGACATCCCTTATTCCAACTAAAGTCAATGGCTTTCTTGTGCAGATCCTGTGGGGCAGGTGGGCAGAGCCCTGGCATGGTGTGTTGAGCAGCAGGAAGTGAGGCAAGGGTTTGGAAGGAAGGTCCATTCTGGTTCTGTGACTGCGTGTGATGGAGGAGATGTGCCTTGTTTGGTTCAGCTGGAACTGCTGCCACCAAATCTTCTTGAGAAGTGCAAAGAGATTTTTATCTAGCATGACATGTATCCTGCCAGTCTGTAGGGCACTCAGCAGTTGTAAACATAATTTTACATGTGGCCTGTACAGGGTAAGGCAGAATAGAGCCTGAATTACAGATAGTAGTTGGAGAATATAATTCATACTTGAAAGGGAGCAGTCTAGAGAAAATGTAAGAGTTTTACTGGTGGAAGAATGCAGTCTAGAGAAGATGTAAGAGTTTTACTGATGGCTGATGCCTGATCAGAGTCAGTGAGGCTGTGTGATTGCCATGCTGTGCAGGCTGGGGAGCAGTTGAGGCTGTGGAGATCTGCCAGGTCTCTTGTGAGTTCAGGCTGAATTTGTCACTTAGACCAGATTAACAGCTGCTAACTTTGTTTTCCCTGCAGCAGACGTTGCAGAGGCTGGAGGACACAAGCCATGGTTAGGTTGAGCTCTTCAAATTCCAACCCATTATACCAACTGGAAAGCATCCCACCTTTTACCTCATCTGTCCTGTGTCCAAGTAGGATTTAGGTCACAAACAAAATTAGATTACTCTGTTATCTGTGTGGAAGCTTTACAGAGCTGCTTGCAGCTGGTTGCCTTTGCTGAAAGGAGATTCAGACCACACTAACGGGAGTGATGTGGTGAGGTGTGACTGTGGCTGTGCATGGCAGGGTTTCTGGCTGGGCTGTGCTGCCCATTGCTCTCGAAACCAAGTTGTTCATTTGGCTGTAGATGAGATTTTTGATTTTCTGGAAAGCCTTGTATTCTTGTGCAGTGATGCCTGGATGTTGACTTAGAGGATTTAGATCGACCTGCTAGGAAATGTGCAAGCACAGAGAATGTTGATGGGCATCTGGTTCACAGCATGGTGCTTCTTGACTGTTCTGTCTGCTGGCTGGGAAGTCTCTTGACTCTCAAAGATGCCACCTCTTGAGAACCTGATTACCAGAGCATTGCAGTTTCACCTGGAAAGGTGACAAAATGTACTGACCTCTCTTAATGTTCAAACTTGATGTTTGAAGTGTCTGGTCTCCAGTTGAACTCCACAATCTCCCTGTAGCATGTGAGTGTCTTCCCTGTCTGATTTATTGGGACTTAAGCTTCCAGAGCTACCCTGTGTGGACCTTCTCCTTGTGACACCTGGGAGAGTCACACGCTTTCCAGGGAGCTGCCCCAAGAGTGTGTTGGATGTTCTAGTGAACTGTCAGGGCTGGATTCTTAAAAAGCCAGTGGAGGTCCAGTTGCACATCAGGCGCTGCTGCTTCCTTTTTTTCTGTATAGTTCAGGGACTGTTATTCCTCGAAAGTTTTTTTTTTCTGGCTGTTCAAAGCCTCTCTGAGGTGTCTGTTGCTCTTTTAATCTCCTCTTAGGCTTTCCCATACCCTTCTGGCATGTGGGGTCAGGCTCTGTAGCCGCATAGCCTGCAGCTGGTGGAGTTCTTTAGGAAGTAACCTGAGAGAATTCTTACCATTTTTGAAAAAAACCCAGAAGACCTAAACCCCACAGGGAAATACCTTAAACTGGCATGTTCCCTACTACTGGTGTGAATTTTCCTGTAAATATTTCTCTGTCTCTTCCTCATTTCTGTAACTGTCATTTCACATCTTTATTATTACTGATTTCTGTTATCTTCCTGCTGTGTGATACCTTCCTGTGGCAGGGAGTGCTGCCTGGAAGCCTTGGAGGCAGAATTCAGAGTCAAAGGTACCAAGAATTGGAACTTTTTTCTGTGACTGAATCTATCCCGTTTCCTGAAAGTTGCAGTATCTGGATGTAATCACTTGTATTTTCAAGTCAGCACGAGTAAAATGGAACCTCTGGGGCCGCAGCAGAGATGTCTCAGTGTTTGAGGGAGCCTGTGGTAACCAGGCTTTCACTTTTTGTGCAAGCATCACTGTCAGTTCAGTGCTGGAACAATGTTTCTTCGGTACTTTTTTCTGGAGCATTTTTCACAAATTGATGAATTTTGCCTTGTGTTTAACCTTCCTCTTTCTTTCAAGAGTTTTACAAGTTCATTTGGCCAGTGATCTCTGAGGCCTGCATGACAGAGATGATGTGGTCTGTACACACTCGAGTATCTCTGGCTTCCAGTAGGTCACTGCTTCAGAGAAGGTGCTGCCAGAGTCAGTGTGACATTTTCACTGAATGTGCTGCTTTAAGGTCTGTCTTTTTTTTTTTTTTTTTTTTT
>VXBT01003867.1:474765-520298 GCA_013400235.1 Oriolus oriolus | reverse complement strand
TTTTTTTTTTTTTTTTTTTTTTTTTTTTTCTTTTCACTTTCTAAATTTTGGTATTTCTTAAGTGCAAATCCTCTCTGCAGAGGAGCTTTTTGCTGTCTGCAGCTTCCAAATTAAACTTCTCTAGCAGCTTCCACATCCCTTGGAGCTTCACTACCCTGGTAGGACTGTTCTCTTCTTTCTGTGAGGGTTTGATATCCCAGCACTCTGCTTCGGACTTTAGGCCTTCTGTGTCTGGAACCAAAATTTGGACCTTGTGCATCTCCATTCAGCTAATTCACATGAATTTTTCAAGGGTGCTGAGCACCTGCCACACTGCAGGGACCTGGGCTCCTCAGAACTTCTGGAAACTATTGACCCACCCTTGGATGTCTGAATCAAATCCAGCCTGAGGTTATGTGATGACCTGACTCCCGTGGGTTCCAAGTGCTTCACGGGTGCTGAGTGATTGAGCTTTGCATTATAAATTGTTGCACAAATCTCTGCATTCCCCATCCTGCAGATGGCAAGCTGGGACATGCTGTCTTTGGAAGAGGTAAAGGCTAGGCCAGAAGCTTGTCATAGAGAGTTCAGCAGAGATGTCTGATCTGTGATCCACAGGTAGCTCTGTGTTACCTGTCCCATCTGGGCATGGGTGGGAGCTGCTGTCCTGGTTCTTGTGTACACAGCCACGGTAAGAGCTGCTCATTTTGGGGCAGAATTTGGACCTTGCAGCCTTGACCCTGTTGGTGTGGTGCATAACAGGACCCCTGCGTGGGGGAGACCCATCCCTCCATGGTGGGAAGAGCAGTGATGGGTGAGAGGATGGTGATGGTGGCAAGTCACCTTCCAGAGCACTGAGACCTGGCCCATCCTGCCCAGACAGGGATAGCAGCTGGGTACTGGGGTGGTGGAGGAGCCGTGGTGACAGAGGGGTTGGGTTTTCCAAGGAGGGAGAGGCTGGAGGCTTCTGTGCCTGTCCCTGTGGGTCCTTGTGGGAACACAGCCATCCTTGGCCACCGAGCTGGGACACAGATGTCTCGCACACCGAGGCATAAACGTCCCGCAGTTCCTAATTCAAGGTGCGATGGGTGATGCTTGGGCTGCCTCCTCAGGGCTGTTTTCCATGGCATGCTGGGCAAAGGAAGGTGGGATGGAGTAGTGGTGGAGCTGTGTTACCTGTAAAGGTATTTTTAGTAGTGTTGTCCTCACTTTTCTGGGGACGCTAAGGTGGTGTTTGGGGTAAGTCCCTGAAGAGCAGTGGTTTTGAGTTGACTACCAGATTTTTTCTACTGAGTTGAATGGTGTGGAGGGGTTTGAAGGATTCTGGGTCAGTGGGAATGAGAAAGGTAGAGCAGTGGGCTGGAAATGTTCATGTCCAAACTGAACTTGACTTCATTCAACATGAAATCTCCATCAGTGTGGCTGCCTGCTGGGAGCATAGAGTGTCTGGACAGAAGAGCAAAATTGGAGATGTCTCCCTTGGGTAGGAGTTTCCTGTAGACTTTTCTTCTCATGCCTGGCTTCTGGTGAGCTGTGTTGCCTCGCCCTTATCCAGTAATGTGGCTTCATGGGTGGTGACCTGTGGTTGGCCAGATCCTTTCCTGAGACACATACGAGGCATCATCTTTGACTCCATCCATGCTCATGGCAAAAGCCCAGTGTTTGCAGCCTGTGCAGGACCAAGTTGCTGCTTTGGGGGTACCTTCATGCTCCAGAGCCTGAAGGACAGCTGGGAGTAACCATTTTCCTTGCTTAGTCAGCGTGGTTCCAAAAGCACAGGTTTATAAACCTGAATACAGGGTCAGTGCCTTGATAATACCTTGTGTAGTTGGCTGAGGAAGACTACTTAGGGAAGCCTATGATTCTGGCCATGAAGAATAGGAATTTCCGCCATTCTCCTTGCTGTATATGAGATGAGGGATGGTGCTGCCTTTTTTGAAAGCTGTTCAGGGCTTTAGCCTACGGAGGATTTGGTGTGGTTTAAGAATTTTGGGTTTCTGTAATTCCTCTGGTTGTGTCCCGATGGTTCCGAGGTAGTGCTGGGTCTGGCAGGAGCAGAGCTGTGCCATTAGTGTGCAACAGACCTTGGGGGCTCCTGAGCTGCTGCAGCCCTCTTCACACATCCAGGGGACACGTCTGCTCCTGGCACAGCTGCATAACTCACACCAACATGTAACTACTGCAGTGCTTGTTTCAAAGCAGGGAATGTAGGTCAAATAGTTTCAGAGTTGGTATCAGCTCTTCCCTTCATGGTGCTGTGTTACCAGAAGCAAAATTTTCTCCTCTTCTTTCCTTTCCTTTATTTCGAGGTGCTGCATCTACCAGCAAGGACAGCTGTGTACATGCTCTTGGCAAACTGGCTGTAAGTCTTGGTGTGTGGAGACTTTCAAAGCTTTCAGGACACCAAAAAATACCTCATTCTTCTCTGGAGGGCTCAAGAGAAAGTAGGAGACCACAGCTACATTCATGTTGGACTTTTCAATAAATAACATCTGGATCTGTTGTGTTTTCAGAGTTTTTAAAGACTGGTGTGTTTGTCCTTTACCATTTTATCTGAAAAATTCTGTAAGGTGTTCTAAAACTCGCATTTCATACTTTATAGTGAAGGTGAGACGTGATGCCATCTCTGAGCATTCCAATTGTCTGATTAATTATTCACCAGTAACTTTTTATGGTTGAAGAAGTACAGGTGAGATCCAGAATTCCACTTGACAACCAGAAGTTGTTAAAATCTCTCCCTTTCTCCCTCCTGCCATGAGCAGTCTTTGGGATTTGAGCTTTTTGATCAAAATGATCCCAAGCCACCTATGTGTTTCCTGCATGCCAGGGTGTCCCAGGTGTCCTCTGAGCTGAGTGCATTGCTGCTGTCCTGCCCAGGAGGGAGCACTGAGAATCGCTGTGTCTGAGCTCATCAGCTCGTAAGGCAGGCTCTGAAAACCCATCAGATGGAACTCATTGCCATTAACATTTTTCCAGGGAGCAGGAGATGCTTTTGCTGATCTTTCTAAACCACCTGAGAGCACGGCATGCCCTCTTGGCTTTCTGTAGTTCCTTTCTTCTAGCCCCATGAATCTGCTTTCTGAGCTTTTTATTTTTTTTTGATCCAAGGTCAATGGGGCCATGGTTGTCCCATCCTCACATCCTGTGTGTCTTAGGGACTGGTGTCCTGGCACATGGGTGGAGTCCTCAGGCTGAAGAGAGCCCATCTCCTCATGCTCCCCGCTCCTCCTCCTTGGGCAAACACAATAACTGCTGGCTTCCTATGCAGAATGTGCTGGTGTTTGGAGAGGAAAAAGGGATGAAGCAGAATGTTAGTTGTAACATCTCTGAATACTTGTGTATAAATATACTTGTGTGTACGCACAGGTTTGGTCTCTAGCCATTTTTTGGATAAATACCTTGTTCAATCATTATTTACAAGTAACAAAGTAGAACATGGCTTGTGCATTGGGCTGAGCTTGGTGCCTGTGTGTCTCTGCTGTGTTGTGCAGCTGGTGGAGCTGGGTTCTGACCCTGAGGGGCTGTCAGTGTCACTGTTAATCTGAGAGGGTCAGGCATGGACCACCACGGTTTGTATCTGTGACTGGACTCCAACCCTTTGACTCCAGATGGGAACCTTGCAAACCACATTCCTGCAGGAAGCACCTATAAACAGCTGCCATTGCCAGCTCTTGGAATAAACTCTGCTCATTGCCACTCTGTGTACTTGGGATCCCACTTTTCATCAGAGCACGACAGTCACATCCTTTATGTCTTTAAACTTTGATCACCACCTCGTAGTAAAATGTCTTGTGTTTTCCCCTGGCTGTGGAAAAGCCAGTCAACTCTTCTGCTTTGCGGGTTCAAACTGAAGGAATCGGTCATTGCTTTCATCTTCTGTACATGTGGAGGAATGGAGAATAAAGAGAGAAGAGTCTTCAGATTCAGAGACTGCATCGACCCCACAGATCTTTGTCGACAACTTCTGTCCTCGTTCTTTGCACAAATGAGTGACTTCCAGCGTGTGCCATGGAGGACTTCGGGCCTGAATGGACAGGATGCACACAGGAAAATCAGCTGCTGTACAAAGTGGTCCTGGGAAGTACCTTGTGGTGGACAGGATGGATGTGATGGAGGTGGGGGCTGGCCTGCAGGACTGAACTGGTTTTGCTATTATCCTTGTTTGGGGAACAGGCTTCTCAAAGGGACTTAAATTATCTGGGTCTGTGGTGTATCGTGTCTGTGAAAACTACAGACATCCTTGATATCAGGTGGATGTTCTTGCCTCATATCATGAGCACCTCTCCATTCTGGGAAACTTCAGTAAAGAGGGAGCAAATCATAGAATCATAGCATAAACTGAGTTGGAAAGGACGCACAAGGATCATTGAGTCTGCTAGCTCTGTACCCTTCAAAAATCCCACCCTCTGCTTGGGAGTGTTGTCCAAACATTCCTCTGGTAGCCTTGGGGCCATGCCCATTCCCTAGGGAGCCTCTTCAGTGCCCCACCACCCTCTGGGATAAGAACCTTTTCCTGATATTCAAACTAAATCTCAATGGCCAAGCCAGTCTACAGTGGATTATGGCAACGCTGAACAGTCTTCTTTGTTGAGCCTGTTTTAATTCCTTCCTTCCTAAGATATGCTTGGAATAAATCCAGGTGAGCAAGTGGTCCTTCATGCCTGGTGTAACTGGTGCCTTTGCAGAGACAAGTGTGGATCAGTTTCTGATTGTTTCTGGTATCTCTTGCTCCAGCAGTGTGAAGGTGGTTGTGCTCTCTGAGAAGCATAGGGGCTTTGCTATAACGCAGCTTGTGTTCTTTTCTCTCTGAGATGCTAGGTGGGTATTTCATACCAGTGAAAGAGGGGAACGGTGATTCTCTGGGAACATTGGTTTAGCTCCTTGCAGCACCCTTAGTTTTCTGTGAGCATCCTTACAGAGCTTATAGCAAACCAGCTCTTGGCTCTGAAGGGTCAGTGAGAGCACCGTGCCCCAGGAGCCATCACAGAGGAGCCCAGCGTGGAAAATCTCACCACACTACTGGAGCCTGGGAATCTTCACCTGGCCTGCACAAGTCTTTTGTCTTAGAGCAGGGACATTTTAAATACAAGTCAAATTTGGTCTACTTGGTCTTGTTACGAGCTCTTTTGGTCACCACGTTGAAGAGGCTGCGTCTCTAAATAAGCAATCTCTGTCTTGCAGTCAGGTGCTTTCTGTGTCTCCCATCTGTCCTTGTCTGCCACAGAAAGAAATACATGACCAGGTTCATTCTTGGCAGTGAATTTCAGATTATTTTAGGCTGTGATGCAGCCCCAGGTTTGTGGGATATTGTTCGGCTGTATTTTTTTTTAATTCCAAAAGAGAAGTTGAGCTTCTCCAGACTAGGGTTGTAATTTTATGTCGTACAGAAGTGTAAATTAGAAAAATCACTTCTTTAGAGTATTTGAAACTAAACCATTTCTTATAGCTGAATTATCAAGGCTCATTATCTGCCCCTCTCAGGTGGTTCCCACAAGGAGCTGAGCAGAGCCCCTGGTTCCTTTGCTGACTGTGTGTCCATGGCTGCAGTGGTCAGTGGTGCAAGTATCCAGGGCTTGTTCTCCACACAGTGCTTCGCAGAAGCCCATCTCGCCCAAGCTCCTCCAACTGCTCTGAGATAACAGGTCCTCAAGTTGAGAAAGATTTCTAGAGCTGGACAGCTTGAGGGACTCCGAGATCAAGAACACAATTTTTGTTCCTAGAGAAGTCTCATAGTGCAGGGTGGTGATTAACTCTTGTATTTGTAGGGCTCTGGAGGGACTAAGTAAGTATGTAGTTGTTCAATTCATTCAGACTTATTTGGGAGAGGGGATCTGATGAATGGCAAGCCCACCTGGGAGAGACCACCAGTCCTAGATTGGTGGATTCAGGATGGAAGCTCGATTTTTAATTTTTTTAAGGGAAAGAAGTTGTTAGTAAGATCTGCCTTAGCAGAAGAAAAGCAGAGCAGGGATGGTCAGTGTGCCTCGAGGGAAGTAGCATGTCACTAACATGCAGGTATTTGGCTAATAAGTTAATGCATGTTTCTAATTGTAGTAATAATACAGTTGGAAATAATTCTCATTGCTGTAAGAAAAAAAATTGCTTGTGACTTAATATGTTAAAATGAGTTCAAATCATCAGGTGCTGCTTTGCCCCCAAGGAGGGGGGATTGCTTAGGTGGAAGTTGAAAGGAAAAGGTCTGGCTGTAATTTGTGACGCTGAGTGCTCAGTGGGCAGTGTGACTAGCTGAGTATTGTGTTGTACGTTATTGTGTCATGTGATAACAGCACCATGTTTTCCTGTCATTTCCACAACTTTTCCTGGCTGAAGTGACACACAAGCAACCCTGGGTAGTAATCACATTGTCCCGTTCAGTTTCAAAAGGAGAGAAGCGGACCTCATCCAGAAACTTTCCAGCAGGCTACAGTAAGCTTTCCTGTCTGTTAGCCATTGTCAAATCTCCATCCCGCAAAAATGGCATCTCTTAAAGTAATGAAATTGTCTCAGAAATAGTGTCATTCCATCAGGTGGTTGCTGTGTAATAATGATTTTTAAACTATTTATGGTCTGTATTGAGGTTATTTTGTTGATTCTTATGACTGTGCTCGTGTCTCTGTTTGCTGTTCTCTCTCAGGGAGCTGCCCATGACCCAGGAGAGGAAATAAAAAGAGTCAGCATTCTCAGAAGGGTTGTTTAAATTAATTAGCTCAGGGTTTTCCAGTATTATCCTGAAGTTCTTGAATCCAGTGTAAGCTTTGAAATCCCAGCAATGGTGGGTTCAGTGACTGTGCTGCAGTCTGGCTCATGGCCGAGTCAAAATGAGTTTGAGATCAATGTGCTCAGTTACATTCAGCTCAGTCTTCACCATGATGGGTGGAGAGGTTTCCTCCACGTCAAGGGCAGGGTTAATCAAAATCCATTGTAACTCAGTACTTTACCAGGGGAGCTTAATACAAAATATTGACATTTTAAAAGCCTCAGCCAAGCCCCGTTAAAGTCCGGGAGACTCTTAGCAGCCTTGAGCATGTGCTGGGTTGAGATACATGGGCTGTGGAAGGGCTGTGCAATCTTCCACCTTTTGGAAGATTTTTATTTTAAAGTTTTGGAGGAGCATAAAAAGCCAGAGCAGTGCTAGGGAGAATTTCAGCCTCTTGGTCGCAAGGAAAGGGGGCAAATGTGCTTTGCTTTAGTCTAGGTAGGTCACAGGTGCAAAACTATTTCCTTCCTTTGCCACATTTTCTGTATCTTTTCTTCATGTCTGGGAATCTGTTACTGAATATAATGAAGCCTCAGGACAGCTTACGTGGATCAGAGCAAACCCAAATTAGTTCTGCCCCTCTTGCAAGGATGCTCTTAGTTTATGAAAAGCAGAAGTCTCTTCTTTTGAGAACCCAAAAACTTGGTGACAGCACCAACATTTCCACCCTTGTAGAAAAAAAAAAATGGAACATTTCTTCTGGAGACTTTTTCCAGTGAAATTCAAACTAGGGTTGATGTGGTATTAGCACTGGCCTGCAGGGTCTGAAAACATTTTTAGAAGTGACACAGACTTTGAGATAGAAGAAAAAAAGCTCTGTAGAACCTCTCCAGGCTGTCTGAGAATCTTGGTAGGAACCTGTCAGCTGCAGTCCTAAACCGTGTTTGTACTCTGAAGTTGCACAGTGTCATTTGAACCCTGCAGTTTGCCTGGAAGCTTTTTTGTTAGGGTTTACATTTTAGCTTTGGCTGACGAACCACAAATCAGTTTTTAAAATGCCATCCTTTTTACCAAACCTATGGAGAAGTAGAATATATTCTCATTAACCCTAGTGTAAATAGGAGCTTTAATGAGAGACTTCTGAGCAGAATCCAGCACCAGGCAGGCTTGGGAAGCACAGCTGGTTTGCTTGGATCTTTTTGCTTCTGCAGATTTTTTTCATGTCAGCTGTACCATCAAATATGCCAGCTTTTGGGCTTCTCTGAGTCCTGCAGAGCTCTCAGCAAAGTGAAACAGAGGATGTAGGTAGCTACCTACAGCATCTTCCTGGGCTTGCTTCATATCTGTTGACTTTCAGTTTTGCTTAAAGAAACCCACAAGCTTTTCTCTGCTTCTTTCAGCAGTCCTTTTTCATTCCAAGGAAATGCTTGTTTTAAAAAGCTGTGGCCTCCCCGCAGTTGGTTGTTAACAGCAGGGCTCGGTGAGCTTACACGGCATGTGTGGGAACTTCCCAAGGTCTCTGTGGGTCTCCACAGGAGATTTTGGGGTCCTCTGGCCATCGCAGACCTTCCCACACGTGTCCAGCTGTGCAGCTTGTGGCAAGCAGCCTCGTGGCCGTGCCGGGCCCGGCGGTGCCTGGCGCCAGCGCCCGCCCGCCTCCCGCCAAGCTGGACACAGCTCTGACAAAGGACAACTGTTTGGAGGAGTTGTTGTCTTGCTTGGTGCTCCTAATCCCTGGAATAACTGCTGTGACAAGCATAGTAACCATCTGCAGTGAGACCGACACATTGGTGCCTTTCAAGTGCAAGGATCGCAACCACCTCCTCAGCCCCTTTTTTCTTCTCTTCTCAAGAATTTTCAATAGCAAGATGGGGAGTTGGAAGCTCAAGCCCTGGATGAGTTGTCAGGAGCTGTAGTCACTCTAAGGTGCTTTTGGAAATGCTACTTTTAACTGTTTGAGGAGTATCTAGCCCACTTTAGCTATTTATATTATTTTTTTAAATCCTATATGAAGCCCCACAAGTCCATCTTACACATCCTGAGCATTTGGAGAATGTATATCCAATTTTGCCCAACATTCCCAGCCTTAGAGAAGGTTGGATTGCACAGCTTAAAAACGAAATGGTAAGAGAAGGCACACGTCTGCTCACTTTTGTGCAAACTCTGATGTGCACTAATCCCAGGGACTGGGTGCTAACTCCTTTTTACCTTCACTGGACCCCGGGCTGTGTGGTTGTCCTGCTGTTCTCTGAAGCAGGCTGCTGTAGTATCCAGAGCACCAGGATGTAGTGCAGGGTTTAGGCAGGCTTTTTTGCATTTGGAGGCATGTCCACCCTATGGATTTATGTCCTCATATATCTGCATACAGACAGTACAAACATACAGATAGATGTCCTGCATTGGTGGTTTAGTTTTTATTGCCTCACTCAGATTTACATCAAAAAATTCCCAATTTAGATCAACACAGAGAGTCTGTGCTCTAGATTTGCATTTTTGAGCTGCTTTCTTGGCATGAGAATCCCTTGGGATTTTGATTTACACTGAAAAATTCCTGATACAAAGTGTAGGTTTTTTGACATTAAAAGCTATTATTGCATTCCGGTTATGGTTCTAGAGGTGGGCCATGCTGCTTAAAGGAAAACTGCCCTGCTTGCATGTGGCAAATCAGCTAAGTGAGCAAAACCTCCATTCGAGTGTCTGTCACTCTGTCGAACTGGTAATTTGGTTATTTGACCATCTCCCATGGTATTTGAGAAAAGCTAAGCAGGAGCCGTAGCTGCGAGACAAGGCAGATGGCATCATAAATACATAATGGAAATGAAGCCAGGCTCCAAGACGGGAGGGTTTGGGGGTGGATGGTAATGGTCTGTCTCGATCCAAGCCCCTGGAGAGCTGCAGAGCCCTCGGTGCAGCCCTGGGGAGGGGATATTCCCGAGCTCCCACCTTCTCCCGGCAGCTCGAGGCACCATCCCGCAGCTGCAGGACAATGGCACAGATCTGCTTTCACTCCACAGCTGGGGACACACAGGCTGCTTGTGTGACAAGGAGATAATGAATTCCAGTTCGCTTTCTCTTCTGGTGTAGGGTCAGAAAAGCAAAGTTTCCTAGTCGGAAAAACAGAGGGAAGAGAGGAGAAGGGTTTAATTGCTTATTTGAATAAATTACCTCAATGTTTAAATTTTTTAACTCTATGGGAACTTGGATATAAAATGTTATTTTCAAATAACAGCTGGAAAAGGAGCTCAGTCAGCCAAAACTCAACATTTCACGCTCTGTTAAATTTCACCTCTCTGCCGTTTTTGCTCTGCCTTTTTGAAGAGGATTTAGCTCTCAAAGATTGTGCTCCTTCGTGCCCACCAGCTGGCAGGAGGTGAGGCAGGAAATGCCCGTTTGCCTGTGCCTCCTTGGCATGGTGCTTCTCACCTCCCTTCCTCCCTCCAAACAAGAACTATTTTTATGGCACTGACAAAACAGGATGGTGGAGCAGTTAGACAGAAACCAGTTCAGGAGCTCCCAACAGAAGCTGTTTGTGAGACACTTGGCATGTGTGGAAGTCATGTTTCTTTTCTTTTTTTTTTTTTCCATTTCTTTTTTCCTCTGTTCTTTTCTTTTTTGTCATTTTGCTGCCTTTTTTTTTTTTTTCATTCATCGCTTTTTAGTAAGCAATTTCCACGGAGAACCCCACTGAATGCAGAGTTTATTATGCACAGAAGCTCTGAGGTGGTGTGTCTGTCCCACCTGTGCTTGCAGCACTGTCAGGCGCTTTCCCAAATCATTCCTAAGCGCAGTGTAGGGGCACTGTAGGGAACAGCAGATCGAAATCCTGAGCTGGGCAGGTTAGAGAGCAGGAAACACCAGGTCAGCAGCGGGGAGAGGAGCTGCTCCCAAAGGCTTTCATCGAATGGGTCAAGGGTTCAGGACATGCAGCTGCTCCAAACGCGGCAGCACTAACCCAGAGTGCAGCAGAGGAAGCAGTTTGAACTGTAGCTGCTCCAGTCAATTGGCCTTTTGCCCTCCCAAAACCTGGGATCCCCATAAAACCCGGTCATGGCTGGGTCCCCAGCTGGATGGTGTTTGCAGCTGCTGGTGACCAACATGGGATTTATCAGCGTGGAATCAGCCGTGACCTGTTTATTCCTTGCCTGATAAACTCAATAAGCTCCGTGTGTTTGGTCGAATCCTCCTTGTGTGTTCTGTTCATTGGGCCAGACCCTAGACAGGGAAGTGGGAGCTGGATCAAATATCCAGTGAGTTTGATAGATCTCCCCTGTACACAGGGTGGTCACAAGTACTTGTGTGCTTTAAAATCCGTGTGAGATCAGTGTGCCCTGCAGTGGGAACTGTCTGCAATGCATCTTGGAAGTGGGAAAATGTGGGCTTTTGGCTTACTTTATGACTCAAGAAGTGTGAATCAGCTAATTAACTAATGAAAAACTGAAATTTTGCATGGCATTTTAAGACGAAAAGTGTTGCAAATACTTGTGCATTTCCTACTAATTCCGTGGTAGCATTGCTGCATGTGAATGAGCCATTGGGGGCACCTTTGAACTCTTCTGTTCACAAATTTTGGACGTTCGTCTGTTCCTTACCTGGGCAAATCCTGGTTGCTTCAGCAGGGGCAGGGTTTGCCTGAGAAAGTTAATTTAGGTGCTTGTGAAAACACACTTGAACCGGCAGATTTTGTTTTCATATGTCACAAAGAACTTGTCTTGGTTTTTATAAATTATTGGCTCTTTATTTGGTTTTGGATAAATTAAATGATTATCTAAATGTATTAGGTTTTGGGGTTTTGGGTTATTTTCTTTTTTGAATTGCAGTTTTCCATTAAACTTTCCCTAAAGTCTCGCTGGTTCACCCAGAAGAGCTTTGCCTGTATTGATAGAAGCCCAGCTGGAAGGGAGGCAGGTGCTGGGATGTGGTGCTGTAGAGCAGCAGGAGCTTTGGGGAGATGGGGCTGGGAGTGCTCTTCAGGCTCTTGGTGCTGCATATTACCAGATCCTGCTCACAGTCTGCTGTGTTTTGTGCAAAGTAGAAAGAACTGTGTAAATGAGTGCTTAGAATGACTCTATGAGACATATTGAATTTTATGCTGCAGCTGGAGAAACTTAGCCTTAATTGAAGCTGTGGGCAAATGTATGTCATTTTTGATTTAACATTTTCCCTCACCCCTCCACCCCCCACCCCAACCAAAATCCTTCGTGGAGTCAAATTGTTGCTGTAGCTTTGTGAACCCCTCTCTTCTAATGTTTAATCAAGTGCTGAAAAGAGACATTTAAAGACTATTTAAAATGTGGAAAAATTGCTTCCCAATATTTTTGACAGAGAGAGACTGAGAACACACAGCATTGAATCATCAGGAAAATTGAAGATTTCCCCTGAACAACATTGGGATTTTACAGCAGAGGACTTGAAAGACCTTGGAGAAATTGGACGAGGCGCTTATGGTTCTGTCAACAAAATGGTCCACAAACCAAGTGGGCAAATTATGGCAGTTAAAGTAGGTGATGCCCATCCTTACATTTGTACTTCAGTCCGTTGGGATGCAGTGTGATGGAGAATTAAGGTTCTTCCATCTAGCACCCATCTACTGCTCTGTTCTATTTATTTCTGGTGTAAAGGCTGCTGTTTGCTGAAAATACAGTGTATAATGGGCATGTTTTCAGGTGATTTGTGAAGTTCTCATAATTGCTGTGCCCTTTTCAAAATGTCTATCAGGAACCTGCTGTTCTGAGGGGATCACACGTCTCTGGAGACTGATGATGGGGCACGGGCCTTTCACCTCTGGGTCACTGGTTCAGGTACAGCCTAGGCTGGTGGTAGGCACAACTTGACATCTCATAGCTTCTTGGTGTCTTTTGTGAAATAAGGTAATGGCTTAAAATTAGGTGTTTATGTCAGCATGTGCCGTGCTGTGGCCTCGACAGAAGGAGCTGGAATGGAGTGGATGTCTTGTAGGGAATGTTGTGCTCTTGCTGTGTGTGATGGAGTGTTTGCTTTGTGCTTACCATGTCAGACTGTCCTGGAGGTAGAAGGTGTAGCAGGTTTCTTGACTGTCCATTTTCTACTTTATGCTCCCCAAAAACTCACCTTAGAACCAGGAACAGCCTCCTCTCCCAGCTGGGCAATAATCATCTGTATTGCCACAGCAGTGCTGCTCACTGGGCATCTTTGAGGGGCTGCTTGTCCATGGAGGTGGGCAGCAGCCGTTCTCTCTCTCTCTGGTCCTTTTCCTTTGCTCACTGCAGGTTGCTAATGACATCTTTCTTTTAACTCTGACATCAACTGTAAGTGCTCTCATGGCTCCCAGGAAAAAGCAGAAGTGAGCTATGTAGGAGTCTGTGTTGCTGTCTTTTCCAACTCTCTGTCTTCTTCAGAATATTCCCTGATCTGATCAGGAAACATTTGCCCCTGCTGGTCTCACGTGCCAGGCAGACATATCTCAGCCCCAGCTCCAGCTGCTCTGAAATAATTCGTACCTGTCTCTAGTGTGTCAGGTTACTGGAGTAACCCCCATCCTTTGGCCTTCTCCAGTAAATACTGACTTCCTCACAGTGGTGGGATCACTGGTTAGGTCTCTTGGGTGTTTTGGATCACCATGCAGTGCTGTTTCAACCTGGGTTTGAATCCCTAAAAGTCTCCCGTGGAGGTAGAGGTTGCCTGTAGCTAAAAGCTGGTTTCTTTCGGTTGCTTTTGGTAGAACTCATGGATGTAGTTTGTGGGTGACAGGTTGAAAAACACAGGTATAGTGCAATGATTCCTGGACACCTTTATCTTCTCAGACCCAGGGTGTGTGACCTGGGTACCTGCAGTTCTGCTGAGGGTGCCCATGGGTGTGGAGGGGGCACACCCCCAGAGCTGAGTGGCTGTTTCCCAGAGCTCTGCGGTGGCTACAGCCGTGCGGAGAAGGGCACTTGGCTGGATTAATTCATGTCCTAGGGAAGATGTGTCTGCTGGCACTGGGGTTCTCTTGTCCCACACTGTTTGCACAAGGGCTTTTCAGCACCCTGGGTGAATCTTGTCAGTGTTGAGGGCCCATGGTGCAGGTACAGCCGTGTGGGAGGCAGAAGGCACCAGTTCTGTGTCCTTGAAGCACGCGGCTGGAGATGGTGTGGCTCAGCATGTTGAGCTGGCTTTCCCAAGGGACAAGGTGTGTTCTGAGCCTCTGGGAGGTTCTGGGCTTGGGGGCTCACTTTTAAACAAGTAAATCTGATTTGTTTACAGTGACTAAACTGTGAAATGTTAAAGTTGTGGGCTGGGCTGGTGCCACCTTCTTTTCTCTGACCCTTTTGGGTGGACATGGCTAGGCCTGCTGGGGAAGAAAGGTTGGAGGGTTTGGGCAACAGCATCATTTCTAAACCGGTAGTGGTAAGTGACACTTCTGTTTGTCCCAGTGGGGAGAAAACACGAAATTGAGCACAGGAAGACCTGTGGGTGGAACAGTCAGGGAGGTCTCCAAGGCAGCAGCAGCAATTCCCCAGACTGGATGGTGCAGTTCTTTGAGACGAGGTTTCAGGATGGGGCTAAGCTTGGACTAGTGGCTGGTTCATCCCACACTCCTCAGACTTTCCTTTCTCAGCCTCCTGATGCTTTTGGGGCAGCCACGGTTGTGCATTAATCTTCCTGCTCCTCCTCTATCTTAATCTGTCCATGTTGGGGACTGTTGCCCTCCTGCTCTCTCTTTCTCTCAAGCTTTGTGGTCTCCTCACTGTGGAACTGTTGCCTTCAGCCGTGTGTTCTCCTTCAGCATAAAGCTCTTCTGTAAGAGAAGTTTGAGAAGGGAGATTGTGTTTTGTGAAGATGTGTTAGTTCAGTGAGGTCTTGGCTATGGTCTCCATGCAGCTCTGTGGTGTGGCAGTGTGCTGGGGGCAGGCGACAGGAACCCTTCACAGCTGGATTGTGAAGCCAGTGTCTGGTTATTTGGTTGGGCTGCTGTCCCTCCTGTGCTTCCCCAAGAGCAGCACCGGTGCAGAA
Source organism: Oriolus oriolus (assembly GCA_013400235.1). Lineage (NCBI taxonomy): Eukaryota > Metazoa > Chordata > Aves > Passeriformes > Corvidae > Oriolus > Oriolus oriolus. The sequence goes on along the minus strand of VXBT01003867.1, from coordinate 505,651 downwards.
GGTCAAGCATCCTTGGAAGGACATTCAGCATAAGGAAACAGTTTTATGGAGGCTGCAAGCCAAAAGCTGGCTGTTCTGCTCACTGGATTCAGAGAAAATTGGTACAGCGACCTGTCCCAACTGCTCCTCCATCCTTTTCCACCACTCCCCAAATTTCCACTACTGTTGCTGCAAATTCCCAGCACAGTCAGGAAATTCCTACCCCACTTCTGGAAGGGCCATGTCCTGCTTGCAGCCAGCATGACCAGGCTTGTCTCACCACATTCTACCACAGGGAGATTCAAATCCTCCTTGTTCTGCAAGTGTGCAGCTTGAAACATTGCTCATTTCTCCCTTGCTGGAGCCTTCCTTTGGCTGAAGGCAGCTCCTGCTGTGCCAGGCCATCCTCCTTGCTCCCCTCAGCCCCCAAAGGTGTGGCTGCCAGGGCATGTCTTCAAATCCTGTTCCCAGCTCCTTTCTCTGGCTTTTTGTAGCCTGTCATGCCTTTGCCCAAGGAACAGTTCCTTGAAGCTTCCCAAGCTTTCCCCTGCTTGGTGTGTGTGGCTCCTGTGCCCCCAGGGCTCCCCCAGCACAGCCTTTTTTTGCTGCACATCCAGTTTTTCTTACCACTGAAGGAAAATAATTCCTGAGGGCTGAAATATCACCAAAATAACTTATAATCTGCAGGTGGAAACACCATTTTCTTTCATTTCTCCCTGTAACGCATTTTGGTCTGTCAGCCCATGGGTCCTGGCAGATGGAATCCTGGCACCTTTAATGAGTCTCCTGGCATGGGCAGGGCTGCCAGGCCCTGGGCGAGTCAGAAGGCTTTTCATCTGCACTCCAGAGTCAGTAGCAGAGGAAGAAAATGAGCCTGAAATGGGCCTCGTTGTGTCGCTGGCTAAAACCACTGCAGCAAAGCTTCAGCTGGTGGAGCATGGCTGGGATGGGGAGCTCTTGGTGAGTCCTGCTGCTCCTCCCTCTCCTTTAGCCTTGGTCATTCTCTGTGAATACTTGTTTCAGTGACAAAAAGACATTCTGTACCTCTCTGGAAATAGGCTGAAGGCTGGAGTGGGCTGCAGGAGCAGGGACCTGGTGCTCCTGTTGGTGCCACCTGCAATTGTTTGTGTACCCCTTAGGCTTTCTGCCATAGAGAGCCTCTTCCTAGACCTATCAGAGGAGGGGGAGGAAATGAAGGGAAGAGGGATCCAACTCAAGAGGATTTGTGTTCAAACCTTTCTCATTTTTGCCCCTGGAAAATGTTGCATTATGTTTTCCTAATCTTCCATTTTTTTTTTTCCAAATAAAACCCAATCCTTTCATTCTTTAGGCCCCTTCCTTTCAGATCTTCCTGGAGATGCACCTTTTTGCTCTGGGTCAACTGCCATCATAGTCTTCCTGTCACTGAAAATACCCTTTTCATTTTCTTGAAGATTTATTGGCACATGAGGTCGAGACTTTCCCAGGTGGAAAAGAAAACAGCCCAGTTTCGTCCTGTGCCAGATCTAGCTATGCAAACTAATAATTGCAAGGCCAGTTTGTATGCTAGATCCTCACCTTGTCGGGTTTCTCTTCCTGGCTCCTCATTTTCCTTGGAGAAATCTCTTTTCCTGGCTGGTGTGTGTCTGCCACACCAGCTCTTTGTGATCTTCCCTGGTCAGGCTTCCTGTTCTACCCACTATCCTTTGATTTTGCTTCTGGTTTCTTGTTTTTGTGTTAATTTGGTTTTTCCCAGTCTGTGGCAGTCCATAAGTGACCTGTGACTGTTTGTCCTGGGCTTCTCCACTGCGCAGAGAGCCCTGGTTGCTCCTCAGGATCTGCTCCAGTGCTGTCGCTCCTGGTTTTGTCTGAGAGGCTCCACAGTGAGTGCAGTTCTCCAGCCCTTTTTGTATTTGCCCTCCAGCATCCCCACGTGGTGTTGTCCCAGCTGCTCCAGGGACTGTGCCTCTTCTTCCAGGAGGGTACCACAAATTAGAGGCACGTAGAGAAGCCCCATTGATTTGGATGAAATGTTTTCATGGGAAACTCACCCAGCTGCTCGGGGGTGTAATTTCTGTCCTGAAGTTTCTTTCTGGCCCTGGTGATAGTTCACACAAAAAGGATGCTTTAAAAGATCCCTGGAATATAAATTACAAAAACCATAGCCCAAACTGGAATGAAAGCTGGGGAGCATTCTTCCAGTTAGAGCAGGATGCTCTGCTTTGCACTGAAATACTGTACATGGTGTGGGTTTTATTAGCCAGGGTACTTCACAATGCCTCTGGAAGGCTGGGAAAGCTACTTGTTTGAAAAGTTCATAAAATAAATAAGCACACATTTAAAATAGTCAACCTTTGATGTGCTGGGTGGCTCCTCTGCAGGTCAGGAGCCTAAACACAGCAGTGGTGTCCAAGCATCTGGTGTTCCTGGCAGTGATGTCTGAACCTCAGGCTCAGGCAGGAGATCTTCCTGCTCCTCAGCTCTTCTGCCCTGCAGCAAGGACCACCTTGGACGTCTGGGGTTCACTATCAGCAGCTTCTGCCAGTTTTGTTTCAACCAGTTCACCTGGCTGAGAAATACATCACCAAGAGACGAGTGGAGTGGTTTGTGCTTTGGTTGACCTTCAAGCTTATCATAGCCCCGTGGAAGCATCTTGCATTTCTTTTTAGTTGAATTGTTTTTCTGTCAGAAATGGTTACAGCTGCGAGAGTAACCCAGCTGGGGGACTCTGGGGGAGAGGGTGTTTTTGTCCATAGTGTTCAGTTTTCCCCCAAACGAAAGTGATTTTCAGCTGTAGGCCAGAATTTTCTGTATCTTCCAATATCCTCAGCCTGGCTGATTTAGTCCCACTCCGCAGTATTGCCTAGTCCAGCCTCCAGTTACAGTCAGTGTCCTCAGCCATTGTTGCTGGTTTCCTGTTCTCTCTTTAGTTTAAACAATATTTTTGACGTGCTCTACTTCTGCTCTAAACTTGTCCTAAGGAAATCAGAAGCATTTTCAAGATCAGTTGGGTAATCTGAGGTGTGCACCCCATAAAAGACCCCTGTTCTTCCTGGAGAAGCCAGTAAGCCATGGAGCTGTTTCTTGTTCAGAGCACAGTGTCTCTTGTACATCATTTTGCCTGTAGTCAGTGCTTGTTCTCTCATCCACAGCTTTAACCCAGAAGTTCCTGTCTGACTTTCTCAGATTTCTCGTTGGCAGTCTCACAGCTGAAGGAGGTTGCTAAGTATCAAATATCCCTGAGAGCAGAAATTCAACGTTTATTTGTACCTCCATGGTTCCTCCATCCTTACCTGGATGCCTGATAGCCCATAAAGGCCCACCAGAATGACACATTATTATATTTAGCTCCATCCAGGGGCAAATTTCTGTCCTTCCCATGTCCATATGACTTCTGAAGAAAAGTGCTGGGGTTTTATTGCCAAACTATTGTAATTCTTCACACAACTGAGTTCCTTCTCCCAAACCGGCACCTTCAGAATTTTCTGTTTCAGTCATCTCTTTAGGTCTGCTGGCTGAGAGTTGGGGAAACCAGTGTTCCCAGCCCTGCTGGAGGGGTAGCTGGGGAGGGAGTGGATGAGTAAGGGCTGGAAAGGAATGGTGAAGGAGAGTTAGAGCCTCATTGCAGGAGGTGGGAAACCAGTTGCAATCTACCTCAGTCAGCAGTAAATGTTTTTCAGATGGGGAGATAGATGTTCCCATCCTCAGCAGTGACTGGGCAAACCCTCCTTTTCTTCCTGGTTTGTTGTCCCCAATCCCTGCTATCCTGTGGAAGGACCACTTCTCCTGTGGCACTGCCAGGCACTGCTGTGCTGAACTTTCTGCTGAGGACACAGGTGAGCCCCGTGCTCAGGACAGTGCTGGGTTGTCTCACAGCTCAAGGAGCTGAGTTTCAGTTTGGTGTTTACAGCTTTTTTTTTTTCCTTTTTTTTTTTAATTTTATTTTTTTTTTCAACCAGTCACTTCACATTGCACCTGAATCCTTCTGTGTGCATATTGGGCTGGATGATGTCTCTTCTGTTTTGGGTCCAGTTTCTGGAATCTGCCTGGTTTTAGGTTTCAGAGTGGCACAATCCACAGCACAGATTGTGCTTTTGCTGTTGATGCTGCTCAGAGCATGGCTTCACAGCTCTCCTTCCTGGTGTTGGAAGGCTTTGTCCTAACCTAATTTGTGTTTGAATTAAAAGGGCTGGAGAATTTTCTCCTCGAGGATTTGGTACAGTTTAAATTGGAGGCCAACAAGGAATTGTTAAAAAGGAGACTCCATAAGCTTTTACTACAAATTCCCCTTTTTCCATTCATGGCTTGTTTGGCCATGGGTCACTTGTCAGTGACTTACCAGTGACTGCTTGCAGGAGAGTGCTTGGGCTGAGAGCTGTAAGGCCTGAAGTGAAGTTGGCCCCTGTCATCCCTGTCTGAAATGCTGCCTTCAAGCAGCTGCCTCACCTTGTGTCTTCCTTCCCTGCCCTGTCCCGTGTCCTTAGGGGAGTGTGTCTGGGAGCTCTGCAGTCCTTTGCCTTGGGTTCAGGTAGCAGGTTGTATCATGGCTCACGTGCTGGTTGGGAAGTGATGCTGTTCCCTTTACTCACCTTCCCTGTTCTGCTGGTGAGCTGGGAGTGCTGGGCTGCCGCAGGCTCCCTGGCACGCTCCAGCTGAGCAGAGCCACCTTGTCCAGCCTGGGCTGACCCTCTCTGTGTGCTGTACTGCGTGCTGCACCTCAGAGCTCTCCCCTTCTCTTGACCTTGGCAGTCTCCAGCACTGTTGTGTGAGACCTCCCAGTCTTGTATCGTGTCACTCCTTTCACTCCCTGAAGCAGTATTTGTTGGAGTGTCCATATTGACTTCTCAAGCTGTCCTTTGGCTCCTGTGTCTGCCTGGACCTCTGCCCTGTAGCTGACCCACTGTCTGTGCTCTGGATCCGCTGCCAGCCCTTTCTTGCTGGGGAGCTTGTGTTTGGGAAGAGGAGCCTTTGGGCTTAGTGTTGTTCTGGAGTGCCATTAAAATTGCCTCCACCATACAGTATATATTTCACAGGATTTCCAGAGCTGGAGAAGTAACAGCAGAGCAGGAGTGTCAGAGGTGGGAGGAGATGCTTTCAGGAGGAGCTGTGGGCTTCGAGGAGGATGCTGTGGGGTTAGCTGTGACAGGATTGTGCAGGCGCAAGGGGAATGCAGAGCAGGGCTGGGACAACACTCAGATGACCAGGAAAGAGCCTTTTTGGAGACAGACATGGAGTGGGCACAGAAGGAGGATACAAGTTACAATATGGAGGAAAGCTCCTTTTGGTTCCTCGCCAGAGGTGAGCTTTTCAGTGTGGGTCATGTCTCAGTGAGAGACTGAGCTATTGGTCATGGGTCTCACCACGGTGGCTTTGGCATCCCTGACCTTCCGTGGAGGTCAGAGCAGTGGCATTTCCATTTCTCACAGAGCTGCTGGTGCGTCACCTGGAGAGACACGGTCACTCTGCTCGGCCTTCAGCCTCTCGGGGGGATTGCAGAGCTCTGTGTGGGGAGGGCACAAGAGCAGGAAATAGCCAGTGACTGTCTGAATTTGTGCGCTACAGACCTGAACCAGTGACCCGGAGGTGAAGTGTTTTAGTTCTGTTCCTGGCCCGTTGAGCTGCTTCTTGCTCTGTTGGTGACACAGAACCCCACCTGCTCAGCACATCACGGGTATTACGGACTGTGGGTGCTGGACAAGTCTCCTGACAGGTCCCCAAGAGCTCTAGACTTCACAGGGTGGGAAAAGAGCAATATAAACATAGCATTTACTGGTCTAGGCCAAACTAGAGGTACTAGAACATTAAGAACAAGTGGTTAAATACCAAAATACCAGGATACACTACAGGTAAGGAAAATTATAGTGTTGATACTGTCCTTCTTTTGTATGGGTCATCACAAAATAAGTCCTAAAGTATATAACTGTGCACTGTTTCACATGTGGTGCCATATGAATGGCCAGCCTTGGAAGTACCTTCGTACACCTGGCCTGTGCTGGCTGATGTATGGTCCTGATGCCACCAGCAGTTGCCCACGGGGCCCACAGTATTCATGATGTGGGTGCTAGCATCGCGCAGATTTTTTCCCCAAGCTTGAATAATTTTTCTTTCTTGGATAGCCTAGTAGGTTTTGTCCCTGAGCAGGGTCCTGGCTATCTCTGTTGCTTTGGACTTCCTGCCAGATATTTTTTCTTGAGTTTTTAAATGGTTTTTCGTCATGAGTCACAGCTTCAGGATCACGATTTCCTCACTTGTGATTCAGGGAATGTATTAATTAGTGCGGGATGTTAAATGTATCTGTAAAATCACACGAAAAACTATGGATGGTCGTCTCCATCCTTTAACCAGTTTCATGTTTGAAAATGTAGTTTTCTGTTTTCAAATATCCATTGTTCTTTCAAGCCCAAATATTTTCATAATATTTAGTGTATATATAAAGTATAGTGTGTGTATACGTACATATCTCTATATACACATGGGGTGTGTGTGTATATATATATATAAAAATATATATATAAAGTATCTTTTATGCAGTGTTGATGTTCCCTAGGCCAGTACTAGGTAAAGGAATGTTAGTTTTATGAAAAGAGCTCACAGGACTGCTGCCCATCATTAACATTACCAGAGCAGTGTGTTCCCTGGGTTATATGACAGTCCCTTCTCCCAAGCCATGGTGGAGGCTGTGGAAGGAGCCTTTTTGGCTTCTGTGCTTAGAAATTTTAAACATAATGTTCCTTGGTTAAATTTCAAACCAGCCTTTAAGCCCCCTCCAACATGGCTAAGAACTGTGTGGGGATTTGTTTTGAAATGAAAGCCTGGATGTGGTGTTTTGCTGTAGTTTTCAATGAAATTTCAGCTCTTTAATTTCTTTCTGACATTTCATCTGAAAATGTTGATGCTTATTGGAGTACTGAGGGTTCTATAGTCTGATTAAACAGCTTTAGAAGTTTTAGAAGTCATATTTCTTACTTGAGAACACTGCTTGATTCTCTAGAGTGTTTTGGAGCATGCCTGGGGGCCTGCCTGCTCTGCTTGGGTTTGGGGTCCTGCTCACGTGTCTCCATCAGCAGGGCTGAGGACACAGTAATGGCACGTAAGTGATAAAGTCTCTGCCACTCTTCCTCTTTCAGAGAATTCGGTCGACAGTGGATGAAAAGGAGCAGAAGCAGCTTCTGATGGACCTTGATGTAGTGATGCGAAGCAGTGACTGCCCGTATATTGTTCAGTTTTATGGCGCGCTCTTCAGAGAGGTGGGCACCCCAAACTTGCTTCATTTGTGGCAGAGTTTCGATTTTACCTCGTTTTTTGCTTTTGTAATTTCAAACTCCTGCTAAGGAGGAGAAAATGGATTCATGTTAGGTTTCTTGGTTCTCCACTTTTACTCAAGGGTATTTAGCCAGGACACCCAGGTGTTTGGCCACTGCTGAGCAAGCATTTGGTCCCTTTGCAACAGGAGTTTTGGAGATGAATGTTGAAACCTGACTGCTGCTTCTCCTTCCTCCTGTAGCTCTTCTGCAGGCTTGGATTATCCCTACTCCTCTAATTGCTCCATTGTTGAAACTGCTGCAATATAGGGGCACAGACACGGAGCCCCTGCCTGTTTTCCACTACTTCAGCACAAATCCAGTACCTCTGCTCAAGGGAAGAAGGAAAATAGAGACCTAAGGGCTGCAGGTGGCCTTTGGGGATTATCAGGCATAGCAGCCTGTGCAGAATCTTGTGGTGTTTTACTGGGGAACTTTTAGAGAGAGGTCAGTGTTGTAGGTAAAGCCCAAAACTGTGTCTGAATACTGAATTCCTGCTTTTAGAGAGTCTGCCTCTGTAATTGTGCCAGGTCACTCCTCTGGCTTTAAATCTCATTCTCTAAAATAAGCATAATAATCCTTCCTTTTCCCATGATCTGCTTTTTCTGATCTTTTTGAACACAGAGCCATTCTGCGCCAGTAGGCATTATCCATGTTCTCACAGTACAAGCTCCTGCCACATGTGGAGCCTCAGCTTGGCAGGAAATTTCCAGCTTTGCTCAGATACAGGTGACAAGGCTGTCAGCTGGTGTGAGGAAAGGTCTGTGGACAAAACAGTGTCTTGCCAGATGCTGATGAGCAGCATGCTCAGAGCTGTGCAAGCCTGTCATCTCCCTTCATCTTTGGGCACATCATAGGATGTAAATGTAAATACATAAACTTACCTTAATCAGCACCCAGATGTCAGCTTGGCTGCACTCTTTGTCTTGTCCAAAAATCTCATCATCCTGCAGCCAGCCAGCCAGGGCTCCCAGGGCACCTTGCATGCTCTTGTCTGGGAAAGGTTTCATTGGTGTTGGTCTTTTTGAGAGAAACCCCCTTTTTTCCTCTTCAGCATTAAGTGGTGTTTGCTTCAGAGATGAGAGCAGCCTTCCCCTCTCGTTGGTGCCTCACTGCCTAGGTGATGTTCCGAGTCACGTAACCTCAGGGGTACACAAGGGCGAGCTGGGAGGCTCCCATAAAGTTTTCTGTTTTGTCCTGTTGATTACTTGTTCCAACATCAAGTACAATCTTAATCTTTTAAAGATAGGAAAGCATGACAGCAGAGAAGCACAAAAAGGGGAAAAACTGAATTTCACCAGGCTGTTTGGATCTGTCTAACCCGCCCTCCCCCAGTCTGCTTATCAGATCTCTTCTCAAATAACTGTGAAAGATCCAGGTCACTGCTCTACCATCCCCTGGGGTGTAAGAGCTCATGGGACATTGCTAAAGACTGAAACTCTCTCAGGAAATCTGCAGCAAACTATATAAAACAAAGCTCATTGTTCCAGCATTTCAAGGTGAAAAATAAGGAAATTCTTTTGGGATTACCTACTCTGAGCTGGGATTCGGGTTCTCTGGATATGGATGGAGCGACCAATGCGCAATCTTCTTTGCCTGCTCCTAAAAGGTGAAAGGCTTCCACGTGAGCCTCTTTAGAGGAGTTTAACATGCTGAATAGGCAGCTTGTTCAGTCAGAGGGTTGGCAGGATCCGAGCAGCTCCAGGAGAAGCAGCAGGGGCAGCTGGCATGGAGGGAAGGCAGGCAGCCTTCCACAACAGTGAGCGTTTGATGTGGAGAGGCAGAGCTGAGCTCTGGGATCCTGACAGTTTGGGAATACTAAACCAAATTGGACAAAATTTTGCAAGGTCTTACTTTGTAGCCAGACACGTGCCCCAGCTTGCAGTCAGGGGAGTAGCTGTGAACGCAAGTTCCTGTGGCAGCCTCTGTGAATACCAGGAGTTTGATTTGGAAAGGCAAAAAATGCTACACAAATACTTCTCCCTGTAGTTGTATTTTGTCTTGCTTGTTCTGCATTCTGTGATAGGGAAAGTCTTCTCTGGGTCCTGCTTGTCCCTCAGCAGGCAACACCTGAACCCGTATCGTTTGCTGCCTGTTCTTCAGTCAGAAGGGACATTTCTGTTACTGTGTGTCTGTGCATGTGATGGAACGTGTAACAGTGCAAAAACCACAAGTTGATTGCCAGGTACAGGACTTTGCTTGAGCTCATTGGCATCCACTAGATGAGATTAAATTGCCTGTTCAATGAAACAAGAACAAAGCTGAAAAAGTAAAAGACAGTGTTTCAGTTTGTGCACGGAATCAGGGGCTTCAGAGCACCGTGCCCAGGACGTGGTTGGCTTTTTGGGCTGCAAGCACATGTTACCAGCTCATGTCCAATTTTTCATCCATCTGTATCTCCCAGCCCTTCTCCTCAGGGCTGCACTCAATCCCATCATCATTTATACTGGTGAATGCCTGACCCGAGTGAAGGATCTTACACTTGTTGGGCTTTGTGGGGTTCCCACTGGCCCCAAGAGACCAGCTGGTTTTTCTGTACTGCACTCAGGAGAGCCCAGAGTCCAGCTAGTGCACACAGAGCTGTCCACATCGACCATCAGAGATCTGATTGAAGAGAATCTGGCTACATGTGCTCATGTGTTTCCTCTCTAGGCTGTACTTACTAGATTGGGGAAGAAAAAAAGGTGATTGACAGGAGTTCTGCAAACATTTAACTTGAGTCTCTCCTTGTGAGAAAAGAGGAGCTGTGGGCTGAGCCCACAGGGCTGCACTGGGACCCCCAAGACTTTGGCCTTGAGTGTAGCTGTTTTAAGAGGTTTTTAGGTCTGAGGAAAAAAAAGGTCTTCTTTTCTTGCATGTCTACTACAAGCTTTACAGCTGCTCTGGTTTGAAACAGTACCTGTAAGGCTGGGAATGTTTGGGTAGTTACCATGACCACACTAGTGACTCTTCAAAGTACCTGTTCCAGTTGTGTTTCTTTTTAAGAGGGGAAGAGGAAAGAAGCCTTATCTGACTTGGAATCTCAGGAGTGACTCCTACACAGTGCGAGTGTAGCTGAGCCAAGTTTAAACCAACAAGTTCAATACTTGATAAAATTATTCAATGAAAAATTCATTGCAAGTTGCAGAACATGCCTAGGAAGCTGGGTAAATCGGCCCATGGGGAACTTCTGCTGGCAGGAGAGAAGAGCTGGGATGGATGTGTCGGTAGCACAGTGCTGGGCTGGTGTGAATTGCTGACACAGCCTTGCTCAGTTGTTCGATCTCTTTGCTGTGGATGCACCTCACCCTGTTTCTATGGAAAACCTTGGCTGTGTTGCCATCCCTCAGGACATCTGTCCCTGTGGTCAGCCCCTGGTCCGTAGGAAAAGGGTCCTGTGTGCCACGTAAGGATGACATTTGTCAGTCTCTCTCACTACAGACTTGCATAAAGAGCTGGCTGCCCCTGCAGTGAGCAGATGTGATAAACCTTCAGCATTTGCATCATAGTGGTGGGTGTTGGAAGGGACCTCGGAGGTTACCTTTTCCAAACCCCATGATCAGGTGGGGCCACTTGACCAGGATTGCGTCCAAATAGCTTTTGAATTTCTCCAGGGATAGAGTCTCCACAGTCTTCTGGGGCAACCTATGCCAGTGATTAATCCCCCTCACAAGAAGCATTTCCTCTTGTTCAGAGGGCACCTCCTGTGTGTCAGGTTGTGCCATGGTCGTGTTGCTCTGCACCACTGAGAGAGGCTGGCTCCATCCCCTATGCAGCTTCCCCTCAGGTTGATGAGATTCCCCTGAACCTTCTCCAGGCTGAACAGTCCTGGCTCTGCTCAAGTGTTGTTCATTCGGTTTGTTTTGCTGTCCAAACACCAGCTGTTGTAACCTGGGCAATGGAATTACACTCACAATGCTGGTGCAGTTGGACATGAATACAAGGCTGCAGGTGGGCAGTGGTATTCTGGCTCTCTAGAACCAGTCCAGTCCCCCACAGCCTCAGTACAATAGCCCTGTCACAATTTTTTTTATAAAGCTGATCAAAACAGAAGCGGTTTCTGAATGATCCTGTGGCCAGTAGAACCAGTTCATGAGAGAGAGGCTGCTCTCACTACAGACAGCTCCTAAAGCTCTGGTGGGCTTCCAGTCTCACTTGATTTATGCACATCACTGGCACTGGAGCCACGTTGCTTGCTCTGAGCCACTCTCCACCATATGGAAGTGCTTCATCTGCACTTTGCCTTTGTTGCTAATGCAGAAAAGAGAAATTGTCTATGTGTATTGCCCAATTTCATTTCTGTAGTTTAAATCTGAACAGTTCCTTAGCCAACTTCCTCCATAGCCAGCTTATGGTCTGTAACAGCCCAGGTTCACCTTTTTCCAGGTCTCCTGAAGTGTGTTGGTCACGCCCTCATCCTGCTGTGCTGCTCTGGCCTCTTTCACTGTGATGTCTCTGCTTCCGTGTCTGTCACAGCACTTACTCCATCTTCTGCTTTTTTGGGTGAAATGAGAGTTTTCTGGGCTCAGGCTTGCAGCAGCCCTTGAGTGGATGACATCAGCTCCTGCTCTGCCTTGAGCTGATGTGGAGAGGCTGATGCCAAATGAGCAGCTTAAACTGGAGCTGCTCATGGCTGTAAATCAAAGTCTTCCCAGCCAAGACAGCCCATTGGCGGCTCAGCCCTTCCTGGGAAAGCAGCTCCCCTCTTCTGGGGAGGGAGGGGCTGTCCTTTGGAGTCAGCATCCCTCCTTTGACAGGAGGCAGTGGTGGCTTTGCTGTCACCAGAGCAGCAGCACATGTGACACTGGTGGCACGTGGGATCCTTCCTGCACTTTGCTGTCGGTGTTGCTGGAATGGGCCTTGCCACGTGTGTGAGCAGCCCGAGGCCAAGCTGGGAGGCACTGCTGCCTCTGCCCACACCAGCATATGGTGTTTGGCAACACCTTTACTGGGCACCTCTGCTCCCCCTAACCCAAACTTTTGGGCTGGAGCAACTTGGCAGGTGCAGTTCGCTGGTTTGTGTTTTATAGGACGTGAGTCTGAGTGGCAGGAAAGCCTTTTCTGGCCTTAAAACATGTGGCTCTACCAGCTTTTCCACCAGCTAAATTTAACTGGAGAATTGCTCCTGACTCTCCTGAGCTTGAGAGATTGAGGAGATTGTTTCACACCAAAGTCATTTGGGTGTGCAGGATGGAGCTGGGGCCTTTGCCACTCCTCCAGCAAAATTCCTAAGGTCCTTAATTTTATTTCCATGTATTAACATAGAGTTGGGTTGGTTTGTGTTTTCTTTGGTCAGGAAGATCTGTCTTCAATAGGATAATGACTTGGGGAAGTTTCTCCTCTATTTGTTGCTTTAGTCACAGGAGTGTGCAGTTTGTCCTAACCAGCGTGTTGTCCCATGCCCTGAGCCAGATGTGAGCTGGGCAGGTAGATGCCTCTGCTGTGAATGGAGTTGGGAGCAAATTTTTAATTGCTAAAACTAATCAAGCTGAATTCCATCCTTTCTATCAAAATGCATGTTGCTGTTAATGTATTTCATTGGATTCCGTGGATCTCTGTATGCTCTCTGGATTTGTATTTCTCATTTTTACCTCAACAGTAACACAGATTCTTTTCTCTTTCCAGGGTGACTGTTGGATCTGTATGGAGCTCATGTCTACCTCGTTTGATAAGTTTTACAAATATGTATATAGTGTATTAGATGATGTTATTCCAGAAGAAATCTTAGGCAAAATCACTTTAGCTGTGAGTATTTTGTTAAACCTTTTTGTTGAAGATAATTGAAAAGTTCAGATCCTTGTTCAGATCACCCTCCATGTGAAAAGCTGGTTGGTCTGTGGAGCAGAACTGCTGCTGCTGTTTGCACCACACTGGGAGTGGTTCTTCAGGGTGCTCGTGACTTTTCCACAGTACACTGCATGGTGTAAAAGGAGGTCCTGGGGTCAGTAATCAGTTCATAAACAGACTGCAGGACCAGCATCCTGCTCTGTCTGCTTTAATGTGGGCACCAGCAGCACAGGCACCAGCCCAGACCAGAGAAGCTTTGGCAGCCTTGTGCAAAGGCTCTCAAAAGCACTGGAGAACTTTTATGATGTTTTCTTGATTTAATGTGGAAGTTCTGGCCTAATGAAAAGTCAGGTAATTGAAACAGTTGTGACCTGCTGAAAAAAATACAGCATAGGGCTTGAAATAAGTTACTGCTCAGGATAATAAGATCAGGGATTGTTCTGGCTCCACCCCTTGCTCCCCTCTCCCAGAGTGGGATCTTCCCAGGTCACAGGAGGATGTGTGTTCATACTCTCTCTTACATCACCTTCTGTTTGCAGAAAAGGTTCAGAGAAAAATGCTTTTATTACATGGCATGTCACAGCATTGATATCTCAATGTATTAAATGCTTTTCCCCCACTGTTCTTGGACTCTTATGACATCTGCTTGTTTTTCATCTATTTTTCTTTCCTAGACTGTGAAAGCACTAAACCACTTAAAAGAAAACTTGAAAATCATTCACAGAGGTGAGTTCTTCATGTCTTTTTTAAAGTTCATGTCTTTTCTTCTTGTCTGTTAAAATAATTGCAAGAATTGTTAGTGGCCTTTAAGTGTAAATAGCGCCTGTACCGCGGCGAGTCTGAGTGCAGGTTTTGAACAAGAGCCTCTTCTGTTGCCCCTTCAGCCTGTGCTTTTTCCATGTAAGTGTGATTTCGGGGTGGTTGGGCATCTGCTTCTGCCTTTGGGCACGTGGCATCTCCAGGGCTGGCTCCATCCCCTTGTGCTCCCACAGAATCCTCGGTGCCGGCGGTCGGGATCCAGCGCCAAGGGTGACGGTGGCGGCGCGGCACCGCCGGCCTCGATCCTCTGCAGCTGCTCCGCTTGAAATCGAAACCTCCAGCCGTGACTTACTGGTTTCAATTTCTTTCCCCTGCAGACATCAAACCTTCCAATATTCTTCTGGACAGAAATGGAAATATTAAACTCTGTGACTTTGGCATTAGCGGACAGCTCGTGGACTCCATTGCCAAAACGCGGGATGCAGGGTGCCGGCCGTACATGGCGGTGAGTGGGATGAGCCCTGGGCTCTGTGGCATCTCACCCCTCCATCATCAGCCTCTTTACTGTGGGATGAACACCCCTTTCCTGGATGGAACTGAGCTCTGGATCGAGTGCTGCTCTGGCAGTGTCATCCAGGCTGTGGCAAAGTGACCAAATTCGTGGTTTTTTGCTGGGTTCCTCTGCTGCTGCTGCCAGGGCTGTGGTGCCGGAGTGGAGAGGAGCTCTGTGCCTTCCAGCAGCTCCAAAACACCAGCGCTTGGGGGAGCAGGGCTGTCAGAGTGTGGGTTTGTCTTGGTCTGCAAGAAATCCATTTGCTCTGGTAAGATTATGTCACAGGAGTTACTGCAGAGCAGAATTACAGTGATTTTTGTAAACCACTTTAGTTCCAAACTGTGCCAGAATTTCATTCCAGCAGAATGTGACTGTGGAGAGCGGCAGTAGCAGAGCAGCTGTGTGGAAATTGCTGGGGCTCAGTTGTGGCTCCTGGGAGTCTGTCCTGCCTGTTTGCTGCTCTCCTCCTCCCAGAGAGAAAAGCTGTAGTAGTGATTCTGGAAGCTGCGTGAGGGTTTTAAACACTTCAGTGTGTTAGGGTGCTTTGAAAATGCATCTCTGCTCTCACATGAGCCGAGGGTACCATGTGCAGGGAGCTGTGTGCCTGCTGCTGTTCATATAACTTTAACTTTAGTGCCTGTATTTAATTTTTGTTACATATTTATGGCTCTGTATGCTGAAAAATACTGTTTTCTGAACTCTTTTTATCTACCACCAAGTAGAAAAAAGGAAAATATCTCTCTTTTAAGGTATGGTTCCTATCTGGCCCAGGCCATGCCTCTCAGATGGCTTTTATCTGACTGTGGTGTCCAAGGCAAAACCTGTCTGCCCTGACTCTGATCTTTCTTTGAGCCATGGGTAGGTGGTTAGCTCTGCTCAGGCTGTTGGTGTAGCTGTGCCATGACAGTTCCTGACATGTCTGTAAATAGCTGCAGTGCTCCCTTTCCCCTGGGATGTGGGTGGGTAAGTGCTTCTATAGGCCTTTGGTTTGCTTCCATAGGTTTTCCTTTTTCCTCTCTGTCTGTCCACATGCACTCTGTGATTTGTGCAGCTCCATCAGCAGCTTCCAGACTTGGGTGGACTTTTAAGTGAGCAAAAGTGTAGCAGTTGAGTTTGTGTTTTTCAGAGCCTTGGCATGGCACGGGGTTTGTGGGGCAGCCAGCAGCTGGCAAGCGATGTGGGAGACGACTGCCCTCTTCCCTGCTGCTGTCCAGCCTCAGTGACTCCTTTCCAAGTACATGAGCATTTCCACGTTCTGGGAAGCCTAGGAAATGGGGAGATGTCCCCAGTGTGCAGGCACATCTGCCAGCTGTTTCTCCAAGCCAGCAGAGGCTGATGTCTGGAGGGATGCTGTGATCAAAGCTGGGTATACCTGGGAAGGAGTCAGGCTGCCACATTCCTCTCAAAATGAAAATAGTATTTTTTTAGTGTAGAATAGGCCAAGAGTAATAGCTCTGTTCAGGCAGGGAGGCTCTGCCAAGGGCTGCTGGATGCTTCTCCCTGGTGATAGTGTCTTGTTTTGCAAGGCCCACCAACCCCATGGCACTTGCCTCCCGAAGGCACCTGGTCCCCACATAGCTGTTGGTAAGAATGACACTGGGTGTCAGCCAGTCTGGCTGTGAGGGGCCTGAGGAGGCAGCAGAAGCCATGTCCAGCTGCCAAGCAAGTGCTGTGTGCTCGAACCAAAATTGTTGGAGCTGTCACAGTGAGAGGCACCTCAGCCTTGGAGCTGCAGCGCTGAGAGTTTGTTTTGCTTTTGGCTTTCAGTTCCCCTGCAATTGTTACAGTGAGCAAAGGCCTACGTGTTGGTACCCCGTGTTCTCAGAAGGAAAGAAAGGCAGGACCGAGTTCCCAGGCAGCTGCTGGCCCCTGGAGCAGCCTGGCCTGTTCTGAGCCCTCCTCACCCGTGCCCTGTGCTGGTGCCAGCGCTGGGGGTTTGCTCCAGGTGAGGTTCCACAGCCTTCACCCAGCAAGGGGCTGAGGTTGCTCCTGGCCAGCCCTGCACCCTCCCTGTGTGCTGCTCCCTGTGGTCCCTGCCTTGCCTCTGGCTGTGTGGGTGCTGCTGGAAGTGGGCTCTGTGTGCCACGCTGGAGCTGGTGGCCTTTGTGACACTGGTGCTTTTTGCCTTCTGAATGCTGCAGTGAACCCAGTGCCTGTATCAGAGGAAGGGTGAGACTGGAAGTGCTTGGTTTAGGCAGGGGTGGAGGAGGGGACCCAGCCAGCGTGAGGGTGGATGTCCTGCCCTGCCCTCCTCCTTCGAGATCTCCAGAACTAGAGTGTGATGGTGTCACTGTCATCCTTGGTCACTCAGGTCCTTTTCTCCTTTTCCCAGATCAGCTTGGAGCCTCTGGCTGCAAACTGTGGCTTCTCACTTCTCCCTGGTGAAGGTGGACAGTCGCTGCTGGCATTGGTGTCAGGGCCAGCTGGATGTCCTTGTGTTCAGATGGTTCAGGCAGAGATCAGGCCATGTAGGGAAAAGGAAAATTCCCCAAGGCAGGTGACAGTGACAGCTCTGACCCCTCTCTCCCAGCCATGGAGGGGGAGGCTGTAGGGATGCAGGAGTTCTCTGGATCCTTTTCCCAAGCAGAGCCACTCAAAGAGCCTGTGTGAGCTTTGCATTCCTGTCCCAATGCTCAGGTTTTCAATCAGGCTCAGTCAGTCATCTGCACTTGACTGGCTGTGCTGGGGTGGCCCAGGGCGGCCCCTGCTGCCCTGATAAGCTCCCAGAAGGCTGATTGGAAGCCACAGGAAGCAGAATGTGACCATCAGGGTGGTGAAGATGCCGAGAGGGATGTGCAAGGCGTTGGTGTGTTAAGCTCTGGGGTACTGGATGTTGGCCTTTCAAAATAACACCAGACAGGGAAGATCTCCAAAGTCCTGCATTAAAGTCCATCTTCAGGTGCTGGAGAATCTGCCACAGTGCCCATAAAGTTGTCCTGGTCATTAATTATGCTCCTAATACCTCATTTAATATGAGTAAGTCTTGCATTAATGGCTGGCTGTGGGCTATGGTTTCTTCTCCATTTGCAGAGTTAAGGAGCCCTGTTCTTGTCACAGCCCTTTGCCCCAGCAGGTACTTCCTGACTCTGATGTAGTTACCTCTTGAGCTTTTCTTTGAGGAGATTAGGGGCTGAGCAGCTTTTTCCCTTAAGGCAGATCAGCTTGTGTTTTATGGCTGGGCTATAAGCTCCCATTTTTTCAACATCCTTTTTCAAATGTAGACCCTGGAATTGTGCAAACTCCCTGTGCTTGTCTCACCTGTGGTTTATGTCACAAGAGCTACACACTGATGCTCCCCTGGGATTTCCTGCTCTCCTGTCCTAGGAGTCTCTGTCCCTCCTGAGTGTTCCCTGATCTTTGTCTGCTCCTGTGAGTCAGCAGCCAGCCAGAGCCCAGTTTACCAAACACTCCAGACACACTGGTTTTCCAGGAGCCCTTATGTGTCACACTGGCCATAGTTTTTATAATACTCTGAATTTAGCAACGCTAATTTTATATTTTCATGGATATTATTAGCAGGTAAGGAAGACCACCTTTGAGGTTCCACTGTAAATCTTTCGCACTCAACACACAGCAGTTACACTCTGAACTCTGTCAGGTGAAGCATTTACTGATGCAAATTATTTGTGCTTGAGTTGGTTGGGGTCCAGACCATGCCCTGCACTAGGCCAGCTTTATTAAGGCCACATTTGCCTTTTCTAACAAGACAAATAAGGTTGTTGGGAATATGCTGTGCCAGTGGGACCTGGTTGCCTTCAGTAGTGTTCCTGTCAATCTTTCTGTGACTACCAAGTGTGCTCTGTCCACCAGCCCATCACTTTGCTGCTGTTGGGATCGAGGAATTCAGGTGTGGTTAGGAAAGGCAGCTGGGAGGGGATGGCAACCCCATGTGAACGGGAACCAGTGTCGCCACCTGGAAAATGCTGCTGGAGAAGCTTTTAAATGAAACGTTCTCTCGGAGTAAATATGTAAAGGAAATAGGAGGGGAGGAAAGGCCATTCTCTGGAAATATGATCTCTCCTGATAATCTCTGGGCAGTCATGGGCTTCATGGCTGGCCTGTGTGAGGGGGAGGGACAGGAAATCAAAGAACAGAGGGGATTTTGAAAGGAACATCTGAATTCAACGTCCAAGCAGGGGTGGGTATTTTGGCTGAAGTATTTTTTGACAATACTGCTCTGCTCTCCTGTGTAGGTGCAGAAGTGATGCACACAGAGCCAGTGTCACTGCTGCTGTCCTGGCGGTGCAGAGGGACTGGGGAGCTCTTCACTCATCACACCGTGTGTCCTTTGCTCTGCTGTGTCACTCCCTGGCCAAGGAGCTGGCTCCTCTCCCTGGGACCAGGGCAGGCTGTGGCATAGGATGCTGCATGGCCCCTGCAGTGAGTGTCACTGCCACACAGACCCAGAGGGAGCACAGTGTTCATAGCTTTGTCCTTGGTCACCTGGAGAGGAGGGTATGACCCTAGAAGAGATTTTACCCAGCACAGTGCGACTGTGATGCCTCAGTTGCTTGTGTGAATGACTCACATCTGTGCTCTTAATCCAAGGCTTTAGCAATGAGCTCAGCTTCTGTGAGTCCTGTGTGCCCAGGAGGAGAGCCCAAAGCTTAATAAGCTTCACTGCACATAAAAAGCAAGATCCACATGAAATCAGGCAATTCACCTGTAGCAGCCCCGTGGAAGCTAGTACCCTTCTCTGATACATCCATACCCTGTTCCTTCACCCCATTAGCACATCCAGAGATGGGTCTCCACCTCAGCCATTTCCTTCTCTGCTTGCACTTGGCATCAGCAGGACACCTGGCCTGAGCCAGGCTTTGTCTGCAGCCCTCGCTCCAGGTCCCCAGAGTGTGACATGGTGACTCTTCCTTCCTTGGTGTTAATTGCTCCTATGTGACTTACATGGAAAATTCTCAGCATTCTTCCTGCTCTGTATTTAGATGGGATTTATTTTGGTCCGTCCTGCTTTCCCTTCAACTGTGCCACCATGGTCTAGGGCCAAATCCCCATTGCTCTGTTCGGTCACAGGAGCAGGGTGCCCCTCTTGGGTGCCTGAGACAACCAGCTCTGTCTCACCAGTGCCACCCATCCCACCAGTCCCTTTGAGCAGTTTGGCCCTGCCCAGAGCAGCTGCTCCCCGTGCAGTCCCTTCCTTCACCTGCAGCCTGGCAGCTGCTCCCCTGTGGCACATCCCTGTGCATCTGTGGTGTGGGGCTCACAGCACTGGCGAACCCAGCGTCCCCATAATTTGATGTGTCCTGAGCTGGTCCATCCCTGGTGGCAGCTTCCAGACATCATGGTGTGTCCCCAGTAGAGTTCAGGGCTGGGCCACCTGCTGCTGCACTTTTCAGCTGCATCTGCCATGAAATTGTATTAAAACGTAGCTTACAAAGCAACCAGGGCTTTCAGAGTATTTCCTGTACCTCATAATTTAGAATTTATTGCTATTCGGGTATCTTTATTATTGTTGTGGTCAAAACTGAATGAGACCCTCTTTCTTTTGACATGTTAATCATTATATTTTTAACTAAAGAAGGCAGACTGAGGTTTCTCATAAAAATGACATGCAAGGCATAAAGATACGTTTTGCTGGTTCACCTCTCTGGATAACTTGCTCTTAGGTGTGAATCGCCCATGTCTGGCTCAGTATTGCTTTCTATGAAAGACATTTTGGATGTCTTAAAGCCTTGTAACATCATAGTTGCCTTCAAGGGATGACCAAAACCTTGTTAAGAGGAGCTTTTTTTGAAGCACATTGTTTTTAATAGTTTCTTAGGTTTGCCAACCAGCAGCTGGTTGGGGAGAAGAGTTCTGGTAGATGCTGCTAAGCCTCACTCCCTGGGGTGGTGGATGAGATGTTGATTCCAGTTCTTATGATCCCTTGAGAACAACTTGGCTGTGAAAACAGAGGAAGTGAGACTTTGTGTTAAAGAGATGCCAAAGTTGAACAAAACTAAAATAAGACAGTCACAATTATTCAAGGTGTCTGTGCAAAAGGAAAAAAAACCTGAAGCACTGGACTGCGTTAAGTCACCATTTCTGATCCCTTTTACATTATACCTCCGTAAAAATCCGTGTTTTAAGTGATTCCCTGAGATGTTTCTCTACTGGGGTTGGATGGCTGCCCTGGCCGCAAGTTTGCCTCTGGAGCTGTGCCAGGCTCAGAGTTCTTTCTAGGTTTGCAGATGCTTCTCGTTGCTTCCTGCATGGCACAGAGCTTGACTGGTCCTTCTTCCCGTTTCAGCCGGAAAGGATAGATCCCAGCGCGTCCAGGCAAGGCTACGACGTGCGCTCAGATGTCTGGAGCTTGGGGATTACACTGGTAAGTGAGGGGCTCTGCAGCCTGGGTGCCCTGTGCAGTGTGGAGCTGTCACACGTGGGCAGCACAGCCCAGCTCCTTTGGGTGCTGTGGTTGAAGTGGGCACTTGTGGCTCGGGAACAATCTGAACGCTCTCCTGGTAGATGGGTCTCCTGAGGCCCTGCAGCTGTGTTTTGCAGAGAGCAGGATGTGAGCAGGGAAGAGGTGTTGGATTGTAAATGAATTTTGTGTTCAAAATCTGAGATGAGGAAGGGTGCTGGGTGTGGTGGTGCAGAGCAGAGCACCCAGCCTGTGTGAATAAGCCTCTGACAGCCCTGGCAGCTGCTGTGCTTTGGCTGCACAGAGACTGTGGTTAATCCTGGATTCTGGGATTCTGATTCCTCCCTGGCTTAACCACAGCGCTGCTACCTGCACACATTGATAGTGAGAAGCTCTTACTTTCTCCAGGTTGTGAAGCAGAAGAGAAAGCAGAAGCGACAGATATGAGCCAGTAGCTTCTTTCACCACTGATGTTTAAAAAAACTCATTTTCATTATCCTGCGAGGAGCAGGGAGTTGGATTTGGGGATCTTATGGGTCCTCTCCAACTTGAGATATCATGTGATTGTCTTATTCTCATTATCCATTTTCTCTGGTGGTTGTTAGGATGCCTGGGAAGGGACTGGAGGATTTTACTCTCCTACACTGGTTTGTTTGATAGCAAGTGAAGGAGCAGACATGGCCAGCATGGAGGCATGGCATGGTCAGGGTAAATCTGGCTGTGCTCCTCACACAGGCAGCAGAACTTAGTGCTGGGTAAAACCTTCCCTCTGCTTAGAATCATACAGGGAATAGGATGAAGAATCTCATCTCAGTCTTCCTTCTGTGGGGGGTTCAAGGTCATTGCAGACATTTTCTTTACCTGATGTAAACCTGCCTGGTGCTTTTGCTGTCTCCCTGCAGTATGAGCTGGCCACGGGGCGATTCCCCTATCCCAAGTGGAACAGTGTATTTGACCAGTTGACACAAGTAGTGAAAGGAGACCCACCACAGCTGAGTAACTCAGAGGAAAGGGAGTTTTCCCCAAGTTTCATCAACTTCGTCAACTTGTGGTAAGTGTGTGCTGCTGAAAGCACTTGGAGTTGGCTCGTTTTGTTGGCTGGTATTTGGCAAGGGTCGTGTGTCCAGCACTTCCTGGCTTCTTTTCACGTTCCTGCACCAGCATCAGGGTGAGGACCTCTCATTTTAGTGGTTTGGAGGTGATGGGGGATTTGTCTGTGTTGGGACTGAAGGGCAGACCTTGGAAACTGCTCTTCAGGAAAGGAATTAGGAGAAAACCTCTGAGGGGCTGTGCTAGAGAGAGGTAAGGAGGGAAGTTTCCATGGCAGGAAGTTTGTGTCAGACACAGCCCCAGCCCCTGCTTGCACAGCTGGGATGGCTGCGAGGGAGGGAGGGAGGGAAGTTCATCCTGTGGTCTCACAGTGCAAGGATGGGTTTTCCAGAAAACCAAACATGGTGAGTCTCACTGCAGCAGCATCAGGTCCTGTAAAAGTTTGTATTTGATGTCTGTAACATCTTCCCTGATCCCACGTTCTCCTAATTGTCTTTATGCTTTCTTTAGCCTTACAAAGGACGAGTCCAAAAGGCCAAAGTACAAAGAGCTTCTGGTGAGTTCTCAGTGCTGCATCTGTCAATGTCTCCAACACACAGCTCACATGGGGCTGGGCTCAGGCAGAAGTGAGATCTGAAGGAGCAGAGCCCTGAATTCAGGCAGCAGCGGTGGGGGTGCTAGAGGAGAGAGGGCAGCAACACTTTTGGCTTGGATCAGTCACATGTGGCAACTGGGCACCTTCAAGGAGCTCTGGGCACCTGGAAGGCACCTCTTGAGAGGCTGTGGTTCCACAGTCAGCCCTGGGGTTTCACATCTCCTGATGTGAAGGGGGTTTGCCTGAGGTCCAGAACCTCCCTGGTGTTATGTCCCAGCTGCTCTGATCTGGATGTGGGCAGAGCAGAGGGTCAGGGCTCAGGAGAGCAGGGCGTGGGTTTGACCTCTGCACGCCACTCCCTGTCACTCTGCCCACTGTGACAAAGCTGATGATGAAACCTCTCTTGAAGGTATTTCAGTAAATGTCAATGCTACAGAAGAGCTGCTGATCCTGCACCCTCTCTACCCCCTGCCTGTCAGCTCCTGACACTCTGGAGTCCTGTCCCACCTCCATTAACCTCCCACGCTAAAGACAGGGATTCCCAGTGTGGAAAAGCCATGGACCAGGCCGTGTCCTGCTGTCCTACAGCCACCACAAAGCTGTGTTCCAGCACCAGACAACTTCACCTGCTCAGTTTTTATCTGAGGAGCACATGCCAGGAGGGGACTGTAACTTTGTTGTTTTTTATCTGATTCCAGAAACATCCCTTCATCCTGATGTATGAGGAACGCACAGTGGATGTTGCATGCTATGTTTGTAAAATCCTGGATCAAATGCCAGCAACTCCCAGCTCTCCAATGTATGTGGATTGATACTGCTGCTACATCAAACTCTAGAAAAAGGGCTGAGAGAAAACAAGCTGTAAAGAATTTTCATCACATATTGCAGTGTTTTTAATGCTCGCCCAGACACCATGTGCAATAATATTGGTGTTATTTCCATCCTGTCTGTATACTGTTGTCACATATAAAGTGCATCCCTGTAATACCTGATCACACAGTGTTAGTGTTGGTCACAGAGAGACCTCATCTTGCTCTTTTGTGGACATATTCATGAAATGTGGAAATAAGTACATTTATTTGTTGACCGTGATTGGATAGCACCTAAAATTCATTTCTAGACTCAAAACTTGGAGACTCCTCAGCAGCTACTGGAAAGATTTTTCTCTCAAACTCTTCCAATTGTTGTTTCAAGTAATAATAAAAAGCAAACAAACGAAAGTTAGGCGTTGTCTGTCTGAACATTAAGAGACTTTGCCTGGAGGGAGAAGAACTTGCTTAACCAACGAGATGCTTTGCCTTCTGGAGCTGGAAAGGCAAAGGAGAATTTTATTCTTCACAAAGTGCAATAGATTTACTGCTATGAAATTCTGTTGCTTTACAGTCTCAGTGTACTTTCTGGGGACAGTGTGCTCAGCTGAACTTCCTGTTAAAGAAGCTGTTAAAGAGAGATCATGTTAAATATAGTGAATATGTCTTTACCAAAAATATGTTGCGTTGAAAGAGGCTAACATTAAACTATTGAGATGGGACATAATGTATTCTTCCTCCTTTTACCAAGCCAGCCACTCTTCACTCTTAACTAGGTGTCCTGTAAATTGTTACCTGGTAAGATAAGACCTTTGACCTGAAGAATTATTAAACTACTTGATTGAATTTAACCTGCTTGTTGACCTGGTTTATAGTGCACAGTGCTCACCACCCACTGGCTTTGCTTTGCCTCCACCCAGTGCCATCCACAGAGGCTGCAGCTGCTTGAATGGGCCACCAGCTGATGGCTGTGAGTCCTGGCCAGTGTTCCTCATGTTCCTGCAGTCCCCAGCCCTGGTGCTTGCGCCTTTGGCCCGGCCCAGCCCTCCCAGCCCCGTGTCCCTCACAAGTCCAAACCTCAGCTCTTCCTTCTCGCCACTGCAGGCAGGATGGAGGGGTGGCCCTGGCTGCCACGGGGCTCTGTGCCCGTCACGCCCTGCTGAGCTTGCTGGAGGCTGTTCACCACCACCCGGAGACTGAACCTCTTCTGTGGCCTCCACAGCTCCGGGTGCTACACCCAGAGCAAACCTCCCTGAGATTGTCAGGTGCAGGAGATGAGGTGGAGATGAAGTAGCATCTAACTCCTCTCAGCTGGCCCAGCAGGGCCAGGCAAGCTGTCGTCTTCTGGTCCGTTCCTAAGTGAAACAGCACATCAGGCTTTCTGGTTGGTTAATTGACATATTTTTCAAAGATTAATTTTTCCTGAAAACTTTTTCCCGCCCAAATATTGCAGTTTTCAGGTGTTTAGTAGCAAACCAAGCATAAAATGGAGGCTGCAGGGTCTCTGCTTTCCATTTTGAGCTGATTTAGGTGCTTGGTAGGACTCCATCAGCATTAGAGCAACCTCCCATCAGAGCTCAGCCGCAAGCCCGGATTCAGGACGCAGTGGGAGTGGAAACACCGTGGTGCTGGCAGGATCCCCGAGGAAGGGCTTCCCACGTCCAACCAAAACTACGGCACGCACACCGGCCTGAGCAGAGCGCTGAAGACCAACCAGCACATCCCAGCTGGGAAGGAGAGCCGAGGCCGGGCCCTGGGACACAGCTGGTGTCTGTCGGCCGCGAAGGGGACACGTCCTGCTGGCCCTGCTGCTGCTGCTGTGAGCCTGTGGGATCCCTTGGTCCTGCCCTTCCTGGATTGTGTTCCTCTTGGGCTGCTCCTCAGGCAAGGCAGGCAGCAAAGTCTTCCCAAACCAGACAAGGCAGAGGTTTCTGCGGGAACTGCTGCTCCCAACAGCCTTCCTGCATCCTGCGTAAGGATCGGTCAGACCCAGCGTGTCTAAAGCAGTCATTCTGTCCCCACCCCCAGGGCCTTTCTCAGGCAAATCCCTGTGGAGCTGTGACTCCTCTCTCCAGCCTTCAGCCCCTGGAATGGGACTGCAGGTGCTCCAGGGCTCGAGGGGTGCTGGCTGGGGGGGATGAAGAGACCCAGACCCAGGAAGGGCAGCCACGTGTGGGGCTTTGCCCCTCCCTCCGGCTGTGAAAGTCTGACTCCCTTCTCCCCAGTGACAGGGAACCCAAAAACCTTTCAGACACGTGTGACTGCCTTGCTCTGCCCTGTCAGGATGGCTGGGTCTATGCTCTGGTGCCAATCCATCTCTAGCCCAGGACCAGTTTGCTCGGAATGGAAATGCAAAGCTTTGAGCTGCCAGTGACAGACAGGAGTGAGGTGCTGCTGCCTGGGTGGCTTTACAGGACAGGTTTAGCCTATTCAACATAGATTATTATAAATTATTAAGGGTGCACCATTTATTGCAATGTATCTTTATTAAAAAAAAAAAAAAAGTGTATAGTGTTCAGAAGCTGTGAAAATAGTGTAAGAACTGTACATTGTGAATTCTGGTTATTTTTTTCTTGTACCATAGAAAAAAATGTATAAAAATATCAAAAAGCTGATGTGCAGGGATGTTGCCTTATTGTCTGTAAAATGAAGCTCAGGAACATAACTGCTTCAAAGAGCTTCCGAATATTTTATCCGGTATCCTGGTTTGACTTCCTCCTCTATTTAAGCTATTATACATGGATCAGAGTGTTTATGTAATAGTTCTATCCTTTTGCCTGCAGGTCAGTTGTAATAAAACTAAGATGCGACTGTGACCTTGTTATTTTCATTTTCTAAGGTCAGACATGAACGGGAAGGTTCTCTAAGAGCTGTGGAATGCCTGCCTTCCAGGCCTGTCCTCCAGGTGGAAGAGGAAGGCAACCTTCAAATCTGCTTGTGCCAAATGAGAGATGTGTAGGGAGCCCTGGATGTATTTTCTCCCTCTGGAATACTGCTGGGCCCTCGGTGCGTTTGGGAGCCTCTCAGGCGAGCGCTGTTTGCAGCACAGGGAGGTTCTGGTGGCTCAGGACACCTCATCCCTGTGAGGAGGGCAGGTGGCCATGCCCACGTGCCAGGGGAAGGGCAGCTGGTGCTCCCAGCTGTGATGGCTGCTTTAGTTTTGCAAGAGCAGTCGAGGTCTGCAGAACCCAGATGATCTCAGAGCCCTGGGTAAGTCCTACTGCCTGGTGCTGGGATGTGTCTCTTCTGCCTGGAAGCCGTGGAGGTCTTGGAATCTGCCCAGTCCAGTGGGCAGAACTGGACCCCAGCAGCCCCACTGGGAAAGAAGAGTTCTGGGGGAGAGGGCCTGGCCATGAGTGCCTGTCCTGCTCCAGTGGGCTGGATGGGATAGCCCTGGAGTGGCCAGGCCAGAGAGGGGAGAGCCAGAGCATCCTGCAGGGATCACTGGTCATGGCATAGGTCAGGATCAGGAATAGCTGGGAATGGGTGGCTCACCTGACACCAGCTCTTGCAGGGTCTCATCACTTGGAGAGTGACAGTTGTGTCGAGAGAAGGGAAGGCAGGGAAGAGAAATGGAGCTGAAGAAGGTCTGGCTGTGTAGAGATGCACAGTGTGAAAGGCTCACACAGCTCAAGTCTGTCAGTTTGCCTAAATTCTGTCTTCCCACCACACCAAGCCTTTTTCTGGAGTTTTTTGTTGCCAGCACAATACTTTGGACATTTTTGGGTCACCTGCTATCCTCACTCTTCAGTCAGAATCCAAGACCCCTCAACTGGTGAAGGAAGAAGACAAAATCTGGGCACACACCAGGGAGGGTCCTTCCTGACTGGGCAGCCACCGGAGAACACAGCTCCTCACCTTCCAGCCCTGTGTTCCACGAAGCAGGCATGCTCTGGGATTCTGTTCCTCTGGCACTGCCACCTGCCTTTGCATCCTGGCACATGCCCTGAGGAAGCTGTGACAGCTGAAGGAGCTCGCAGGCGCTGGTGGCTGCATGTGAGTCCATCCAGCACGGGATGGTCCCGTGCTCTGCAGGAGGGAGAGGATCCCCTCAGCTCTGTTCCCCTGTCACCGTGGCCTACTGGAGGGGATGCATTTGTGGGCATTTCAGTCCCTCTCAACTGCTCCTTGTTGAACTCATGCTCCGTTCTCCCTCTGGACTCTTTTCCTGCCTGTGGGCTTTCACTGCCCTCACCGAGGATCCCGTTGTCACCGTGTCACTGCTGAGGCAGCACAGAAAAACTCTGACCTCGTCCCAGATGGGACCTTCCCCCGGCCTTCATCCCAGCCCTGTCTCTCCTTTGGGGGCCAGGTGAGTATAAATGAAGGGCTCAGGCCTGTGTTACAGGGGGTTCCCTCTGTGCTGGCACTGCTGAGGCACCTCCAGTCTTGGGGACAGTTCTGGGCCACTCACGAAAGACATTGAGGGGCTGGAGCATGTCCTGGGAAGGGAGCTGGGAAGGGTCTGGAGCCCCAGGAGCGGCTGAGAGAGCTGGGAAAGGGGCTCAGCCTGGAGCAAAGGAGGCTCAGGGAGGCCCTTGTGGCTCTGCACAACTCCCTGACAGGAGGGGGCAGCCGGGGGGGTCGGGCTCTGCTCCCAGGGAACAGGGACAGGAGGAGAGGGAACGGCCTCAGGCTGGGCCAGGGGAGGCTCAGGGTGGGCATCAGCAGGAATTTCCCCATGGAAAGGGCAGTCAGGCCTTGGCAGGGACTGCCCAGGGAGGTTTGGAGTGCCCATCCCTGGAGGTGCCCAAGGAAGGGCTGGAGGTGGCACTCAGAGCTCTGGGCTGGGGACAAGGCGGGCATCGGGCACAGGGTGGACTGGACGGGCTGGGAGGGCTTTTCCAACCTCAGTGATTCCATGATTCTGACAACACATTGGTGCCGGTTTTTAAGAAGCTGTGCAAGTGCTGGGAGAACGAGATGAAGCCCAAACTCCCTCTCCTGGAGGCACACAGCACTGCTGGGTTGGAAATAGAACAGCGGGGCAGTCTCTGGGCTGCTCCGGGGGGCATCTGCCAGCCAGCCTTTGTCTCGGCATAAATACCATGCCTCCCACCAGGAGAACGTGGTAGGTCCAACCAGCAAAGCCCTGCCCAGCCGAGCAGAAGGGCTGGGTGCAGGGGTGCCACCCTGCAGGTGCAGCTGTGCCAACAGCCCCAAAAGCCCGCACAGGATCGAGAAGGCTGGAAGGGTTTGGTGTGTGTAGGAAGGCAGCTGCTCACGCTGAGATTTGCTGGCTTGCAGGGCTGTGTGTGGTGAAGCCTGTGGTATCTGTGGGGGTGTCCATGCTGTGCCTGTGGGTGCAGAACCAGAGCTACACTAAAAACCATCGGAGAAGGTGCTTTTTGTGACCCAGACGGGGCAGGGGAGTGCTCCAGTCCATGGATATTCCTGAAATAATCCTAGGCTGAGGATTGTCTCCTCATTCTCGGAGTAACCATGACCTGGCCCAGGCCCAGTTTATCACAGCACACCCGGCTGCAGGGTGTGGGTTAGACATCAAAAGATGTTCACAGGAACTGGTTATTTGTTCATCTACATCTCTTTTAGATTCGCTTGAGCAATGTCTCATGACCATTTCACCTTTAGCCTGCCTGGGCAGTCCCTCCCTGCACACAGGTGGGCAAATACCCGGGACCCTTTTCTAATCCAAGGAAAGATGTGACAGCTCTAGAAACAGACACCAAGGGCTGCTGTGGAGAAGGATCCAAGGTCCCGCAGGGAGAGGTCCCAGCCTGCTCTGCCTGTGGGCAGTGGGAGGTTTGGCTGTGGCAGAGCTCTGCCTGTACCCAGCACCCTGCAGCCGCCAGCCCAGTGCTGACAGAAATACCAAGGGGCTTGGGCAGGGGACAGCTCTGCCTTTCGAGGGGGACCTGACCCAAGGAGTGGGGTCTGCAGGAAAACAAAGCAAAACCAGAGCCAACAGAAAAAAAGGACAGGAGACTCTGGCTGGTGTGTTCAAAAATCGTCCAGGAGAAACCGCCGCCATGAATGAAATACTTCTGGCCTTGAAGGACTGTAACTGTCCCAGAGCTGGTACCAGGTGGTGGCAGCTGGGATAGTCGTGGCTGTCCTGTGGTGAAATCAAACAGCAAACCACAAGCAGACAGAGTGGCAAGACAAGGGTTTTAATAATGTAGGTGTTGCTGGTAACATAAGTAAGGAAATGTGCTTGCTTACAGGTTTGAAGCTGACAGCATCCCTTTAAATAAGGAAATACATTTGCTGAGAGGAGAAAGTTACCTGGAAAGCTCTGTACAAGGCTGCAGTGGAGCAGCTAACACTACTCTGGTTCAAGTGCTCTGAATATTCTCCACGGACTGGCTTCAAAAAAATCTCTCACTTAGAAAAAGAAATTCTTTTAAAAAAATGCAACCTGTGATTGTCTATCCTAGCAGTGCCCTGTGACATTTGTACAATAGAAAAGTGGTGCTTTAAATAGTGACTTGAAAGCTACTGCCACGTGCTTTATACAGCATGCAACAACACCAGGGACTGGGGACACCGCCCGGGCTGCAGAGCTGCCTCCGACAGCTCCAGCATCCCTGGGGAAGCGCCACGGGAGCCACGGCCAGGCTGGACCTCCTCCCAGCAGCTTCATCTCCGCGTGCTGTCCTTCCAGTAACACAAATATTAAATACACTCAGTCTGTAAATAGTTTAACAATCTTTGTCAGCAACAATATTTACTTTGGCAAAACCAGAGTTGCAATGAACAGACGCGTCCATTGCATGGTCTGCACCAAGTTCTTTGGTGGAAGCCAAGAAGTGAAGCAAAGGCTCCTTCTTGCTAGAGCCTGAGGAAGAATATTGCACAGAGACTCATAGGAGAAATGCTGGTGATTCCAAACGGGAGCATCACTGCGGGAGAGCTTCCTTCTCTGCCGGCTTCGGGAGAACGGGCTCCTCCAGGCTCGGTGATTCACAGCTGTTCTCCGGTAGCCTTGCTCTGGGCTGAGGGAGCAGTGACGCTGGAGTAAACTCGGGGAGGAGGGGATGACTGCTGGGGATCGAGGAGGGGTGGGCAGAAGGATGGAGGGGAGGATGGCAGAGGAGCGGAGGCGGCAGCAGCAGGCGCTCACACGAACCCGCAGCCACACAAGCGCCCGCTCAGCTCTGCCCCGGAGTGGTCACTGAGTGTCCCTGCCTGGCTCCCCCTGCTCCCGGATCCCGCAACGGGGTGGAGATCATCCTGACCTGCAGAGAACAGCCGCTCCAAAGCCTGGCTGGTTCTTTCATACGACTTGCTCCTACCTTGACCAAAACACATCACACATCCCTCCGTGTGCGCCGTGCCAGCGGGGACACGGCTGCTCCACTGGGACGCCACATCCCCACCATTCCTGCGCCTGCATCCTGAACATCTGCCTCCAACGTCCAGAGCTCCCTGCTCCAAGGCCACAGGCTGCAGCCTGATTCAGTTCAGAACGCAGCCAGGACGGCTCCTGGGCTTTCAGCCCCTCAGGACATGCCAAGATGCCACCGTGGACACGGTGATCTCCATCTCTCACCCAGCTGGAGCAGAGCTGTGCACTGATGGGGCAATGCAGCTTTGGGCAGGAGGGAAGCAAGAGCCTGGCTGTGCAGAGAACGGTGCCTGGCAGCTGGCTGGGCACAGCCCCCTGCTCCTCACCCTGGCATGGGCACGGCCAAGATGAGCCCAACAGGTTTGCCTGAAGGACTGGATGAGAAAAGGAGAGGAGAGGAGAGGAGAGGAGAGGAGAGGAGAGGAAAA